>SJYV01016835.1:0-11680 GCA_006410875.1 Neotragus pygmaeus | reverse complement strand
GCAGCTCACCCCGCCCGCGCCGCCCTGCTCCAGGACTGCGGGAACCTGGCTGGGGTCAGCCCTGCAGCCGGGTGCTGCGCGTCCCGACGCTTTAAAGAGAGAACTAGCTGCCTAGAGCGGGCAGAAAGGAGAGAATAGGCAGGTCGGAGGAAACGGAGAGCTGTGGGAAAGGAGAGCCAGGCTTTGAGGAACACTCACTTTGTGCCAACAAGGTCCTAATCCTGTGACTTAGAGGGGTTCAGTAACTTGATCACTGTGACTCAGCCAGAAAAGGCACAAAAGGAAGGGAGGGCTGTGATTGGCTCTGCTTGAGATACAAGTTTATTCTCACCCGACGACCACTACCAACACGAGGCTCCGTCAGACATCTGCATCTTTCAGCACCGCTCATCAGATCCCTCTCTATGGTGTTCATTCATTCCAGACTCTTGGCTGACATTGAACACCTGTTATGTGCCAGCAGTCAGTAAAATATATCACTCTTGCATATGCTGTGGATAATCCGTGTTTGCATTATGGGGACGCACATCCTCTATGGAGAACAACTAAGCAGGGAAAGGCACAGAGCAGGCATACTGAGGCCATTTAAGAAAGAGGTGTCCAGGGAGGCATCACTGTTAAGGCGGCTTCTGAGCAAAGCAGGGTAGGAAGTGCCTCTACCTTCTGCCTTCTCTCCTGTTACCATGAATGAGACTTTCCTGTTCATGAGAGACCACCTCTTCTCTTTGCCCTGGGTTTCTTTTTTTTTATTTCCTTCTCAAGAATTTTGGTCCCAGTTACAACTTCTCTCTCCTACATCTTCCTCTTCTCTGGAATATTGCCATTAGATACAGGCATGCTTTAGGTCCACTCAGAGTTTTCTGGGGGAAATACTCTTTGATCCCTCATTCTACCTACCTACTGCTTTCTTTGCTGCTTCTGTAAAAAAGTGCTGATAAAATCTCTTATACTTGTCAACAGTTGCTGCTTCCATTTTATCACCTCTTGTAACAGATTAATGATGGCCACAAATTCTTCGACACTCTTCCTATTGAAAAATGTGGTACAAGATCCCGCTTTTGACACTGGTGCTGTCTCTGTGAATGCCTTAATTTATAGAATGCAGTGGTGCTGTCCAAGTTTTTAGGCAGAGCCTCAGAGACCAGGGGCTTCCATCTCTTGTCACTCAAACACTTACTCTTACATCTTGAGCTTCTGCTTAATAAATCTGACCACCTCACTGGTATGTCCATATGAGAGGGTTTGAGCATGTGGAGAGGGAAAGTGGCCAGCTAAGGCCAGCCTTCTAGCTATCTCCACCAAGGCAGTGGATACAACTGAAGCTTCTTGGACACTTGAGACTTGTCCAGCCACCCAGAGAGTATCACTGAGGCACCATCCCACTTGACACCGCAAGAAACAGAAGAATTAACCTGCTGAATCTTGCCCAAATTCCTTACTCATTGTGTGCAAACATAAGAAAATAAATTTTCGTTTGGCAACTGATTTTAGGAAGTATCTTTAGCCTCCCATTCTCTACTTAACCATTCGAATAGAGCTTGTGTTCCTTCAGTTCAACCATCAAATTGTCTCTTATTAAACTACTCATAATATCTATGTTACCCAGCCCAGCGGTTACTTCTATGCCGTAATCATACTCAACTTGTAACCACATTGGGCACAGATCACCACTTCCTTCTTTTTAAACACTGTCTCTTGTATTCGTGATCCCACCCTATCCATCTTTCCTCTACCTTTCTGGTCTTCTTTGTAGGGTCCTCCTGTCATTAACCTCAAAATAATGAAGCCCTCGGACTAGTTTTGAGATGTCTTCTCTTTCTGCATTCTTCCTCAAAGTGGCTCCATCCATTCCATGGATTTATATACCATCAGTATGCTGGTGTTTCAAAATATGTACACACCTAACTCAAGTCACTTACTGTGGCTTTAAAGATCATCTTTGATCGGTCTAGCTAAAACAGCACATGCCACCTTCAGCAACATTTTGATATCTCATTTTTTCGTCACTTTTTGCTTCTGCGGCTACTGCTCCTGTTGCTAAGTCGCTTCAGTCGTGTCTGACTCTGTGTGACCCCATAGACGGCAGCCCACCAGGCTCCCCCGTCCCTGGGATTCTCCAGGCAAGAACATTGAAGTGGGTTGCCGTTTCCTTCTCCAATGCATGAAAGTGAAAAGTGAAAGTGAAGTCACTCTGAAGTCTTGTTAATTTATTTATACTTTGTTGCTGCCTAATGGAATGTAAGCTCCCTGAGGTCAGAGTTTTTGTCTTTCCTGTACTATGACCCCAGGGCATAAAAAAGAGGCTGGCAAAAGGTGGTCCCTTATTAGACATTAGACTGGTTGGCTGGTGAGCATATACCTGCCCAGGTAGCATAGTGGTAAAGAATCTGCCTGCCAATGCAGGAGTCACAAGAGGTGCAGGTTTGATCCCCGGATCAGGGAGATCCTCTGAAGTAGGAAATGCAAGCCACTCTAATATTCTCGCTTAAGAATCCCACGGACAGAGGAACATGGTGGGCTACAGTCCACAGGGTCACAGAGCCAGACATGACTGGGCACGCAAAGATGGAGGATGATGATGGCTGGTGAGCTTTGATGACGGCTTTGTGCTCACTACCCGGTTGACACTTCCACTGGGATGCCTTACAGTCTCTTCAAAATGTCTCCAAACCAGAGTGATTGATTCCCTCACACCAGCATGTTATATCCTCCAAACCTGCCACACTTTAATAAATGGCACCACTACCATCTAGTTGCTCAGACCCCAAACCTAGATGTTTTTCTTCATCCATCTCTTTCTCTCACATCTCCTGACACAGGTGTATCAGTCATAGGCTCTACTTCTATATTAATTGTTTACTGCTACACAACAAATTACATAAAAATCTCACAGTCAGAAGACATTTCTTGTCTCTTGATAAACCCANATCCATCTCTTTCTCTCACATCTCCTGACACAGGTGTATCAGTCATAGGCTCTACTTCTATATTAATTGTTTACTGCTACACAACAAATTACATAAAAATCTCACAGTCAGAAGACATTTCTTGTCTCTTGATAAACCCATAGTTTCTATGGGTCAGGAATCAGCATGGCATAGCTAAATACCTCTGGCTTGAGGTCTCTCATGAACTGACAGTCAGTTAGTTTCATGTGTCAATTTGACTGGGCTAAGAGATGACCCAGTTGCTGGTAAAACATTATTGCATGCGACTATGACAGTAATCCCAGAAGAGATTAACATTTGAATCAGTAGATAAGATCAACTCTCATCAATGTGGGTGGGCATCACCCAGGCTGTTGAGGGCCTAAAGAGAATAACAAGGTAGAGAAGGGATGACTTCTCTCTCTCTTTACTTGAGCTGGCACAGCATCCTTTCCTGCCCTTGGATACCAAAGCTTCTAATTCTCAGGCCTTCAAACTCTGGGACTTATACCAGTGACCCCCTCATCTCTTAGGCCTTCAGACTCGGCTGAATTATACCTGGTTCTCCAGCTTGCAGGCAGCATATCCTGGCATACATCAACTTCTGTAATCTTGTGAGCCAGTTCCACAATAATCTCTTATCTCTCTCTCTCTCTATCCATCCTCTTTTACTGGAGAACCCTGACTGTGCGTGGATGCTAAGTCGCTTTAGTCATGTCCAACTCTTCGGGACGCTATAGACCGTAGCCTGTCAGGCTCCTCTGTCCATGGGATTCTCCAGGCAAGCATACTAGAGTGGGTTACCATGCCCTCCTCCAGAGGAATCTTCCCGACCCAGGGATTGAACCCACATCTCCTACGTCTTTTGCATTGGCAGGCGAGTTCTTTACCACTAACGCCATCTGAAAGCTCTACTAGGATGGGATGGAGGGGGTAAGATCAGCTTCCAAGATCACTCACATAGTTCTTGGCAGGCTGCAGTCCTTTGCTTCGTGGACCTCTCCACCGAGTGGCAGCACAAGGTAGCTGGCTTCCTCAGGATAAGCAGTCTACCCAAGCAAGAGAGCGTGCCTCCCAGATGGAAGCCACGATCTATTAACAACCTCACTACAGAAGTGACATCCCTCAGTGTCTGCCCTAGACTCTTTGCTGGAAGCTAACAGCTATCTCCAGTCCCCCTTTTGGAGAGAAGAATTAAGCTCCCTCTCTTGAGGGGAGGCATATCAAAGAATATGTGGGCATATCTTTAAAACTGCCCCAACTTCCAAATCAATCCTGAATCAGCTCGCTTCTCCCCTTCTCTACTGATCAGCACTGTGGCTACTATAGTCTGTAGGCACAAACAGCCTCTCCAGTGTTCTCTCTCTAACCCTCCAATCCATTCTCCTCACTGCAGGTGATTTTTTTTTTTTTAATGTAAATAACACCATATCATTTCCCAGCCCCAAGTCCTCCCTACTGTGGCTTCTCATTTTTCTTTCTCATCATAGCCTAAAAGACCACGTGAGATGTGGCCTCGTGCCTGTGATCTGACCTGGTTTCTTATCCTCCACTCGTGAATGTTCCAGGAATATTAGCCTTCTTATCCTTCTGTAAACATGCCAAATATATTGTACCTCATCCTTCTTGCCTTTGCAAGAGTATTCCCCTGTTCCCTTACCTGCTCCCCGATTGCTCCTTGATTTTCTCTTTCTTGTCATTCAGGTCTTAGCTGAAATATCACTTCTCCTGAGAGGCCTTTTCTTGTGTTACTGTCTATAGTAAGCTCCTCCTGTGTCTTCTGCCCACCACCAGTCACTAAGACTCCAGAGCTCATATGAAATGGTTGGCACTAGTAGAGAAGTACTGGCTATTAGAATAGTGATATCTTTCTGTACTGGTTGGTAAATACTTCTTCAAACCTCCCAAGGGGTCCTCCACAATGCAGACCATTTCCCGTTTTTGGAAAACCACCGCCCCCTGTCACCNNNNTTGGCAAAGTAATGTCTGCTTTTGAATATGAAGTTAAATACAAAATATTGAAAAGAAAGTGTTTGATCTTAGAGGAAAAAAAAAAACATTGTACATGATCTTAGAGGGAAAAAGAAAAGCTAGAGCTACTCATAATGAAATTAGCTGTAAGTTCTTTCTAGATATTCTTTATCAAAGTGAGGACATCCCTTTCATTGCTAGTTTACTGTGAGCTTTTATTAGGAATGGGCACTGGGTTTTTACAAATAATTTTTCTGCCTCTATTGATATGATCAGATGGTTCAACTTCTTTTGTCTGTCGATGTGATGGATTGCCTTAATTGATTTTGAACATTGAATCAGCTTTGGAATTTGGGGATAAATCTCACTTGGTTGTGGAGTATAATTCCTTTTATATTTTGTTGAATTCAACTTCCCAATATTTTGTTGAGGATTTTTGCATCTAATTCACTAAAACATTGGCTTGTAGTTTTTCTTTTCCTGTAATATTTTTATCTCATTTTGGTATTAGGATAATGCTGGCCTCATAGAGTGAGTCAAGAAGCAGTCCTGTTTCTATCCTGTGAAAAAGTTTGTAGGGAAATTGTATATTCACTTCTTTTAAAGTTTTGGAAAATTCACCAATAAATACAATAGGAACTAGCTCTTTCTGTTTTGATAGATCAATTTCTTAATAGATATTGGCCTATTTAGATTGTATATATCTTCCAGTGTAAAGTTTTGCACATTGTTTCTTTCTAGAAATTGGTCCATTTCATCTAGGTTATCAAATTATTGGGCATAGAAAAGTTCATTAATTCTATTATCTTTTTAATGTCCATAAAATCTGTTGTACTGTTCCTCTTCCATTTTTATGTTAATAATTTGTATCCTTTCTTTTTGTTCTTAGCTGGATTTGACTGATATTTACAAAGAATCAGCTTTTGATTTCATTCATCTTCTTTGTTGATTTCTTGTTTTAAATTTCATTGATATCTGCTAAACTTCCTATTTTCTTCTGTTTATTTTAAAAGTAATTTTTACTTCTTCTTTTGTTCCTAAGTTGGAAATTTAAATTACTAATTTTAGACATTTCTTCTGCTCTAATATATCACTCATTGCATAATTTTAAGTGTTTTAATCTCTCAGTCCAGTCCCACTCTTCACAACCCCATGGACTGTATCCCACCAGGCTCCTCTGTCTGTAGAATTCCCCAGGCAGGAATACTGAATTGGTATCCATTTCAGGGAATCTTCCTAATAAAGAGATCAAATTTGGGTCTCTTGCATTGCATACATATTATTTACCATCTGAGCTATCAGGGAAGCCCAATTCAATGCATACATTATAAATTATATTTATACATTTCCTTCTAAGTACTTGCTTTCCTGCATTTTACATATGATAAGTTGTGTTTTTATTTTCACATAATTCAAAATGTTTAAAACATTTTCTTGAGATCTCTCCTTTGACCTATGTGTAATCACCTAAACTCTAACCAGGTTATTATTATTTTATTGTTGAGTTATCAAAATTCTCTATGCTTTCCAAAAATTTCCTCTAGTTACACATGTTGCATTTTCATTCTATTTATTGTTGTATTTTTTGATGCACAAAAGTTTGTAATTTTGACATAATCCAATTCATCTGTTTTTACTTTTGTTATATGTGCATTTGGTGCCATATCCAAGAAACCATTGTTACTGAATCCAATGTTCACGGTCTTGGCAACTCTATAACATTAAACCATACATGCATGGGTTTATTTTTAAGCTCTCTATTCTATTCTATTGATCTGTGTGCCTGTCTTTATGATAGTTTCATTCTGTTTTTAGTCACGATATCTCTATAATATATTTTGAAATCAGAAAGTTTGAGATATTTTATTTATTCATTCATTTTATTGACCATTTTGGCAACTTGACATCCCTTGAGATTCTATATGAAATTTAAGATAAAGTTTTCTATTTATCAAAAATATCCACCACTGAGATATGAATTGTAGTTGCATCATCTGTACATTGCTTTGAGTAGAATGATATCATAACAATATTAAATCTTTCAGTCTAAGATCACATGGTGTCCTTCCACTTGTCTATGTCTTTTAAATTTTCTTTTAGCAAAACTTTGTAGAGTATATTTTCTTCCTTTGGTTAAGATTATTCTTCATTATTTTATTTCTTTTGATGCTATTGCAAATGGAATAGTTTTTTAGAATTTCCTTTTGACTATTCATTGTTAGTAAATAGAAACACAACTGATTTGTGCATGTTGATTTTGTTTCCTGCAAATTTGTTAAATATGTCTAGTAGTTTCAATAAGTTGTGTGTGTGTGTGTGTGTGTGTGTGTGTGTGTGTGTGTGAACGTTTTAAGATTTGGGGAAAATTTTTAAAGAAATTTAGAATAATTTCATGGACAGAGGACCCTAGTGGAATGCAGTTCATAGAGTTCCAAAGAGTCAGACATGACCGAAGTGACTTAGCACACAAACATGCATGATGAACTTTAGAAGTCAACTTATGAATAATTATTTTTATAATTGTCCTTATCTATTTTCAAATTTCCCTATATCTAACATTATTAGATTCTCATTATTGTGCATTCCCATGACTTGGGAGTGTAATGTTCAAAGTATCTTCAAACTTCATTTATGTAGCTTTGCTTTCTTAATATCACCTCTTTATTTTAATTTTTTTCTCTTTAGATAATTATAGAAGAGCTAAATATAAAATANAGAATGTGCGATACCAGGTGTTACGGACTTTGAGCGTCACTCCTGCTTTCACAGCAACCTTCACCGTAAGAGTCCATCTTTTTTCTCTGTTTGCTCACTTATATGCAGCCTGCTTCCCTTCATTAGTACTTAAACTTGAGGAAGGCACAGGCTTTGACTAATTTGTCATCTTTCTTTACAACGCCTAGATCAATTTCTAGCACATAGTAGGTATTCAAAAATTTGGAGAAGGGGTAAAAGAAGAGATGAATGGCAAGGGACGAGGATAAAGGAAGGAAGGAAGGCATGGGACTGAAGGGCGGGTTGAAGAGTAGAAAAGAGAGGCCACTTCCTACTCTTCCGACCTGGTTGATTTGTTAACTAATTCACTCATTGTATAAATTATACAGTATATGAGAATCCTTTTCAATTTGCCTGTTCTACTCTGTCAGACCTTAGAGCACAGATTCTTTTAACTTCTCTTGAAGGGACTCAACCAGCTTTGAAACTGCTAAAGGCAGTAAAGCCCCTCCTTGGATTCACACACCCACAGAACACTCACATTCCCTTTCAGTAGTTTCACACGTCCAGCCTTGAAGCCTGTGATGACCAAGGGCAGAGATCAAGAATCCTTGTCCAAAAACAAGTGAAAACTCTTGACCAGTGAATGATTTGCTGTGGACTGTCAATTACCTTGAAATGACCTACTCTCTGTGGAACTCTTCCTCCGGGCCTCTGTACCTACTCTTTGGTTTGGAACAATTTTTACCAAAACCTCTCTATTCCTCATTGTTGACATGTCTACATCTTACTTGTTCTCTCAGATGTCAGTTTAGAACATATTTCAGGTAGTCTTTCTAGACCCTTAATCTTCAATACCCTTCTCATATACACAGTGCTTCTTTATTATTCTTTCCACTCTGTTTATTATAAGTATCTTACTACTGTTTTGTTTTATTCACTAGGCTATAAACGTATATAACAATGCCTTCATTGTTATAGTTTGATACCTGGTATAGCACCTAACATGGGTTAGATGCTCAATATATGTTGTTCAATAACTGAATAAATGTTTGACAACCATTCCTGGAGCCTCTGGAATGCTTTAATATGCCATAATTTATTAACTTTGAAGTATCATAGGTCTTATGTTTATTATTTTACTACTTTAATTGTTATTTTATATGCCACTAGAAAAGAAAAATGGACAGAGGAGCCTGGTAGGCTGCAGTCCATGGGGTCGCGAAGAGTCAGACACGACTGAGCGACTTCACTTTCACTTTTCACTTTCATGCATTGGAGAAGGAAATGGCAACCCACTCCAGTGTTCTTGCCTGGAGAATCCCAGGGATGGGGGAGCCTGGTTGGCTGCCGTCTATGGGGTTGCACAGAGTCAGACACGACTGAAGCGTCTTAGCAGCAGCAGAAAAGAAAAAGCTATTAATTAATCTATAACAAAATTCTTTAAAAACTATCAATTATACAGTGATTTCCTATTTAAGAGTTGTTAAAATGTATAAAGATTTATAATGGAATCCATGAAATACAACAGTTTAAAATTAATGGGAAGCTTTGTGGATTTTTTAAACTTAGAATTCCTTTTTATCACAGCAGCTTATAATCTAATATTTTTAAAGTCCTGTCTCAGATATCACCCAGATTTTATAATTCATTTCCTTTCCTCTTTTACTCCTCACATGCTGAATAGTTATTTGCACATACTGGAATGTTAGTTCTTAAATGTATTTGGTAAAAAGCACATCTACTAATTCTTACACAAACCTGAACTCACTGACTATTCAGTAGAACCTGTCAATGCATTGGCAGAGAGCCAGAACCAAATCTGCCCAGCTTAACTCTGTGCAGGCACAAAGAACTGATCTTGTGGCTGCACTTGCTGTTCTTCCTTTAGAAGTTGCTGAACCTGGTTGGCAATAATTGCAATGTTCTCAAGTGTCTGCAAGTATGAAGTTCCCATGTCCTAAGAGCTCCAATAACACCATTCTGCTTGAGGCATCTCTAGTAAAAACACAAAACAAAACCAAAAAACCAACTCAGAAACCACCAGACTTGAATCCTGGGTTCATGGTCATTTTCTGAACTTCTANCAAGTGTCTGCAAGTATGAAGTTCCCATGTCCTAAGAGCTCCAATAACACCATTCTGTTTGAGGCATCTCTAGTAAAAACACAAAACAAAACCAACTCAGAAACCACCAGACTTGAATCCTGGGTTCATGGTCATTTTCTGAACTTCTATACTACTACTACTACTAAGTCGCTTCAGTCGTGTCCGACTCTGTGCAACCCCATAGACGGCAGCCCACCAGGCTCCGCTGTCCCTGGGATTCTCCAGGCAAGAACACTGGAGTGGGCTGCCATTTCTTGAATTCCTATAGTAGCAGAAATAAAGTGAAGATAATTCCTGTGGGTTTATTATATGAAATAAATGGAGAAAATCTGTGAAACTGCTATGCAGAAATAAAGCAACCGCAGTGCAAGTAATAAAGTTCTATCCAAGTATAGAAAAAGTGCTTTCACCTCACAACATCCTGGTACATGAGGGACCAATGTTATTATCCCCGTTTTATGCAGTCATTACGTTAGGAAATGTAGGAGTTTCAGATATGTATGTCCAGCTAAATTTAAGTGCATCTAAGAACAGTAAGTGTTAGTCACTCAGTCACGTCCAACTCTTTGCAACTCCATGGACTGTAGCCTGCCGGGCTCCTCTACCCATGGAATTCCTGAGCCAGGTATCAGGCCTGCTTCTCCTACAGTGCAGGAAGACTCCTTACCATCTGAGCCACCTGGAAAGCCGTGGGTCTGCAGAGAGTCAGACATGACTGAGCGATGAATACTTCAGAAATAGAATTTCAAAGTATATAAAGCAAATACAGACACTACGACACCACTTCACAACAGTGATCTAAGCATTAGGTAAACAGTTATCTAAGTCATCTCCAAAACTGAAAAACATAAAGTTGAATGATAGAAATGATAAAAAGCCCAGCGATCTATGAATTAGAAAACAAGGAGAGAATACCCATTGTGTAGAAAGCTGTGGAGTCATAAGAAGAAGTCCTGGTGCATGCTACAACACGGTGGCACTTTGAGAATATTGCGCTGAGTGACAGAGGCCTGCATACTGTGATCCCATTTACGTACAATAGCCAGAATGGGCAAATGCACAGAGAGAGAGAGCAGCCAGTCGTTACTAGGAGTAGAGGAAAAGGGTGACAGAGAGTAATGGCTTAATGGATATGGCTTTCCCTTTGGGGTAATGAAAATATAATGGCATTAAATAGTAATGATGGTTGCATGATACTGTGAATGTATTAAATGCCACTGAATTGTATATTTCCAAATGGTGAATTTTATGTTATGGGGGTTTTACCACAGTAAAAAAATCAGAGGACAAAATATTTAGAAAATGATTATTGAAAATATAGAGTACTAAAATTTATAAATCTTTAGTAAGACAGAAGTTACAAAATCTAAAGAGAATATTACCATAGATACTAAAAATATTTTTATAAAATAAAAATGTATTATGAACTACTTTGTTCCACTAAATTTGAAAATTTAGATGAAAATGTTGAAATTCTAAACTTACAAAAAATATACAAGAAGAAATAGAAAAAATCTCAATAATTGTACATTTATTAAAGACACCGAATCTACTATTTAAAAGAAAGAAAGAAAGTGGAGCAGCAGGAACTCTCCAGCATTATTAGTGGAATGACTACCTTGCAAAACTGCACATATGCTTGTGTGGAACTAAATTATGTGCTAGACATGAGTGTATCCTACTACTAACTCCAGTTCTGCATGTATACCCAACAGAAATGTTTACATATGTAAATTAAAACACACTGTACAAGAAGGTTCATTGCAGCTTAGTTTATAATTTTAAAAAAACAACCTGGATGCAGTATAAATATTCATCAGTAGTAGAATGAGAAACGCTGGACTGGAAGAAACACAAGCTGGAATCAAGATCGCCGGGAGAAATACCAAAAATCTCAGATATGCAGATGACAGCACCCTTATGGCAGAAAGTGAAGAGGAGCTAAAAAGCCTCTTGATG
>SJYV01016834.1:64149-93785 GCA_006410875.1 Neotragus pygmaeus | reverse complement strand
ACACACACACACACACACACACACACACACACACAGAGTCTTTAAGTTAAAAAAAGAAAACAACCCAAGTTCATTATTCTCAGCACAATCAGGTCTAAGTTGGAGTGTCTTTCTGGAATGGCAGCCCACTTGGGACGCCCCCTCCCTCACCAGGGTGCTTGGCAGCTGGCCCTTTTCTCCTCACTACCACTGCTGGGAGTTTCTTTCTCCACCACATCACCAAAGCTTCAGACAGATCAGAAGGGGGGAAAAGAATGGGGGTAGAACTACTCGAAGGAAGGACCTAAGAGTTAGTGATACTCAAAAGGTGCTGAAAAGAACATCCCTCAGTTGAAATAAAATCAATACATGATGGTTATCTTAGGTCAGTCTCCCAAGGCAATGTAACAAAAGCAAATATAAATGGGACCTAATCAAACTTACAGGCTTCCGTACAGCAAAGGAAGCCATAAAGAGAGCAAAAACACAATCTACAAACTGGTAGAAAATAGTTGCAAATTATGCAACTGGCAAGGGCTTAATTTTAAAAATAAACAAACAGTTCATATAACTTAATAACAAAGAAACAACCTGATCAAAAAATGGGCAGAAGACTTCAACAGACACTTCTTCAAAGAAGACAAACAGATGGCCAACGGGTATATGAAAAGATGCTCATTCTTGCTAATTATTAGAGAAATGCTGATCAAAATTATGAGGTACTACTTCACACCAGTCAGAATGGCCACCATTAAAAAGTCTACAAATAATACAAGTTGGAGAGGGTGTGGAGAAAAGGGAACTCTTTTACCCTGTTGGTGAGAATGTAAATTGGTGCAGCCATTATGGAAAACAGTATGGAGGTTCCTCAAAAAACTAAAAATAGAGTTGCCATGTGATCCAGCAATCTCACTCTTTGGCATATTCCCAGACAAAACTGTAATTCGAAAAGATACATGCATCCCCTTCCCATGTTCACAGCAGCACTATTTACAAGAGCCAAGACATGGGAACAATCTAAATGTTCATCAGCAGATCAATAGATAAAGAAGATGTGGTACCTATATAAAATGGAATACTACTCAGCCACAAAAAAGAAAATGCCATTCACAGCAACACGGGTGCAACTAGCGATTATCATACTAAGTGAAGAAAGTCAGAAAGAGAAAGACAAACACCATCTGATATGACATGTACATGGGATCTAAAATACAATACAACTCAACCTATCTATGAAACAGAAACTGACTCAGGAAGCAGACTTGTGGGCTGTGGTGGGGAGGCGGGGTGAGGGGAGGACAGGGTGAGGATGAGGGGTGAATTGGAAGTTTGGAGTTAGCAGATGCAAACTAAAAGTATACATACATGGATAAACAACAAGGTCCTACTATATTGCACAGGGAACTATATTCAATGTCCTGTGATAAACCAAAATGAAAAGAAATACGAAAAAGAATGTACATATGCATAACCGAGTCATTTTGCCGTTCAGTGGAAATTAACATTGCAAATCAACTCTGCTTGAATAAAAATTTTTAAAATCAATACATGACAAATCTGAGGAGCTATCTACCAAGTCCCTTTAAAGTGACAGAGTCAGTTGAAGGTCTGACTGTTGTCAAAATAATCAGAGAAATAATCAGAAATAATCAGAGAAAGAAACTTCTCGGCAACCTCGGCATGGGAAAGTACATCGAGGGCACAGACGTTGCCTGTATGAGCACCGTCAAGGCTTGAGTGGGTCACTATGTTCCTTATGCTAAGTACCACTCACAGATTATTTTCTTTAAGGCTTACAACAAACCTGTGACATGTATCAATCTATTCTTCTCAGTGAACAAGAACGAAAACAGAGTGCATTCATTTTCTACTGCAGCTGGAACAAAGGAACACAAACTAAGGGGCTTCAGACAACACACATTTATCACCTTACAGTCCGGTAGCTGTAGAGGAGGGTCTGTTCCCTTGCTTTTCCAGGTTCTGGAGTCTCTCCACATTCCATAGCTCGTGTCCCCTCCCCCCACCTTCAAGGCTGCATCTCTCTGACCATCCCGTGTCACAGCTCTCTCACTCTACCACTTACATCCTCAAGCCCCAGTTTTCACCCTCATGAGGGAAATGCAGCCCCTGTTGAGAATGCACAGTCTATACAGACAGGAATAATGGTAGTGAAGTAGAAACCAATTGCTTTTCTTTCTTTCAAAGCTCCCAAGNCACAGCTCTCTCACTCTACCACTTACATCCTCAAGCCCCAGTTTTCACCCTCATGAGGGAAATGCAGCCCCTGTTGAGAATGCACAGTCTATACAGACAGGAATAATGGTAGTGAAGTAGAAACCAATTGCTTTTCTTTCTTTCAAAGCTCCCAAGTATCCTTTCCTCTGTTGTGTAGCAGCCATACAGTTTGGGTGCCACCAATTCAAGGCTTAAACTTTGACCACAGAAATTGGTGCTGGGAAGATATAAATTGAACACTCAACAAATGAGTTTTTATTATGACCTGATTATTATTTCTACAATAGGCAATGAGAATGTTGATTTTGTATATCAAGTACAAGATCAGCTGAAAAACACATTTAAATGGAATTCTTAACATCCCCTATATACTCAAATGAATGCAATACTTAGAGCATTACATTTCTTTTTTGTTCCTGGTTAAAATAATGGATGATCTAATTCTGCCTTGGTTTTTTATTACTTTTCTCAATAACAAAAGCCAGGGACAAAATCAGATTTGGCTTCTAGCAGTTTAAATAGATAAAAATCAGTGTGACTGTCAAAATCCAGGTTGGTCTTGTCAGGATGAGATGAAAACCAGGGTTATATTTGGAAAAGATGAATGTGGACACTAACAGGAAAAAGCGCCTGGCTAATCAAGTAAACAAATATGACATGCAAGTCCCAGATGGAGTATGTATAGCACTGTAATCATCAAAGTGTTTTTTTCACCATTATTTTCCTAGAACACTCTTAAAGAATGCAGACCGTACAATGGGGTGGTAGCAGTACTACGATTGTTAAACTCAAAATTTTTCACTTGCTAGCGCTTTAAAAAGTTTTATTTTTATCATGACAGGGCTCAAATACATGTTACTGCCCCCTTCAGAGAAGGATCTGCACCTAGGGGCAAGAGGGCAGCATGGTTTTTATAGCCGGAAATCACTGTAATGGAACCATGTGGGGTCTTGGCTCTGTATTTAACCTATTTAGCTTGAAAACTTCTCCTAGAAAATCTATTTTAACTCAGTCGTACAGTAGTAAAAGACATTTCTGGAATTAAGCTTCAATTTCTCTCCCAGTGGCAAGAGAGGTATGCCTTATTGTTGAACTCCAGGCCTGAAACCCACAAGGTTGCAACACCAAGCTTATCCAGGAGTCTCAGCTTCTATATCCAGCAAGACTCTCTCCTTCTTCATATCCTTAGGTATCATCTCTGTGGCTTACAAGTTCCCTAGTGAAATCATGGTTCTCGATCTGAAACACTATTCTCTAGGCTAGCCCTACCAAGCCAGGTGCAGAGCTAACTATTGTCTCCCAAACCCATCTTTCTTTCTTCCTCCAGTAACAGAACTTTGCAGTCTCACTTGGGAACACGACCCTCCAGTTCATAGACAGACTTTCCAGCCTCCCTTGCAGCTCAGTGTTCATGTAGCTACATTCTGGCCAACAGGATGTGAAAAGAAGGGATATCCAAGCACAACTTCTTGGCTGTACTCTTAAAAAGAAAGACTGGTGCTTTCCACTTCCCCTTGTACCCTTCTTGCTGGCTGATGTATAAGATCTTGAAACGGAAGCCATGGATACAGCATGGCAGTGTGACAATATAATAAGACTGGTCCCTATCACTGTGGGGCCTCCACGTCAGCCTGCACACTTAGACTGTTCATAGGCAGAGATCAACTTGCAAGTTTTTAACTCGCTGTATAGTCTGGTGTTTATCACAGCAGCCAAGTCAGAACCCTAACTAATATTTTAGTCAAACCATTTTCTGAACTTTTCAGAAATTTTCTGAAACTTCCTGAAAATTTCAGCATTCATATTTTTGGATTAAAAAGATTTCTCTGTCTTAAAGACTTAGGTATGAATATCCTAATACCCTAAAGAAACCTGAATGGACAGGTAAAGAGCTGGTTCTAAGTGAGCACTGTGTTTTTAAAGCTGAGTATATGGGAGAATCCCATGGAAGCACATAGAAACCACCATATCATCTTTATATTTAGTTTCCACAACTAAAGTGGGAACCAAATTGGGGAAGATATAGACAGGTACCACAGAGATGAATCAAGGTAAACAAAAGTAGATGCGTGAATGGACTGGTTTATTTAGTCATAAATCTAGTGGTCAACTGAATATCACTGAATCAGACAAAGGATGGTGATAAACTGTCCTGTCCACTATGGAAAGAAAACCATTTAAAACTGAAGCAAGAAAGCCTTGAAAGTTTCAAGAATGGTGGTTGCTGAGCCCCAGGTTAATCATCTTTGTTTTTAATGTATAAGTCACATTTAATTGATTTCTTATTCTTTAAAAAATTCATTGGAGTATATTTGATTTACAATGTGGCATTAGTTTCAGGTGTATAGCAAAGTGAATCACTTATACATATATCCACTCTTAATCATCCTAATTAGTTAGTGAGGGTAGTTGTGACATCTTTCTCTGTAGATGTTTACAGATTTTAACTGAATAGATTTTAACCTTCTAGGATATCATGTTAAGAGTACTGCCCTGTGAGTCAGGAAGGAGTGCCGATGGACTAGATGACCTCAACAAGGTCCCTCGCCTGGGGACCAGAGGTGCTTTCCATGCATCTCTCTCTCGTGACATGAAATTGTTTTCTGATTATGAGCAATGAGAAGCAACAAGCTTTGGTTTCTCTTTGCTTTATTTCTCATGACCACATGCTTTGATCTATGTCTTCCCTTCCACAGTGTGCCAGAGACTACAAAATTTAATAGCAGCAACAGCCGGAGGGGGGGGGGGGCAGGCATGCCNCAGCTTTCTTATCCATTTGTCTGCTGATGGACATCTAGGTTGCTTCCATGTCCTGGCTATTGTAAACAGTTCTGTGCAGCTAACTGATTCTTAGCCTTGGCTTTCTGATCTGTAAAATGGAGATAATACCATGGACCATGGAAAACCGGTACAAAGCTTCAATGAGATAAAATACATGACATGTCTAACCATAGCTGACATACAGTACTGCGTGCATGTGTGCTAAGTCACTTCAGTCATGTCTGACTCTTTGTGACCCTAGGGCTTCCCTGGTAGCTCAGCTGATAAAGAATCCGCCTGCAATGCAGGAGACCTTGGTTCGATTCCCGGGTTGGGAAGATAA
This sequence comes from Neotragus pygmaeus, assembly GCA_006410875.1. Classification (NCBI taxonomy): domain Eukaryota; kingdom Metazoa; phylum Chordata; class Mammalia; order Artiodactyla; family Bovidae; genus Neotragus; species Neotragus pygmaeus. The sequence goes on along the minus strand of SJYV01016834.1, from coordinate 88,468 downwards.
CTGGAGAAGCGATAGGCTACCCACTCCCAGTATTCATGGGCTGCCCTGGTGGCACAGATGGTAAAGAATCTGCCTGCAATGTAAGAGACCTGGGTTCAATCCCTGGGTCAGGAAAATACCCTGGAGAAGGGCATGGAAACCCACTCCAGTTTTCTTGCCTGGAGCATCTCCATGGACAGAGGAGCCTGGTGGGCTACAGCCCATGGGGTTGCAAAGANATGTAAGAGACCTGGGTTCAATCCCTGGGTCAGGAAAATACCCTGGAGAAGGGCATGGAAACCCACTCCAGTTTTCTTGCCTGGAGCATCTCCATGGACAGAGGAGCCTGGTGGGCTACAGCCCATGGGGTTGCAAAGAATCAGACATGACTGAGTGACTAAGCACAGACCGTAACCTTCCAGGCTCCTGTGTCCATGGGATTCTCTAGGCAAGAATACTGGAGTGGGTTGCCATGCACTCTTTGAGGGGATCTAGCACCACCCAGGAAGGCCTGACACACAGTAGGTACCTCATCAAACCACCAGCTTCATTGTTCTGTTATGAATCCTTTTGTGCTCTCTTTCCAGTGAAATTAACAGCAAGGGTCAGGAAAAGTGAGTTTGAACTTTGGTGAAAAACAAAACAAACACCCCCCGGCCCAACCACTAGGCCCCTCCCGCGNGCACACAAAACATACAAAAGCTGCTGCTATTATTTTTATTTGTCTTTGCTGGATCCTGTCAGAAATTACACCAATAAACTTACCCCAGGGCTGAACTGACATTTCAGGAGTAAATTCAAAGCATTTTTGTACTTTAGGAATTTTTTTTTCGGAGCCTTTTTATTGTTTATAATGTTATCTTAGAGGCAAAACAAATTCCCATAGTGTCCCTAATCTGTCTCTTATACACATCTTTCCAGTGAAATTAACAGCAAGGGTCAGGAAAAGTGAGTTTGAACTTTGGTGAAAAACAAAACAAACACCCCCTGGCCCAACCACTAGGCCCCTCCCGCGCCCCCCTGCCCCTCCCCCTCACCAACACACAGAAAACAGCAAATGTGGCACCACCTTTACGCGCCACATGGGCTCCGAGCCACTCCCGGACCTGCAGGCCCTGTAATTTGTCCTGAATTCCTCTACTCATTGGCCATGCTAGCAGCAACATGTGGGCACAAACTACGTCTTATTCTCTTTAGCTTCCTCATAGACTGTGATACAGAATTGAAGAGAAGAGGAGAAAAAGATATAATGTTTATTTGGTCTGAGGGAGCAGACACTAACTAAATAAAGTTGGCTGATTGAAAATCTTTCACAAATGGATAAGCCTTATACAACTATATGGTCTCCATCTGAATTTTATCTTCTTTCCAAACTAGAAATATCTTCTCCTATCAAAGCTCAATTTTGGGACTGTAGGAAAAACAAAAAGGCGACTTAAAGATCTTTAGTTCCGACGAGGAATAAAAGACAGGTAACAAAGTTCATCAGTTAAGAGCAGTACGGGGTGGGGTAGCGGAGAATGAAAAAAAATCACCACTACCACAGTTCACAGAAGACAAGAAAAAATGATTTTCCCATTAACACATTTCAGAAAGCACTTTCCTCCTACCCTGAAGCTGATGAATTACATTTTTAGATAATGTATGGAAATTTCAGTTTGACATTACCTTCCTGCTTAGTTCCTAGTCTCAATCAATCAGGTCATTCTATATAGAAGGGGGGTGGGTAGAGAAGTGGAGAGTGAGCATGTGTGTGTGTGTGTGGTGTGTGTGTGTGTGTGTGTGTGTGGTGTGTATGTGTTGGGGGAAGGAGGGGTGGCTGAGTGAACAGGGAATTGGTCTTAGGAACCAAACAGCCAGCTAAAGTACAGAAATAGAAAATCCTTAAAATACTCAGTCCTGATTCACATCCCAGGTAAAAATCCTTTGAGACACCTCTCTTGGGATGTGAGAATACTTTCCTACGGTTATCTGAGTTTGGAAGCAGGACAGAACCATCTGATTTGGAAGGGAAGATGAAGGGAAAGATAGCCAGGGGGTAAAAGGAAACCATACCTGGTCTATAATCCTGCCTATTGCTGTCCTGGGAAAAAATCTGTTGAAAGAAACAGAATGTACCTGCACAAGCTCTAAGCCTCACAGCTCCACTCAATTGCCAACCTGTCCTAATTAGAAAGGATGGGAGGTCCCTGATTGCCCTTGATGGGTGTGTAAGAGGCACAATGATTATACGGTTCACGGTTTGCACTTAATGTTTTAGAGTTCTTTAAGTTCCCCTTAATAAAGCAGACCCCTATTCTTCTGTTTTGTAACCCCTTTAGACTGTCAAATCTTCTCCTTAACTAAAAAGTTTCCATTCAACCCCCAACAATAATCAATCCTCTCCCCAAGTCAACAACTCAAATTTCTTTTACTCTTCTTTGTGGAATGTGTATAAATGACTGCAGGGAGGTGATAAATAAAATAATAGATGCAAATCTCCCTGATTTTCCTCTGAATTCAGGAGGCACATTGCACTGTATCAAGTATATTTGCAAAATCAGCAGCAAAATATGCTGATAAATGCTACTATTTCCTCTACCCTTCCCATTGCTAACGCATATCCTTCTGATGTGCATGTAGCAAAGTTCATTTAGCTAATCAATATCTTGGGATTTTCTTGGATCTGCATAATTGAGGCTGGGTTTTAAGTATGCTTAAACTTAAGGCGGCATCCATTTCAACACAGTGCTTGCAAGATAAAGAAGAGGAGAGCACAGTGAGGGGTATCTTGTGAAGAGAGAATTTGAAGATAGGAACCACTCGAAATCTATTCTTTCTTGTTCAGGTAAGCAGTGACCTTACTGGTCACTGGTATTTTTTTTTAATGCATACCCTGCTATTTTCCAAGACAAAAGATTTTGAACTCTAATTATATTTTCCCTGTACTGAAAATTTTCAATCCCTAGGTAATATAAGTTGCGTTGGTTTGTAAGGGGGAGATGTCAGTTTTGTATTTTTAGGGAAACTGCCAGAGATAAACTATAATGGGACAACTCACAATTAGTCCTAGAGAGCCAAGAGTTCAAGTCCCAGCTCCCCTACTTGGAAGCTAAGTCATCTTGGGTAAATGACTCAATTGCTCCTAAGTCCAAGTTTTTTGGACTGTAAAATGACTGTCTTGGGGATTACATGAAACTTCATTTATTGATCTCAGCCCAATGATCAGCACTCATAGTAAGCACTCAATAAACACTGGCTATGATTATGAATCTCCAAGAAGTCCCAATTTACTATTTAAATGAGCGACTACATTTAAAGCTTGTAATATAGTGTCCAGAATATGCAGAAAGCACACAAAACATACAAAAGCTGCTGCTATTATTTTTATTTGTCTTTGCTGGATCCTGTCAGAAATTACACCAATAAACTTACCCCAGGGCTGAACTGACATTTCAGGAGTAAATTCAAAGCATTTTTGTACTTTAGGAATTTTTTTTTTGGAGCCTTTTTATTGTTTATAATGTTATCTTAGAGGCAAAACAAATTCCCATAGTGTCCCTAATAGTCCAGTTCCTTGTAAGTATATGAGGTAACATAAGGTAACCCTCACTCGCCTCTGCCTCTTGAACCCAAGAGACTGAATCCTGTGTAATACTTCTTGGCCTTGATCCTCTAACAAACACAGCTTCCTCCCAACCCCTAACCCCCAACCCCCCACTGCTGTAGTCCAATCCTACCTCCTGAAAGGGAATTATTAGCACTTTCACAAATCCAAGAAAGAACAGAAGTTACCCAATGTCACTGAATCAACACTGAGTTGGTTCCTTTAATTAGAGCTGTGATTCTACACACAAAGGCTGTGGCAAAGAATTCACCCTGATGCCTCCAGCAGTGAAGCATCTTTTTTCTCTTTCCACTAGATGATAATATTAATGAAGCCAAAGTCATCTATTATAAAGGAAGAATGAAAAGATGGATTAGAGGTGGGGTTTAGGAAATGTTGTCCTACAGCACGCGGGATCTTAGTTTCCTGGCCAGGAATTGAATCGCCACCCCTTGCACTGGAAACTCTGAATCTTAACCACTGGACTGTGAGGGAAGTCCCTGACTTAATGTTTTCATATGCTTAACTTCGCTTGGCAGCACTGCTTCAGTATGAGAGGACTGCTTCCGAGAGGCATGACCTGGCTTTACTTCCTTTGTCCCAAGCACAGAAGAAGAAAAAAAGACTTTTGTTCTTAGACTGGAATTTCTGCTCCATTCCTTTCGTGTTTCTTCTGTCTACCTAAGTCCTAACCCCATTCTTCAAATGCCACCTCAATAGCTCTAGCTAATGGAGACTTCACCTTTTCTCAACCACCCACAGCTCATATAATCCATTTCATATACTGGTCACTCGATATATTCAGTTTTATAACAGATAATGTTCATTTTGGACCACCTCATCCTCAAAACCCCCACTTCAGAGTTCTCATTTGCCTGAAACGGATAGAAAACTACTCTTAAAAACTATGCTGCATGGGTACACGAAGAGTGATATCAAGTAAAAATATAACTCTTTTTTTATCCCCATGATGCAAATAATCACGCAGTCTAGATAGGCAGATCAAAACTTCTTGCTGTCGTACACTGATTTATTTCTGGGGAATTTTCTTTGTTACTTTCCTCCCTCCTTTCTCTGTTCCTTTTCGAGAGGGGTGATAACAAGAGAGACAATTATAAAGATGCAATTTAGCATTCCAGCTGTGCTGGCTTTAAGACATACCATGAGCCACCTAACTATCCTGGTTCAGCCATATGTTTCCTCCCCTAAAATACTAATCATCTAGGAACCTGGATTCAGAAATGCAATCTCAAAGCCTGAAAAACAAAAAGGCAACAACAACAAAAAAGAACTTCATTCAATTATCCGCAGTCCACGGGAATAACAGAATTTCTACAGGGTTTTGGTGTTCTTTGTCTGAGTTCCTTGGTGGCACGAATCCTTGCGGGATACATGCCATCTTCCTTTCTCTCCAGGAGCAGAGGTGCAGGTGGATGGAGAAGAATAAAGAACATAGATTCCAAAGCCTCCTGTGTTCACAGATGCACACAAAAGCAACTTGCAACACACATTTTCTCTCCCTGGTACCTAGATTATCCTGATAAGTGTCCTTTCCCAGTTGGAAAAAAGAAAATCTAATATCTCTGAGAAGATAAGTAACAGAGATGTCCAAAAGCACTGTAAGGGAATTTTAAACCTGGCATTTTCAGTAAATTTGACTCTCCACTGAAGGCTGAGTTATATCCCCAGAGGATAATAAATATTGTTATCTTTGCCTCTGGTTATACACAGGGGTCTTGTTTTAAGCCATGGTGCATTAGGTAGACTTTGCAGAGTGGAGCAACCGCTGCTCAGAGGAATGTGATGTTTCACTGGGTTATGGGGGAGGCTTAGCAGGTATCTTCAGGTAACACAGGCAGGGGCATCCTCGCATGCTTCCATGTAAGATCACGCTTTTGGAAATGGCGGGGGGGCCGGGGGGGGGTGAATCCCAGCTCCACCACCTGCTAATAAACGATGCTGCCTCGGTAAGTTACTTAACCTCACTAAGCTGCTGCGTTTTCATCTAAGGAAATGGAGGTTGTTCTCAATGTTAAATAAAATAAGGTATGTTCAGTGTCCAGTAAGTACCTGGCCAAGAGTAAGTACTTGATAAATATTAGCAAGTATGTTCTCGGTCGCATGACACTTAAGTCCATGCCCAAGTTCAGATGGAGAACTCATTGACAACCCACAGCAAGGAGAAAGTCAGCCTGCTGGCAACACCATTAACAGTTTCTCTTTCCCTCTTCTCTCCTTCTTGCCTCCCTCCCTCCCCACCCTCATGCACTTTCAGAAGCCAGAACCTTCTAAGGAGATCGATTACATTCTCTTAGGGAGTGGTTAGGCTGGAAAATCTTAATCTTGAATTCTTATNACCATTAACAGTTTCTCTTTCCCTCTTCTCTCCTTCTTGCCTCCCTCCCTCCCCACCCTCATGCACTTTCAGAAGCCAGAACCTTCTAAGGAGATCGATTACATTCTCTTAGGGAGTGGTTAGGCTGGAAAATCTTAATCTTGAATTCTTATCTTTCTGCCACTTCCCACCCCCTAATCCTCCCACTGGGTATTTAGAACTCCCTGTAAACTTCACAGGATTGAGATGCATTGAGATCTGTAGGAGGTGTTGGAGGAAAAGGGGGGACTGGGATGTTAAAAATCAGGGCAACAAAAATACCTATGATGTCATTTACCCTGACTTCTGAACCACCACCAGCAGCCTTTTAACTTGGCAGGTGTGAAACCTCAGCCTCCCAGCCTGTGTTATCACTTAACCCCAAATGCAGGCCTCAGAGGGTCTTCCATTAGAGAGATCCCCACTCCTTCCCCACCTCCCCACAGTCTAGCTCTCTCTCCTTCTCTGACTTTTAGCGTAGCCAATTAAACCTGAACAACGGGTGGATGGAGGAAATACTCTGCATCTATGGAATGGTACAGCAGGGACCAGTTTCACTGTTAATTTAAAATGCTAGAATTAATTAGGTAGTGTAAATGAAGAATTTAATAAGCACTCTTTACAACCATAAGTTCTACTTTTATTAAACACTGCTACCAAATGAGGGCAAATATCTCTGGTCTCTCTATATTTCCCTGCCTTGTTCCCATAAGTTCTCTGCAAATAAAATTCTTTTTCCCCCTGAATTAAAAAAATGCATAATTATAAATCTATGCCTGAATTGTATTTCTGCCTTCAACCCATAAGCTTCTTCTTTAAGCTCAGATGCTACTGTATGTCTCTGCTTGTGCTGGAGAGGGTGCTAAACAAACCAAAGTTGACAATTTTGGTTTTTATACCAAATTAAAGGCTGTCTTCGAAGCTGTCACTCCTATTCAAATCCACTCAGCGAACTACCAAATTAGCATTCTTTCAGTAAAGGAATCTGCTTGTTTAAACATGTGTCTTTAGAAAACAAAGAACAACACCATGAATCAATACTTCTGAAAAATCTCACTACACTTCTAAAGGAACTCTTTTGAAAAGGTGCTTAATAATATTCACTAAGATAGCTGGCAGAGTCCCTGTTTAGAAGGTAAGGCTATACCAAAAATACATTTTCCATACAGGAGTAGGAGGAAGAATCATATGGTTAACTGGTTTTAATTTGGTTTGAATTATCATCCTATTATATAAAGATTATTCAGGAATCTAAACATTGGCTTTCTGACAGCATAGGCAGTTCTGTGAAAGGATGGATGATCCAGGGCTCTGGGATAAGAACACCGAAGCCGTGGCCCTATTTGGAGACCCTGATAAAATTTCTCTGTTCTAGTCACTCTTCTTGAAACACACTAACTGTACTTATAATAATAACACCCTCCCCCGTTACTGAGAAGCTACTATGCAAGAGGCATTGTGCTAGGCAGTATATATCCAGTCTCCCATTTAATTCTCACAAAAAGTCCTTTGAGATAAGTACCATTTTCCAACTTTACAGAAGAGGAAATTATGTTTGGTGAGTTATTTTTATATGTTGGCAATTATTTGAGTTTTATGATTTTTCAAAATAATATATATAGGGGACAAATTGATAAGCGAATCAGAAGAATTGGAGAATATAGCTACATGCACACAAATACACTGTATTCTCTGATTTAAAAATCAAGATAACATATTTCTGTATTTTAAAGTTTCCTTTTTCCTATCTAGGCCAGCTGCTCTTCATTAAACTGTCCAGAGAGAGGGAAATAAAAGTCAACATTCAAAAATGATAAATACTCAAAGCTGAGTGTGAATGATTTTAGGAGGGGAGCATCAAAGCATACCAACTTCACTGCCATAACGATGTAGTCCAATATTTTTCTAAGAAAACATTCTCACTTCCAGAAAGATTACAGGGAAACAACCCCCAGCCCCAGCCCCAAAGGATTATAGAGTCAGTATCTGGCAGACACCAGGTCCTCAATGAATGACTGTCAGTTAGAAAAAAATCACAACCTAAAGCTTTCAAGTATTGAAGGATAAGGTATTGTTTTACTTTCCAGTAAAAAGTCTCTGAATTCTCAAAGATTATCTTCACAACAAACAAGTAAAAGAAAATTCCTTCCTGTAGCGTCCCCTTCCCATGACAGAGTAGATTTATTCCAGAATAATCTGCTCTCTTTAAGGCCTATTACTCCCAGGGACAATGGGCAGTTGTAACGACAATAGCCCCCTCTAAAACACTGTCTCAGACACATAGAAGAACATTGGACACACACAAACCAAATGTTTGAGAGGAAAGGAATAAATAGACAAAAAGGAGTATGGGGGTTGGGGGCAGNAGGGACAATGGGCAGTTGTAACGACAATAGCCCCCTCTAAAACACTGTCTCAGACACATAGAAGAACATTGGACACACACAAACCAAATGTTTGAGAGGAAAGGAATAAATAGACAAAAAGGAGTATGGGGGTTGGGGGCAGAGGGCAGAACTGAGAACTGAAGAACGAAGTGTTGGGGTGGCTGATTAAGAATAAAAAAGGATACAATCACAGGATTGTTTCACATGAAGTAAAGCTGAGGAAGCTCCAAAATCTTTATCTGCTTCCTGGTCCTACCAATCTGCAATGCGGTTTCATGTCATGTTCACGCACATATGCATTTGTGACTGTACCCGTGCTATCCTTGAATGCAAGGCACAAGCTGCAAACACTCAAAGCCACCACCACACACACGCACTCCTGCCAAGGTCTGCATGTCCAGTGGAACAAGGTAGCTGTGAATCCCAAGCCTAGAATAGTGAAGAAGAGCGTACCTGTAATTTTGTCTCTCACGAGTTTGCAGGATTCTATTTCACCAATGCTCCCAAAGAGACTCCTGAATTCCTCCTGGGTCATATTCTGGGGTAAATAGTTGACTATGAGGTTGGTTTTGCTGTCATCTGTGGCTGCCCCTGTCTGCATGGGAGAAGGACAATTTCTATTGTTGCTGGAGGGTCCATTGCTTGTATTGGATGTCGGGCCATTTGACACCTGAGGCTCCATGGTGCTAATTATCTAAATAAAAATAAAAATATTAAGCCTTTTGTTATCTCAAAGATACAAAGTCTCTTTCAAGATTTGATTTTATTTTTTGTAAAGAAAGGGAACAAGATAAAGCAAGATGGAGCAAAAGAGATGGGGTTGTGAACACAGCCAATTGAGAAACATGTTTTTAACCAAAATGTTAAACTCCCCTTGCTATTTTTAGGCCAGCCCATAGATTTTGAACACAGACTAGAATGCAGTGGGAACTCTCCCATTATTTTGTTAATGAAAAGCTAATTCCTGTTTTCATTACACAATCACTCTCAGAAATGTATACTTAAGCCACACCAAATTATAATTAAAATGTAAAGTAATAATCATGATTAAAATTATAGTTCCATTAAAGCTGAAAAAGCTAAACATAGAGGGCTACGCTCACAAGATCAAATACAGTACCTGTTTATTAACTATCTCATAAAGTAAAATGACATTAAATTAAGTGGGGCTGTTCCATATGGGAAGGGTTTAGATTTTCACTGATGCTTAATAATGATCAAACTTTAGATTTCATAAAAGCACGCTGGGGAGCTACAAAGTTATCTAATGATGTTTCTCCCCAGCTACTCTGTTATTGTTTCTCCTGGACCTCAAATAAAATAAAAAACATGAAGGAAAGTTCTCTCTTACACGTTACTCAAAAAAAGACTTCTATGTGTTTAAATAGTTAATTAAAGGAATACTTCCACGAATGTGTTAACTTTGAGGCAGTATGCATGGGAATAAAGAGACAAGCCTCAGTCTCTATCCACAAGGAGCTTACAGTCCACAGAGGACATAGAAGGCAAAGGGCTGCAATAGGACAGTGGCCATGTGATGGAGGAGCAATCAAACCTGCTTAAAGGATAGGGGTACTCGGGGAAAGTCCCAAGAAGATGTTGTTAGAATTAGGTTTTGGGTTTAAGCTCATGGAGCTGGTTCATGAAGATGCCTTGTATGGTATGACAAGCACTGAGAATCAGAAAAGAAAGCACTTCAGGCAATACAATTCAGTTCAAAACTCTCTTGTTGGAGATGAATTCCAGAGACATCCAGAGATTTCTTTGTCATCACAGGAAAGTGGGGCAGAGTCTAGGCCTGTATCCAGTTTTCATGGCCCAAATGCAGTCCATCAGTCCCACTTTTCCATTCTGTCTGAACTCCACCTCTTACTCATCCTTTATGGTGTTCTTTCCATCTTCTGTGAAATTGAACATCAGCTCCTTGGAAATGGGATCATGCTCTGTCATTCCCTAGCTGTGCAACTTTGGGTAAGGGACTTGAACTCTGAGAACCTTAGTATTCCTCATTTGAAAGAGGAGAAGAACAATGCTGCCTGCCTTGCAAGGTGTTAAGAAGGATCTGGTGACAGAATATATGTAAAGTGCCTGAATAGTGGTGGGAACATAACCACAATCACTGATATCCATTAAAGTAATTCTAGGGCTTCCCCTGGTAGCTCAGCTGGTAAGGAATCCACCTGCAATGCAGGAGACCCTGGTTTGATTCCTGGGTTGGGAAGATGCCCTGGAGAAGGGATAGGCTACCCATTCCAGTATTCTTGGGCTTCCCTGGTGGCTCTGCAAGTTACCCGATGTGACTTCTCTCACTGACATCGCACAAGAAAGGAGTGAGGCATATTCTAACATCCTCTGTGTTTTATAGACAAGGAAACCCAAGCTTAGCGGATATCTGATTACTAGTAGCTTCCATTATTATTACTATTATTTGGCTGCTCTGAGAAATTTGGGGAGATAAGCCTGTTTATGTAATATACATGTAGTAAAGTGTACAAGTCTCAAGGGTACAACTCAAGGAATGTTTACAAAATGAACACAACTCACACTCAAGTAACCACCTTTCAGATCATGATATAGAAAATGACCAGCATTCCAGAAGACTTTCTTGTGTCCCCATTCTCATCATTCATACCATCCACCAAGGTAACCACTACTCTGATTTCTAATTCTCAGACTTATCATCTTTTGAATTTTATATACATGGAATCATGTAAAATGTACTCTTTATGTCTTTTCACACTTTATGTCTGAGTGTCTTTCATGTCTTGAAATGTAGATGTAGGCTGTCCTTCTCCACTACTGGAGAAAATTGCATTGTATTAAAATATTATATTTTATGTATCTCTTTTACTTTGAAGAACACTAGGTTATTTTTAGTTTTTTTTTTAAAAAAAATTATTATAGATAATGCTGCTATGATCATTACATACACGGTGTATGTACACATTTCTGTTGGGAATATTCTTTGGAGTCTATTTTAGTGTTCAGGGGTATTTCTGCTTTAGTAGGTACTGTCTATAGTTTTTCTAAATAGATGTACCAACTGACTCTCCCACTAGCAGAATATGAAAGTTCTAGTTGCTGCTCGTCCTGGTCAATGTTCAGAGGCTGTTTTTTTTGTTGTTGCTGTTTTTGTTTTGTTTTGCTTTTTGCTTATTTGCTCATCTGAAACATAGTGGTATAGTAAAAAGGGAATAAGTTTTAGAGTTTTAGCTGACTTAAAACTCTAGTTCTACTACTTATTAGCTCCGTGATCTCAGGCAGTTGGGCTCTTGGGCCTGTTTTCTCTATAAATACCCCAAATAATACCACCATGCAGAGTTATTTATATATGTAAGATGCCTAGAACATAAAGTGGCTAGAAGCATCGTAACTATTACTCCTCATTATGCCCTGCATGGATAAGCTTTGCTCTAATTGCTTCTCCTTCTGATAATCACAACTGGGAACTGAAACCAAAAGAAAGAAAAGAAGTCTCAAGAGGAATCAGGGAAACAAGGCAGATGGAGGAAGGTGGGAAGCGTCTAAGATTCTTTGCCATCATGTAGGTAACTACGTGGTTTCACTTATCACATCAAAACTTTCAGGACAACTGTAGGATTGATTGCGTTAGGCTGGTCCAGAGAACAAGGAAAGTGAAGGGCTCTGTAGAGGAATGTTAAATCAAGGTCTCCTCAGCACTGATTAAAAAAAAAAAAAGCACCCAGTAACTCCTATGCAGATGCTCTGCCCTTGAGGCAAGGGTCCAGGAAAGAATCAGGGCGTTGTGCCCAGGGGAGGGATCACGCTAATGGAGATAATGTTTTAGAACATCATCACAACTCCTGGCTGGGAGGTAGGTTTCTGCTCTGCCAAGCCATCGGCCTCCTGGGTCTGTGCAGTGTCTCCCTTTGGTGTGTCGTCTCACTGCTTCACTGAGTCAGGTGTCCAGGCAACAAACCTGAGCACCACCAACTCAATAAGGAACTTGAAAAACAGAATTTATCAAGTTCAGGAGGCTCGGCCGGCAGAACCACAGAGTTGCCCAACAGCTACATTTTGATTTAGTGGCAAAAAATAATCAGTCCCACAATCTACAGAACGCCTTCCCTGCACCAGTTTCTTAGGTTACCCTTCTTACGGTTCCTACACAAACATCTGAGAAATATCCTGCAGTGAGGCAGCATTTAGAGTATCAGTGATGGAGTAGGACAAATGTAAGTCATACCCAAGCATGTTGAGATTCTGTGGGCCCAAGACAATAAAAGGTCACCTGAAAGCTGTGTTCATTTTTAGTTCACTGGATGCTTGACTCACAGACACATGTGGTGAAAGCCAGTACTTGTCCCTGTGAATATTTCACAGGTCTCCCTGCCCCAGAAAGGCCTAGGAAGTATCAAGTCTGCAAGCAAAGAAATTTCAGGTCTCCAATAAGCCTTCTGGATCTCCTTACATCCTGTGTGGATTTCCTAATTTATGTTGACTCCTGGAGCTGAGCCCCATCTGTGCATCAGACAATCCTACCCTAACTGGGGCCCAAACCTCTGAAAAGGAACCATGAAATACAATGTTCAATACTGAGCTCCTTTCATTGAACAAACCTATAAATCAGGTCAAGTCATTCCCGTCTTGTGGAGATGGGGCTCTCTTTACTCTGCACATACACTGCACAGTTATCCTTTTGTGGGCTCAGAAGGAACTGAGGGAAATGTACATATGCACACACACAGAGTTTTCTCAATAAAAGCGTACAGTTTTAAAGCTGAGAAACATTTGCAAATGTGTTAATATACATTGTGTAATAAGACCCCTTGCTGGTCTTAATGATGCATCCCAGGATGCAAGACAGGCTTAAAAAAAGAATCAGAAATGTAAAATGTCAGACTGAAATCTGACACACAAGAGAACCAAGAGTGTTACTTGGAAAATAAGAGAAGCTGCCAGGATGTAAATGTATGGAGTATGAAACTACGGCATTTTAAGGTCACATGCTAGACCTTACAGAGAGGACACCTGAAATCTCAACTTGGGAAAAAGACCAGAGGTAAACATGTGTGTTCGTGGGAAGCTATCCTCCAATAAATTCAGAAGCTGGCTTGGTGAAATCAGAACGCTTGCTTCCCCAGGGTAACACCTTTAATATTCTAACAGCACAATTTTCACTGCAAGTAAATATATCAGTTACTTAAGTGTGCATATGTACTTTAATGAAGGATTCTGTGTGGGTCTCACAGCCAACTTCGTAGCTGACCAGGTTCCACCCTCCTGACTTGCCTTCCTTCTCTCTTCTGAACAGCAATTAAGAACAGAATTACAGTCAGCATCCAGAAGAGAGCTTTGAGGAGGTTCAGTTGACTTCAAAGTCTAATGGTTACACAAAGCACTGCATTAAATCTTTTATGTTCCCATGATGTATTTTAAGAAACATTATACAGGCAGAAAATTTCAGGGATAAACTATTAAAGCAGTGCACAATAACGCAGGCACTCAAATCCTGTCACTGTCAATGTCGATGGTTTGAATGACTAATTACTCACACTCAACGCATTAACCTCACCCCTCCCACCCTCTTCTTTTTTTTCCTGCAAAATATACAACAAAAGCAAGAGGGAAGGCCTCAGGCATGCAGCTGCAGGGTCGTTTATCTCTGCGGAGGCAGGAGGGAGAAGAAGCAGAGGTTGGCCAGGCTTCTTTCTTTCTCAGGATGATACTGAGAAAAAAAAAAAAAGCCAACCCTCTCAGCCCTTTGTGGCATCTCTGTTGCCACAATCCAGGGTCCTTCCCAACTGTCCTAAGTAACCACTCAATAACATCTTTTGTTATTGTTCACCTGAAGTATATGTTAGACTGTTTCTTGGACTGTTTCTTGAATATAACTTGGACAGGTTATATTCATTAAAAAAAGGGTTTATTTCCATGATAGCTAGATCTGGAAATGTTAGATGAACGGGGATGGAGCTCTGGAGTGCCAGGGACTGTGCAAGGTCCAGGGGATACACAAAGACTGGGAGCTGGCCCTCACTGAGCTCACAGGGTGGATGCATGATGTCAGAGAACATCAGGGGCCACTGAGCCCAACCCTGTAATCTTAACAAGGAATCTGAGGACGGGAAAGTGGAAGTGACTTGCACAAGGTCACAGTGCTAGTTAGAGGCAGAGATGGCACTTACGTCCAGGCCTATATTTCATTGCGTATTCTTGTGACAATGCAGACATGGCCATTTGGATGAGAGCTTACTTCTACTTTATCTTTGGGGGGAGTGTGAAGATGGTTATATCACAGAAATGTGCCTGAATANGCAATTAAGAACAGAATTACAGTCAGCATCCAGAAGAGAGCTTTGAGGAGGTTCAGTTGACTTCAAAGTCTAATGGTTACACAAAGCACTGCATTAAATCTTTTATGTTCCCATGATGTATTTTAAGAAACATTATACAGGCAGAAAATTTCAGGGATAAACTATTAAAGCAGTGCACAATAACGCAGGCACTCAAATCCTGTCACTGTCAATGTCGATGGTTTGAATGACTAATTACTCACACTCAACGCATTAACCTCACCCCTCCCACCCTCTTCTTTTTTTTCCTGCAAAATATACAACAAAAGCAAGAGGGAAGGCCTCAGGCATGCAGCTGCAGGGTCGTTTATCTCTGCGGAGGCAGGAGGGAGAAGAAGCAGAGGTTGGCCAGGCTTCTTTCTTTCTCAGGATGATACTGAGAAAAAAAAAAAAAGCCAACCCTCTCAGCCCTTTGTGGCATCTCTGTTGCCACAATCCAGGGTCCTTCCCAACTGTCCTAAGTAACCACTCAATAACATCTTTTGTTATTGTTCACCTGAAGTATATGTTAGACTGTTTCTTGGACTGTTTCTTGAATATAACTTGGACAGGTTATATTCATTAAAAAAAGGGTTTATTTCCATGATAGCTAGATCTGGAAATGTTAGATGAACGGGGATGGAGCTCTGGAGTGCCAGGGACTGTGCAAGATCCAGGGGATACACAAAGACTGGGAGCTGGCCCTCACTGAGCTCACAGGGTGGATGCATGATGTCAGAGAACATCAGGGGCCACTGAGCCCAACCCTGTAATCTTAACAAGGAATCTGAGGACGGGAAAGTGGAAGTGACTTGCACAAGGTCACAGTGCTAGTTAGAGGCAGAGATGGCACTTACGTCCAGGCCTATATTTCATTGCGTATTCTTGTGACAATGCAGACATGGCCATTTGGATGAGAGCTTACTTCTACTTTATCTTTGGGGGGAGTGTGAAGATGGTTATATCACAGAAATGTGCCTGAATATAGGTCTGGAGATATGTCTATTTCCTTACTCTTCTGAGTAGAGTATTTCGCAGTTCACAAAGAATGGCAACCTCAACTCTGAATTCCACAGTAGAGAGACCACATCTGTTTTATTTATAATAGTACTTCCTGCATGTAGGACAGGGCCTAAGAATGGGTAGGTTCTGCATTAAGAACAACTGAATGAATGAAAGTCCTTGCAAGTCCAATAATTCCTAAATCCTTCTAACAACCCTGTGAAGTATAACCCAATAATTTTAGTAGTGTCATCTCCATCTTCTGTATAGCAAGAAGACAGAATAATTATTGAGTTCCTATCATATGCCAGACATACATTTAGATATTATTTTAAATGCAGATTTTAAGAGGCATTCATTCCAGCAGGACTGCTAAAGCTTTGGCTGACATGGACCCTGTAGAGAACTTGCTGAATACCTTTGCTCTTTCTTCTCAGAAATTATATATATATATATATATGCATGCACATAACACTTTGGATACACTAAAATCAATCCTTGGTCTCAGACTGAAATCTCCCAATCAACTATAAGAGTAGTAATATAATCAAAGGGCAGAAATTTCCCTTCTTTCCCAAATCACTCTTTTCATGTAATTTCTTGCCCTCAGAATTCATTCAATAAATAAACAAATATTTATTGCCAAAAGGTTCACATGTCAGAGGAGAGAATAAGCATGTCCTATGGCCAGAAAGTCCTTTAAGTTAATTAAGCAAGAGCCATTCTGAAATCCTAAAAAGGACTTAAAGCCTCCTTTAATGTTTCTTCCATCAGCTCATGAATCCCTTACAGCTCCCTCTAACCCCCACTCTTCACAAGGCTTTTCTGTACTCAAGCTCAGGGGTGGGGAAGTCAGGTTAGAATTATAGGGCTGGTCTCTCGCCTTACACCTGAGAACATCACTATTTCAGGCCCCAGAAAGGCAAATCAGGGGTCCCACCATAGCCCCCTCATTAGTTCTGTCAGCCACACCATGTCATAGCTTTGCTCCAGTATTTTCCATAGAAGTGGCAGTCTGACAATAAACTGTACGGTCTTGCATTTATGTATGTTAACCTAGTTTACACCGTCAGTATTTACGTCATGAGGCAAAATAAAAGATTACAACTTTATATTACAGGAATCTGCGCCTGTAGAACTCACTGCTGACATTTATCATCCGAGAGCTCAGTGCAGGGCCCTTGTAACTATCATGCCACACTCAGCTATCCTCAACTTCTGATTTTCTAGGGGAGGGGTGTCCTTGATACTCCAAAAGCAAGCAAAAGGATCAAGAGAAAGAACCTAAGCAGGTCACAGATATGTTTCTTTTCAAATACTCTCCCTTCTACTCTCAGTGCCCTCAAAATGTCAGCATCCCCGGAAACTAGAAAGATACTAAAGGACTGTGCTGATTGCAAACATGTCTCCGGTGTGTACATCTGCAACACACCTATGCATTTTATTAAATATTTTAATGAGTATTTAAAGGTGTTTTCTTTTACCATGTTGGAAGGACTTTTGAAAATTTATATATAAAAGCTAAGCCTTATGTAATAGAACAAGCACTCCCAAGAGCATGAAGAATAATGTTTACCAAGGGCAGTCACTGAATCAAGCCATTAAAGAAATAGATTTAAATTATTCATGAGAACAAAAATAAAAGTCCTAATTCTCTTTGTAGGCATTTCCCACTTAACCCTTATAAAATTCCAACATGCAGTATGTGAGACTCTGGTGGAGCAGCCCAGACTACTGCCTCTCACCCCCTTTTCTAAAGCCTGAAAAACAAATCCCCAAAGTTAGAAAATTACACAGCAGGCTCTGTGTTCCTGAAGACATATTATTTTTAGGAATAATTCTTCACTTTGCTTCTTGCTCCTTGAAAGATACTAAAAATGTCCTTACAACACCCCCCCTCCACTTTCATATTTCTTTACAGTTTGTCCATCAGTTCATAAACTCTATACTCTCTTCTCCTTTTCAAGAGGTTTTAATTTGCTCAGGTCCCTTCAGATCAACTTTTTTCTAAATGCAATGCTTTCCTGGTTATGATTCAACTGGGAAGGAGCCATAAGCTATCACTGGGGCCCAAGAGGAGGGGCTGAGATCTATGATCTGATCACTCTAGGAAAAGGGAACTTAGGACTATACCCCCACCACTAACGTAATGACTCACAGATTATAGGTGATGACTCACAGAGACTGCTAGGCAGGAGAATCTGGCTGAAGACTGCCTGCATGTCCCCCCAAACCACTTGTACCAAGATTTTTTAGATTCTGCTAGAAAGTAACTAGAAAACTCTAGAAAAAAAAAATTTAATTCCAACTGGAGAAAACATGCTGACAGTTTAATAATACCTTTGGGCAGATGCACAAATAACCTGAAAGACCTATTTACTCTAGGAAGTTATGTGGTAATAAATTCTCAGCATATCTTTAAAACAAGTGTATTCAATTTAAGACAAGTTTATTGAATGCTTTATAGACTAAGGCACCGTTCGAGGAATTGGGGAAACAAAAATAATTTGATCCCTGCTCTTACAGGGTTCACGCTGAGAGAATGAGAAAGGAAGGGAGATAAACAAATAATTAAAATCAAGGTATACACCCTTTTCTTTAAGCAATTCCCTCCAGACTGTCTCTGATGACTCCCACCCCCATCCCCTCACCAAAAGCACGTGAATGAAATTATACACAGACAAGTCATATGCCACTCAGATACTGAGCTGACAATCCTGTTTCAGGTCTGAACGCTTACGTCCTGAACAAATGACTATTTGAAACAATGAGGTAAGCTTGAGGCATTACTCCTCTGAAACAGCATCTTCTTCACTGGAGATGAGCACAGGGCACGCCAAAAGTATTCTCAGTGGTGGTAGTCAGGGTTGTGTTTTTTTTTTAAATCAGCAGCCACTGGAGAGAATAAGAGGCATTAATACTTAAAATAGCAGGGCCAGCATTTAAATGAAAAGCATAATCAAAATTTAATTTCTCTTAGGCATTATTCTCAAATTCACAGAAATCTGAGTTTTTAATCTTCCCCAGACACATCACATACATTTCTCCTCCTAAATAAATACTGGCCTCCTTAATATCTTACAGTGTCCCTTTAGGGCTTCAGTTTTGGCCTAAAATGATCTCCTAGTGTGCCCATCCTGGGGCAGTGCTGTTAAAACCCCTGAGTACTTGGTTTTAACAGACTTTTACAGAAAACTCTCCAGAGCAGAGGGATGGCTTAATCATCTAGTTCACTGTAAAGACAAGGACATCTTCAAACCACACCTACCTCACTGTCCATTCAGTCTTCTTTTCCAAAATGGCCTGTAAATAGATACAGTCCCAAACTTTCAATAAGCTCTCTTTGTTAAAGACATATTTGAAAAAGAAATGTCTTCATATTAATATAAATGTAATTTCATGGGCAAGCACTCAGGCTTCCTGAAAAAATATCACCTTTAATAAGAAAATCAATTGGAAAACAATTTCCATCCCATTCTACTCCCTAAGACCTCAGACTCTGAATATTTAATGTAGACAAAATAACCGAAATGCCTAATAATAAGCTATGGATTCCTTTTGGGATGGGAGCCAGTTGTGATGGTATCTATGTTATCCTCATCTTCCATACAAAGAACACTAATGAGTCACTTGTAAAACTATCCACAGACTAAGTCAGACTTCTGATTAAATGCATAAAGAATAGCCAGTAGCACAATTTATGTAAACATATTAAATAGTGTGTATTTATAAAAAGCCTGGCTAGTGGCTTAGAGTGTGAGCAAACTCACCAAGATTCAGGTGTAAAAAGTCATGGGTTATTTGGTATCTATATTATGACCTAAAGCATAGGGTCACTTCTCTCCATTTGTTCTGTGCACACTCAGATTAAATTTTTCAGAAATCCACATAAAAATATTATTTATTTTGAAAACAGGTACTTGTTTTCTTAACACAGTTGGGATAGAGATGAGGAAGAGAGCAGAGGGAAGTGGAGGGAATTAGTATCTAGAAAAATCTGCACAGAGCAACATTTGCTTTTTTGAGAGGAATTGTATAATGCCAACAGCTCTTCCAGTTCAAAGGAGAGTGATTATCTGGGGACATTACGAAGTCAAAGACACTGAGAGAAACAAACCGGATCTCAGCACCTCAGTGCATGTAATGTAAGTGACCAATATATAAATTAGACCCATGGACAAGGCACACAGCCTCAAAGTACATCTATCTGTTCATCAGTGAAAAGATTTTGAACATCAATCTGATACGGTAGTTTTAAAAACTCCTTTATCACACTTGAAATTTTGTTTTTAATTTCCTTCTTCATTGATTTCCTTTCAGGTGTTTTTGTTTGTTTTTGTATAAGAAAGAAATATTAGAAAAAAGGGACACCCTCAGGGAAAGCAAGGGGGAGCAAGTAAACTCAGGCTCTAGCAAACCATGGCAGGTGATAATGCAGACCTGGGCAAGGAGAAGTGTGGATCTGAATTATCTCTGGACAAAATGCTTAACTGAGAACATACACTGAAATTCAAGGTTTGCAAGTGTTGCTTCAAAGTGCCGTGAAACAGTCTCTCTTGTCATTATAGGTGGAAATATAAATTGGCACAACCTTTCTGAACCTTATGTTCATATTCTTAGACCTGTTGATCCATTCTGAAGCTCAGAAGAGAATCAAAATTCTGTAGACCAAAAGTATGCACAATAAGGTATCTTAAGAACAGTGTGCCTAGAAGAGTGAAAAATAGAAACAAGCTGAGGGCCCAACAGAGGGGGTGACTAAGTTATCGTATAATTTTGTGATACAGCATTCTACAAATGTTAAAATCATGTTTATAATGCATTTTTATAACATGAGAAAATGTTTGTAATCAATGTAGAGAAAAGGTAGAATTAAAAATGGATTATGTCAATCACACAAACATGAACAGAGTAAGAGGGAAATAAATATTAAATAGTAGGATTATAGGTGATTGTTATATTTGTCACCATTTCTATTCTTCAAGTTTTTTGTTTGTTTTACAATAGCACCTTTATAATATGAAAGAAAGTTATATTTTAAAAAGAAAAGAAGCATCAAATACTTCAGCCCAGTTCAGACCCAGTATTAACAAGGATGCCATCTCCTTTCCAGAGCCATCCTGCAGGATTTCTTCTGCTTGTTTCTACGTAGGAGCCCACATGAACAAAAATCGCATTTCTTGAGACAGTCTCTGATTTGGTCTCCCCTTCACCTAAATCACTGCATATTAGCAAGGTTACACTCTGAAGTCTGCCTTATCGCCTGGTGGCAACCTTCATGAGGACAGCAAGGAGAGTGGATGATTTATAAGAAAACCATTTCTTGGATCAGGGAGTGAAAAGTACTGATCCATTCTAAAAGCTCCTGCTGACAAACTCTGATATTATGAACATTCTGCACTTGGACAAAAGCTCCCACTTTTCTTAATTACATGGTTTGAGCAGGAGCCTGCTTTCAGGATCTGCCCAATCATACAACAGCCATTTATTTTCCCAACTGCAGCTGCCAAAATTTCCCTGATCTCTGTTCTGTGCTCCATCTTCAAGGACATCTTGTGAATGTATGACACTGTCAAGCAACATTCCATGCTATGCTTTTTAAGCTTCTTGCTCTCTCTTTCCTGCTTACGGAGATCTTCTTAATACATATTTATAAAAATCTCACGAACAAGAGGCAAAGTGGAGAGGCAAAAAAAAAAAAAAAAAACCAAATCACAAATACCAAATATCAGAATACTTCTACCTGCTTTGAGGCAAATACAGTATTATGACAATAACAACTAATATTCTCTATTATCTGTGTGATGGATTTACTTTTATTTTATGGGTGCTACATCCTGTAATTCACTGGGTTCCCTCTTTGTAATACTGTTAGGAAACTGAGTGCCAGATCTGTAGCCCTCTCTGTGTAAAGAAAGAGCACAGGATCTCACTGCAGCTAATTTTTCTTAAGCACAAACTTTGCCCATGAGTTTATCTTATTTTTAAAATTCTCTTCATTTTCCTTCATCACAATCTCATTGCTCTATTTTTCAAACTCTCCTACTATATGCATTAGGATTTGCTTCATAACAGTGAGAATTTTGGATTAGAACAGAGGATAAATATGTTACTATTTCAGTCTTCACAATCTTTTGTCTTTATCAAAACATGCCTTTTAAATCTAATTCATAGCAATTGGGCAAGAGTCAAACTGGTATTTTAAAAATTGAGAAATAATCAGCCTTTTAAAAACACATGATAAAGTTCCAAAATTACTATATATGCATATATATGTGCATCCAAATTACAATACACTAAGGTTATTGAAGAGTTTACTTCTTTGAGTAGGGTAACCAATCTCCTCTGAAATCACAAAATAAATTTGTTTGCAAGGTCTTTCGACTCTTGACATATTCTTTTCATCCTAGAAATTTACCTTTTAAAAGAGTGAAAGACTACCAAATATTCAGAATCACCTGTTGCCAAATCAGTGCAACCTAAACTTCTTTAGTTAAAGGCATATTTTAAAGCCAAGTTATAGTGTATGTTAGTCACTCAGTTGCGTCTGACTCTTTGAGACCCCATGGACCATAGCCTGCCAGGCTCCTCTGTCCTTGGGATTTCCCAGGCAAGAATAAATACTGCAGTGGGTTGCCATTCCCTTTTCCAGGTGATCTTCCTGACCCAGGAATTGAACCCAGGTTCCTTGCATTGCAAACCGATTCCTTTCTTGTTTGAGCCACCAGGGAAATATGCACTTCTTTAGTTACAGGCATATTTTAAAGCAAGTTATAAGTCACAATTTAATAATGATAATATACCAGTTCATTTGAATAGCCCCTTTCCACAACTGAAGTTAGCTTTTAAAAGAAAAGCGGTATAAAGAAACAAAAAGCCAAGCTAACTTCCTTAACATTAATGAGTTCCTTCGATGAGCCAGAAGCCATTCTGTTAAATGCCAGGAATATGAAGGAAATAAAAGAAGTTCCTGCCTGCAAGAAAGTAAATAAATAAGTAAATAAGTAATTACTGTATAATGTCATAAATGTGGTAACGGAGAAGCACATACTAAGTGCCTAACACAGTCCTTGCCTGGAATGTGGCAAAGGCTCAATCTCAAAGGAGATCATGTGATAAGGCTGATTAAAAAGTACTTTGGTTTACACAGGGAGATGTCTAGGCAAGCAAGTACCATGAAGTCTTTCCAATATTTCCAACAGCACACAAAAAAAGGTGATACGTATCTCCATGTATATTACTTCACTTAATTTTCCCACAACTTTGCAAAGCAGGTAATTGTCACTCCTATCACTTACAGATGAGGCCTGCGGCTTGAAGTGAAGTCATTTGACATATGGTGGAGAAATGAGGCTTCAGGCAGTGCCTGCTGTCAATCAGCACGAACACAATCTGAACTCAAGTCTGAAACCAAATTCTGTGCCCTTTCCTAAACCTCCAAGTCTGGGCAAAGAATTCCTATCAGCAAAAAAGGCAATCCAGTAGTCTCAGGGAAAGTCAATAATCTAATCTGATTAAAACAATTCTAGGCTATTAGTCAATAAATACTGCCAAATAAATTGGTATTACTGGAAAGATCTTAATTCAAAATTCTACATGGTGTAATGGAAAGAACATGAAGTTTAGAGTTGATCTGATCTGGGTTTGAAAATGAACTCCAGTCTTGACCTTGTCTTAGCTACTTATGACTCTCTGAGGTGTAATTTAAATTTACTCATAATAAGAATGTGAACAATTTTCTGTCTGCCTTGTAGGGTTACTGTGAAGATTGAAAAATAACAAATTTAAGGCATTTGGCTCAGAGCTTGGCACATAGTAACCACTTAGTATATGTTCATTCCTGTTGTCTAAAACATAACATACTGAAAATATGTGCCCATTAAAATGTGTTGCAGATGGCAAAGTTGAGAGCTGGAAAGATCTGTCCTTGGAATTTAATTTCTGAAATAGACAAGAACACTTAAAAATATTGCTACTCATCAGCTATATCAATAGTCATTTCTATCTTCAAAATGCTTCACAAGCATTAACTAATAAGTTCTCACAATAATGCCAGTCAGGAAAATATAGAGCAAAGGGGGAGAGATTAAGTGAACTTTAAAAAACTGAATAATGAAAGCACCATTTTAATCACTTACAAACACAATTTCAGGTACACTTAGCCCTTTTAAAAAAACTCTCTACTGTGAACGGGTTAAAGTTAGATACTTCAAATGCAATAAAAAAAAGTCATTAGGGCTTCAGATTTCTCGAAACGAAAACCCTCTTGTTTTCATGGGAAATTTCAGTAAATCACCACAGTGTTCTCTGTATACTGTGAGTGGGGGGCACTTCTGGCTTTCCACGTGGACTTGCTCAGGTTTTAAGAGCAGGATGTATTCTTGGTCCACCCTCCACTTGGATGTCTCCTGCCTTCCTGTAGATCCCAAAGGGCAGAGACATGGACCAAATGCACTTCAGGGATTTTCCAGGCTACCATGGGAAAGGTGTGTTGGCAAGAGCAGACATTACAAGTGTTATTTCCCTGCAGAAACAAGATGGACCTTTACAAAGCTACTGGGAAGAATTCATTAAATCACATGCTAGACGCAGGAAAGTTTGTAAGCACATTCAACATCCCACTTAATCTTCCTAAAGATCCTCAAGGAGGGTTGGGGTCCATCCTCCCTCCTCCCACCAATTGCATTTTACAGGT
>SJYV01016834.1:38028-53672 GCA_006410875.1 Neotragus pygmaeus | reverse complement strand
TGAAAGAGGAGAGTGAAAAAGTTGGCTTAAAGCTCAACATTCAAAAAAGTAAGATTATGGTGTCTGGTCCCATCACTTCATGGGAAATAGATGGGGAAACAGTGGAAACAATGTCAGACTTTATCTTTGGGGGCTCCAAAATCACTGCAGATGGTGATTGCAGCCATGAAATTAAAAGATGCTTAGTCCTTGGAAGGAAAGTCATGACCAACCTAGGCATGTTGGCTATGGTTTTTCCTGTGATCATGTATGGATGTGAGAGTTGGACTGTGAAGAAAGCTGAGTGCTGAAGAAGTGATGCTTTTGAACTGTAGTGTTGGAGAAGACTCTTGAGAGTCCCTTGGACTGCAAGGAGATCCAACCAGTCTGGAGGAGATCAGCCCTGGGATTTCTTTGGAAAGACTGATGCTGAAGCTGAAACTCCAATACTTTGGCCACCTGATGTGAAGAGCTGACTCATTGGAAAAGACCCTGAAGCTGGGAGGGATTGGGGGCAGGAGGAGAAGCGGATGACAGAGGATGAGATAGCTGGATGGCGTTACCGACTCGATGGACATGAGTTTGAGTGAACTCTGGGAGTTGGTAATGGACGGGAGGCCTGGTGTGCTGCACTTCATGGGGTTGGAAAGAGTCGGACACGACTGAGCGACTGAACTGATCTGAACTGAAATAAATATTTGAAGAATGGGACACAAATTAATATTGTTATGATAATAATGATGATGATCATTAGTATTTTATGTGCCAAACACTGATTTTAGTCCTTAATATGTATTGGTCCATCAAATCCTCACAAGAGCCCAAGTTTAAAGATGAAGAAATTGAGGCATAAGGAGGCTAAGTGATTTGCCCAAGGTCACAGTTGGTAAAGCCAAGATTTGAACACTGACAATCTTGATCCAAAATCCCTATTAATAACCACTAGGCTAAATGCCTCTTATTAGTCCCCACTTTTCAAGAGGTGAGTAACAGATAATGGGAGAGAGAACATGGGCTTTGGAATCAAACAGACTAGGCTTGGAATTCCAAATCTGACATATCCTACTCATGTGATCTTATGTGAGTTATATAATCTATTTGGTGCTCTTTCTTCAAAACGGGAATAAAAATACCTGCTTTCTAGAGTTGTTGTGAGGTTTAATGAGATAACCTAAGCAAAGTTCTTTTTGCAAAGCCTGACACATACACTATAAAGGGCCACTATTACTGTGATACATCATTGTTAATTGTGTGGTACAAAGAGCAAGTGACATAAAGATTCTGGAAGAGAGAATTATTGAGGAATCATAGATGAGTCATGGTGATCAGGAGAAGTTTCATGTAAACAGACATACTCAAGATCTTCAACTTAAAGTTATAGAACTGTGGTTGGTGAGCAACAGGAGTGTCAAAACCAGTCTTAGCAATTATGTGGCTTTGGGGCCAACATCTCTCTCATAGGCTAGAGTTTAATAGGCTATCAGGTAAGAACCTGTTTATGGACAATCTAACAGACATCATTCAATTAACAATTAATTAATGAGCACCTGCTGAGCCAGATACAGAGATAAACCCAGTCTTAAGTGTTGAGGTGATGGTGAAATGGACAAATCAGCAACTGATTATGCCATGTGGAAGATCAATGATGGCCGGATGCCGGCAGTGCTCACAGAGGAGGCTCTAACCCAGCATCACACAGACAATCTTTCTTGAGTGAGAAATCACCTCCACTTTGTCTCAGGAAGTCAGGCAAAGAAAAGCAGAGGACGTCTAAGATGCAGGGATCTATTTGGGCATTAGTACAGCACAGCACAGTGCGGTTCCACAGTGCAGAATGAGTGGAAGGCAGGGAGGCGCAGGACTTGCCTCTGGAAAGGTGGGCAAGGCCAGGCCACGGAGGATCTCCTGGGTCCAGGGAAGGTGGTGGGCTTTGGTCCTGAGCCACAAATCTATTTGGTAGCCATCTCTGTGATCTCAACTTCTGTGCCTGTAGCAATACAGTGGTTCTCCATAAAATATGAACAAAACAGCACCAAGAAAGAGAAAGAATACATTATTTTTTTTTTAGGCTTGCTGCCAAATTTTCTTTGGGACGCTATTTTCTTCCTGAACAGGTCATAAGAACCTTTAGCACTAGTGTAGTTTGTCATCGCCTCATGATAATGTTCCCTCTTTGTGCTCCAAAGTTGTTTTAAACTCAACTCTGTTCAGCAAATGTTACTCTCTCTTCCCCAGTACAGTACCCAAACAACTTGACAAATATTTGCTGAATTAGGTTGGATTCACTGAGTGGCAACTACATAAGGTGACATTGTACCAATGGGCATGACTGGGTCCCAAGGGGAGGAGGGGATAAGAAGATGGCCATCATCAGTTCAGTTCAGTTGCTCAGTCGTGTCCGACTCTTTGTGACCCAATGGACTGCAGGACGCCAGGCCTCCCTGTCCATCACCAACTCCTGGAGTTTACTCAAACTCATGCCCATTGAGTTGGTGATGCCATCCAACCATCTCATCCTCTATTGTCTCCTTCTCCTCCCGCCTTCAATTTTTCCCCAGCAACAGGGTCTTTTCAAATGAGTCAACTCTTCGCATCAGGTGGCCAAAGTATTGGAGTTTCAGCTTCAACATCAGTCCTTCCAATGAATATTCAGGACTGATTTCCTTTAGAATGGACTGGTTGGATTTCCTTGCAGTCCAAGGGACTCTCAAGAGTCTTCTCCAACACCACAGTTCAACAGCATCAATTTTTTGACTATCATAGCACCCTCAATAAACTTGAACTTCTAATGATGCAAATGAGGCATGCATGACCATAACAGGCATGCCCCAAAGCAGACTGCAGGGTGTTGTATTCTTTCAATGGTGGCCTGTTCATGTGGTAGGAATCTGAATGCCACTCTCACAGCACTTTCACCAAACACTCAGTTATTTGAGGGCAGAGGGCTATGTCTCCTTTATTATAAAAATTCTCAGAGACCACCAAGTGCTTAGTAAATATTTATCAAATGGATCTATTTAATCCTCACAACACTCAGAGGGATAAATAGTTTACAAATTTGGAAACTGAGGTTCAGAGAGGTAATGTGACTTGCTTGAGGTTATAAGGTTAGTAAGTGGTATAGTAAAAATAACAACAATAAAAATTAATGCTATTTTTAATTCTAAGAAATCCTACCCTCCATTTATCATTCTCCAAATGTCTCTGTCACAGATTTTTGTTTCATTCTAAAATGGGGAAGGTTCTCTCTGCCTGAATCAAACTTGGAAGTTCATAATTTGAATTCTTGAACTTTGGTGGGCTTTTCCATGCTGCCATTCCAGGAGTTTCAGTGGCTTTAGGACAGATACATCTGCCACACTGTATGTAAAGACACTCTTTAGCACAAAGTTTCTCCAATACTTCCCATTCTCTCCCCAATCACCAGGTAACAATTAATCCAATTTTAATTCAGTTTAGTGCATCTTTATTGAATACCTACTATGTGCCAGGGACTTCCTTGGTGGCTCAGTGGTAAAAGAATTCACCTGCCAGTGCAGGACACATGAGTTTGA
Organism: Neotragus pygmaeus; assembly: GCA_006410875.1. Lineage (NCBI taxonomy): Eukaryota > Metazoa > Chordata > Mammalia > Artiodactyla > Bovidae > Neotragus > Neotragus pygmaeus. The sequence goes on along the minus strand of SJYV01016834.1, from coordinate 50,139 downwards.
TCCCTGTGTTGAGAAGATCCCCTGGAGAAGGAAATGGCAACCCACCCCAGTATTCTTGCCTGGGAAATCCCATGGACCAAGGAGCTGGGGGGCTACAATCCATGGGGTCATAAAAGACTTGGAAATGACTTGGCAACTGAACAACAATAGCAAATAACAACTATGTGCCAGGCACTTTATTCAGTACTTTCCAAAAACAAAATACTTAGTATGGGAGTCTTTCTGTCCTTTTATTATTAAATCACATTTTACTTACTTTCATGCCCAGAAAAATCTCAAGGACGTGTAGTAAGCACTCAAAGGTAAAGACCAATTGACCCACCTATGTTTTTAGAGGAGTACTGTGCTAACACATAGTAGGCATCTTACTACAATTTCATGAAATTGAATAGTTCTTTAAAATTTTGCTCTGGAAATAGACAAAATTGACAGACCTGGGTTCTAAACAAATCCTTGCTCAAACAATTATTGACTATACAACTTTATCTTCCAAAATCTCAGTTAGCTCATCCATAAAACAGGAAACTTAATATTTACCATTTAAGGCTGTTTTAAGGATTAAAAGAGATGCTGTCTGTAAGACGCAGTGCCTGCATCATAGTAAGAGCTCAACTAGTGAAAGCTAATTTCATTATTTCTAGTGCTACATCTAGCTCACCTCCACTACTTACTAATTTCCTTATTATTATTACTTTGCAGGTTCAGCTAAAAGAGCTCAACCAAGGAATGAGAGTTGCTAGTTAACAAATATTGTAATTAATAGAAAGCACCAACATATACTGGGCAGACATTAATTTTCAAAGATTTAGGATATAATGTTCCACATTAAATCTAAAATAATCAGAAGTTGTCCTTCCTTCAATAATTTGGAAGATACTAGAGAATTTGCATTTCACAGCTCTGGAAAAAGTTGTCTAGTTTTTTTCCTTTTGGATAATTCAGAGCTTATTATCATCTAGAACAGTGTTTTTCAAACTTTACTAACCATGATATAACAAAGTAAAATCAAGTTAGAAATATATTGAACACAGCAACTTCATATTGCAACTCAGAACATCAGTAACTAAAACAAAAGTTTCATGAAATATACCCTTACTAAGTACCAGCAACTGAAATTTTCTATTTCATTTACTATTTTAATTTTAAAAAATTCTGGTCAAGACTCAGCAAAACAACTTTAGGCAAACTAGAACTTAGTAATTTAACTAATATTGTTATCTTGTCTGTTCAAGCATATTAAGGATATAGTTTAACTGATCTTCCCATCAAGCTATGAAGCTGTAAGTAAATTATATTTTACAAATTAAAAACCTGAAACTCAGAAAGGTTAGGTGACTTGAACTAAATAGACCCACAAATTGAGGATAGACCCAAGATTCACAAGTTTTCTAACTTTGTAAATCAAGCTGTTTAAAAAGATTATGATAACTCAATTCCATAAACATTTATTGTGCCTACCATGTACCCAACATTGAAATAAGAGACCATTTGACATGATCTCCACCCCCTAGGGCTACCAGACCACCAGAGGAGACAAGCGTGTCTCAGTACATGCACTTGAAAATCTGAAGTGGGTACTTTTCTATTCTGGAGGAAATTATGTTATTCCCAAACTACCACCATCCTCTTTCTGGCCATCCATCTCCCAAAATGAGCACCAGTACCTGTAGGTGAGAGAATGCAGTGAACTCCTCTAATGGCACAATTCTCTATGATCTGAAATAAAGTCAGTACTTTCCCTTCTACTGCTCTTTGCCACTGTAACCCTAAAAGCAATCCTCAGTATGACTCCACTGATGAGCAGCAGCATTAAATCATCACACCATAAGCAGAAGAGTGCTTTAATGTTGACACCCTCTCAACAACCAATATTTAATTTAGAAGCATCTTCATGATGACTTCAACTTCTGAGAAATCATGACTCAATAAAGACGGGTCTTGACCCCCTGCAAAACCATCAGGAAACTCTAGTCCTCTGATCTAAGACATTTCTTAGTTACTGATAAAGCCAAAACCAAGACAAAACACCGGAATCACCTTAAACCATAGCTTTTACCCGTCTCTCTAGCTTTATCTTTACACATCTTATGCTGCACTCAGTGACAGATTTTATTTTCTTGGGCTCCAAAATCACTGCAGACGGTGACTGCAGCCATGAAATTAAAAGACGCTTGCTCCTTGGAAGGAAAGCTGTGACAAACCTAGACAGCGTATTAAAGCAGAGACATCACTTTGCCGACAAAGGTCTGTATAGTCAAAGCTATGGTTTTTTTCTAGTAGTCATGTACAGATGTGAGAGCTGGACCATAAAGAAGGCAGAACACTGAAGAATTGATGCTTTTGAACTATGGTACTGGAGAAGACTCTTGAGAGTCCCTTGGACAGCAAGGAGATCAAACCAGTCAATCCTAAAGGAAATCAACCCTGAATATTCATTGGAAAGACTGTTGCTGCAGCTGAAGCTTCAATACTTTGGCCACCTGATACGAAGAGCTGATTCATTGGGAAATACTCAAATGCTGAAAAAGATTGAAGGCAAAAGGAGAAGGGGATGGCAGAGGATGAGAGAGATAGCATCACTGACTCAATGGACATGAATTTGAGCAAACTCTGGGAGATAGCAGAGGACAGAGAAGCCTGGTGTGCTGCAATCCATGGGGGTTGTAAAGAATCAGACACGATTTAGCAACTGAACAAAAACAAATGCTGCACTCATGCCAAACTATTTATTCCATAAGTAAGTTCCCACTTCTGTGTTTTCACTTATACTATTTCTTCCATCTGTAATTTCCCTTTCTCCTAATTTTTCTGTCTATCCATCTTTCCTGACCCCACTCAAATGGCATTTCCTCCATGAAGCCGTGTCTCCTTCCTGCAACAGTGAATGTCTCCCTCTTCTGTACATTGTACTGCCTCTGCTGAGACAATTTTCACATTCTGTCATAATCCTTATCTACTATATTAGAGTATGTTTTAAATACTGCGACATCCCAGGAGGCACTGACAGTGTAGTTTATATGCAATAGACACACAATTGTGTTTGGTGATTCCACATTGAATAACTTGATCTGGAAAAGGAATTGTTCCCCCTTTGCTTCCCGAGAAGCCAAGTTGGATGTATTCTCAAGCACTCTGGATCTAGGACTTCTGATGTTGCTAAACATGTAACCTAAGGCAGGCAGTTGAGCTTTATTTTTCTATAAAAAGGGGCCAACCGTCCCTTCTTTAATTACATTAAAGAGACTGTACTGCCAACACAGGGTTAAAATTATCTTACAGTGTTAAGTGAATATGAGAAATGATCTCCATGGTCACAAATCCATTACAGCAGAATTGGACTGGGAATAGCTGAAGTTCTAGAAATGTAAACTTCCTCCTCTATTCCTGAACAACTGATAGTTCAGGAACAGTACTGTTAACATTATATCAAATACAAGCCCATGTCTCCAAAGTTCACCTGTTCAAGAGTTCTTACTAAAGCTCTTTTAAGATAGAAGTCTTTTTTTTTTCCTTCTTGCAGATAACCTTAAGCCAGAGGTATAAAGCAAGAAGAAATTGAGGTTCAAGTATAGGCTTACATATGTGTCATTTTAAAACAATGCAAACACTTATCTGGCAAGGAGATCCTAAGAATATCCACCTGCCCCTCCCCTGTTCACTCACCTGTTCAAATCCTTTACCTAAACATCTCGTTTTGGTCTTTGATTACCAGGTATGGGATTTTTCTAGGACAAAATATGCAGAAACGTCTTCTAGTTTACTTTCTTCAAATTTAAACCCCTTTCTTTCACTGATATATTTATACTATATAAACACAATCTAAAAATTGACCAACTTCTTCCAGAGAGTTTGGATACCACATATAAGTCTGCTTACAAAATCCTCTGATGAAACTTGGTGAAGCCTTGAGATAGTATACACATGGAAAGAGAAAAGTTCAGTTGTCTGTTTCACAGTAAAAGATCTTTTTCATAAAAACATAGGGCCTGCAAAATGGCACTTGGGGGATCAGATCAATTTATAATCCCTTCCCCTAGTTTTAAGTGTTAAATTGAAGGAAAGAAAATTACTCCCTTCACATCCTTGCTATGATTATATAGAGTGGAATTCAAAATCCATGATATTGAAACAGTGTTCTAAAGATATGTTTCCATTTTAATTTTTGAATCCCCTGAAGGGACTACATGTGTTATTTCTTCACCCTCACTGGTGACAGCAACAGGTCTCAATTGAAAACAATTTGTGAATTTATTTTATATGCCTATTTATTTCCTGCTTCAGAGCATTGGGAAAAGGTATAAAATTAGGCTTGGCCTAAAACCAGTCCTGACATCCACTATCCCTTCCCACATGTGTGTGATCAACACCTATGTCAAGACCTTTGGGGTGATTTCCCCCCTTTCTCTTTTCTTCCTTCAAATGGGAGGCTATTAATTGAGGGCCAGCATTCCACTCCCACCTCCCACACCTCTCAGTCAATCTGATCACTTCTAGAGCTATTCACACTGCCAAAGTCATCCATCATCCTGCCTCACCGAACAGGAGAAAAACTGATGGCAAGTTAGAAAAATCTCATTAAACTGCTTTCTGCCTCAATCTCTTCCCAACTCCTTGAGAAACAGAACTTCAAAACTGAGTCTGTTGGGGAAACAAGAGGGATAGAGGGAAGAAAAGCTGATGTGATGAAGGGAAAAAATAGGTCCAAAGTAAGTCAGTTTCTGGGCCAAAGTCAAATAACTCTATCTATCTATAATAGACAATAAAGACGAGACCATATCAGTTAACTTTCAGTTCAGTTGCTCAGTCATGTCTGACTCTTTGCGACCCCATGAATTGCAGCATGCCAGGCCTCCTTGTCCATCACCAACTCCCGGAGTCCATCCAAACCCACGTCCATTGAGTCGGTGATGCTATCCAACCATCAACTTCCTTTTATTTTCTTTATGGCTGAATTCTGAAGTTCCTAAAGACACTCTTTCATAAAATGGAAAAAAACTGCTTCAACTAAAATTAATTTTATATTCACCTTTTTTCTAATGATCAAAGCCCAAGTTAATTCTAATTCCAAAGGTGAACATGGACATACCTAGGCAAAAGCCTAGGACAATACAGAAAACTTAATAAAGTCGCACAACTCCAGGGAAGAACTAAGGGCCTGTCTATGTTTAAAGATTGGAAAAGGCAATGGCACCCCACTCCAGTACTTTTGCCTGCAAAATCCCATGGACGGTGGAGCCTGGTAGGCTGCAGTCCATGGGGTCACTAGAGTCCGACATGACAGAGCGACTTCACTTTCACTTTTCACTTTCATGCATTGGAGAAGGAAATGGCAATTCACTCCAGTGTTCTTGCCTGGAGAATCCCAGGGACAGTGAAGCCTGGTGGGCTGCTGTCTATGGGGTCTGACAGAGTCGGACTTGACTGAGGTGACTTAGCATGTTTAAAGATGTGCCAAACAAAACCTCCATCCTCATGAGTTCCAGGGAGAGGAAGGAGACTGTGAGCATAGCATGCAATGTTACTCTTTTCCAGGGCATCTGGCATGGATAGAATGACTACAGACTGAAAGGGAGTGAATGTCTTTTATGCATCTTTAAGTCCTGTGTATGACTACTGCCTTCTAATACTTTCTCATCTCATCCTCACTGAACCTCCATTGAGTTAGCCATTATCATTCCCATCTGAAAAATGAGGAAGCTGAGGCTCAGAAAGTTCAGGTATCTCATCCAAGATCACCCTAATTGGAGAAGCCAGGATTCTAACCAAGTCCACCTGACTCTGAAGTTCTTTGCACATCCTGATTTCCTAAGACAGAGCACTCTTTGCAGAGGTTTGCCAGTGCAGATGCCCCAAGAAGGTCCTCGCAGTCTAAGGCAGACTCATGGTTCCACGGCATCTGAGCTGGCCCTGCTAACAAAGACATGGGAAGAATGGTATCTAGTTAGAAACAAATCTAATTTTCCTACATGTGCCCAAGTCGATGTAATAAGTTTGTAGCCTCATTTGCACACTGGCCCTCTGGTTTCTAATAGAAATAACCAGGTTGATTTCAGGCCTGGAACCTTTTCTACCATAGAGACGATTAAAATATAATCAAGCTAGAAAGTTATCCTCCCCCAAAGCCACCTAAAACAGAGCAACTCCAAAATAAAACCAATTTACATATTTTAGCCCAAATTAAAAAAGTAAAAGCTAAGGATTCCCTTTTAATATCGTGAATAATAAATGCACATTTATGTAAAGTTTCCTTCGGGGAATGGTTACTATGAGGCCAACTTTCCCAATATTATTTATAAATATCACTTTTGTTTTAGTGTTACAGTAAGAATCTGGACTATGGGAATTGTACTGCCTGTACCCAGTACATTAACAGAGATAATTAATATTGAAGACGTGTACAATATCCAGAATTTTAGATGTGTGGCTGGCTGCATCACAAAAAGTAACATAAGAAACGATGAGTCAAATCTGGTCAAAATCACAAATTACAGGGACTTAGTCATTTACTCCATTTTAAGTGAGTCCTTTCCTAATGAAAGTTTCATTAGTAAAGGTTACAAGTTCTCAGGCTTTCCACTACAGACTTTTAAATAGCACTTAGAGCTAAAGTTTATCATTAAAGCTGTGTTTACTACTGCTGCATCTTCAAAGGGGGCACTAGAAAAAAAGTTCAACTCAGCCTGTTATTTTTCATGTACAAATTAGAAAGCAAAACTCTAAAGGGTTTAGACTGGCAGCTGAGGAAAACACAGGCTACTTGAAAAGCCATTAGTGATACTTCCCAGGACACACTGAGGGTCATGGCTGTCCACCCCTACCACACACACATGAACACACACACACACACACACACACACACGAACACAAATACACACATATACACACACTACACATAGTATCTAGGTATACATGACAAAGTAACTCTCTACTAGCAAATGTAAAGTTTACACAGGGGTGACATCAGCTATACTTCTATATAACTAAAAAAAGTTTGCATAGTGGTATGCCAAGGTCACCATCTTCTCAAATCGTCCCTGGAGAGTAACATGAGAAAACGTATTCAGAGATTCATCCGTGTCAGAAGCAAAGCCTTCTTATTTTTGCAAAATTAATAGGTTATCTAGTCAAGTTATAGCAGATAGACAAGTTCCTTCCAGCTGTTCAAACTTTACGTTTTCCTGAGAGTGAACATCTGGAAACATGGAAGCTTACAGACAAAATGTCCAGAAGAGTTTTTATTTTTATCTTCTACAGTCATGCACAGACTCTTGAAATACAAAAGGAAAAACATTTATGTACTTGAATGTTTCAGCAGATCTTTTCCCCAAATTTGACATAAACCTCATTGAATGACCTCCAACCTGAAAATCCCTCACTCCCTTTTATCCCGAAGTCACAGAGATTTAGTCCCTAAAATATTTCTTGATCAGTGTCAGAAGAAATGGTGACTTTCAGTTTCACATTTCAAAAAGAAATGCACATAGTAAGTCTTCAACAAGTATTTCTTCATCCAACAACAAACAGCAGCCAGCCTCAACTATGACTATAGTTGGCAAAATAACATCAAGGACGGAGTTGTTGCAAGAGACCGGACAATAGAAGGTAACTAATTCGGAATGAGCAGGAGTGGATTCAAAGCCAGAAAGTGCAAAACAGAAGCAACCTCCACACTGTGGTGTGTGTTTTAGAATTCACCATTTTGATTGGAATTGTTTCTCTACTTCCTCATATCTTAAAAAAAGGAATTAAACCTCTTACAGAAAAAAATCCTCATGAGTTACTATATTTTATAGCTTAAAAATGAGCAATTAAGAAATGAAATTCAATTTTAAAAGGAACTTTCAAATCTAGAGTCCAGAGAAAGTTATTTTCAGGAGAGACCTATGACTTGTAATTTTTGTCCATTAAAAAATCAAATTTGCTAGTTTTGCATTTTACTTTTGTGGTTAAAAATAAGGCTTTCCTAAAACAACAAAAGACAAAATGCAACTACAACAATTACTCTGACCCTATTTCTTCAACAGTTTCACTGCTTTTTCAACCAAAATTTATTTAAGAATTCTTTTTTCAGCATTCAGTCTTTCTTGATCCTTGCAGGGGGTGGGGATCCACATTAGAGGGGAAAATATTTCTGGTGTTTGATACAATGAAGATCTGAATAATGTTCTTCCCCAAAGCAAAAATGGCCAGTGCTAAAACGGTCCATCAAAGGGTAAAAATCTCAGGAGTAGGGAGAGGGCATGGGGAGAGATAGAGATAGAGAAATGGGGAGGGGAGAGAGAGGGAGGGAGAGAGAGAGCCATCGCCTATTCAGAGCATAGACACTGCATAAGTGATTTCTTAATGAATGGACAAGGAACAGCATAACTATTACCATCAGGCACAGTGGATGTGAACATCTAAAGCAAGCTAGCTGACTGATTGCTTTCTCATTTTTTGTTCTTTTGTAACAATTCCATTTCCAAAGTGCTTGATTCCTATTGCTGATGCTCCAAAGCTATTGTGAGCACACTGCCTGAATGCTTAATGAAGTAAACAACAAACAAAATGGCTCATCTTCGGTGCCCCCAGCTAGCATCCCAAACTGGATATAATTAAAGGTGTGAACAAGCAAGCAAGAAGTAATGAACCTGCAAAGTCAAGGTTCTGAGAAATTATCGGGCATCCCGCACTGCACCGGTTCAGATTTATCACTCATTATCTCTTACGTCGGCAAGGTTCAGATCCAGGTTGGTACCCCTCTCTACTCTTGTCTTCCAGCTTTCGTTTTCCCTTCCACCTCTAGAAGGCTGATTTATGACAATTACTGCTTGTGATGACTCCCAGCCACCCACAGATCACCTTTCCTTTTACCCTTAGAAAGCTGCTCACCTATAAAAGCTCTCTACCCCTAAAATACACTGAGATTTAAAAAAATATCAGGAAGTTCCTAAAATACACACACACACTTCACAAAATGAAGCAAGAGAAGCCACCCTACCTCCTCCTTGTTTTTACCAATGGTTAAAGATTGGGTGCAAATGCTCCCCAAGAAAACACAATTCTCCTTTCATATACATGTATATTTTAACTTGAACCCAAATGGTTGATTGAAAGGCAGCATCTAGTGTACAAATATTGTTATATATGGTTTCTCAAATCACAACTAAACAAAGGTGTTTGGTTACTAATGGTCCAAGGGGTTTAGATATGTCTTTTTGATGAATTTTTGTATTTTTCTAATAAGAAAACCCTTGGAGTTTGTGAGGAAGAGAAGCCACTTCTTATGGGAAGACAGCCCAGTTTGGTTTTCTTTCCATTTTTAGATGCACATATATTTGCAAGTATGTATACACGTTTGGTAATACCAAATAAGGAAAGCCTAAGACAGGTGCAGGATTCCAGAAACACAAATGCTTACACTGATACACACATACATACGCACACACACAATCCCTCTTGCTCACACACACATAATCTATCAAATGGATGGGAGATGGATAGTGGGCAATAAAATGTTTACTTCTCTTTCAAAAGGGGAATTGGCCAATTCTGTGCAATATGGCCCATCGACTGGAAAACAGTAAGATAAAAGCTTGGGACTGTTTATGTCTCTTCAATCCCCCAAAATTCTCAATGACATTGGGAAAAAATACTGCATTGCAGCATTTGCCAGCGCACACTCACGTGTCTAGAATCCGTTGGCCAGCTCGCCAACAAATGTACATATTAAGTGTCCAGGCATATAAATTAAGTGCCTAGTGGCCACAGATCATTGAAACTGATGGAGAAATTTGTCAAGGCCAAAGTACTTCTGTCTCTGTACAGTGACCTCTATCAAGACCGCCATTTCTTACTCGCAGTACACACTGATAATTTGCTTCAGCTTTTTCTTAATTAAAATAAGGCATTAAGATACCAAGGGCTAACTGGAGCAGCATATCAACATATCTCCTCATGGAAGGAATAGTTTTTGGCCTACATATAGGAAGAGAACCCACCCACAACAAGGAAATAAGAGCAAAAGGAAGAAATAAAACCAAAGAAAAAGACCTGCCCCGAAGAAACCCTTTTATTGTTCATGGTAACCCTTACTTGAGTAAAACACCTTGATTCACTTATAAATTCTTTTAGAGGTATTAAACACACACACACAGAGCAGTATTCATGCAATGATTTCCAGATTTAAAAATTTAAATAGATTATCCCCAATAGAAATGCTAAGTTTAAAATATTTGAAGTCTAACATGTCTCAAACTCTATTTCAAGACAGAGTTTTAATACTAAACTGTGTAGCCCATTTTATTTCTCTTTCTTTAAAGAAATTCTATTGTTTTTACCTCACAACAATATGGTCTTCCTATCATAATAAAATCCTTGACTATTCAAAGGACCAAGGAAAAGCTACAGGAAGATAAAAAAGTTTTAGGGCTTTGGAAAACTATCAAACAGAAGTAAACTCATCTATATCTGGTCAGGAGGATGACTTGAAAGAATGGCAGTTAGGAATGAATGGAACTGAGGTCACAAATGAATAGTTAAGTTGCTTGCTAGTTTTTTAATGAGATATTAACATTGTCCTATAAATCAATGATTCTCAAAGAGATTTTTCAGCTGTTTACCCACCTACATTCAAAAATTTAAATACTAAATTATTTAAGCATTATTTTACAATAAGATACATGAACATTCTGATTACTAAAACTGTGATGTAGTCAAGTGTTTTTTGCAGAAAATTCCCAATCAGATTTTCATTTCTTAATAAATGCACACTCAGCCTTGTGTTTCCATAAAGACACACCTCCACACGCAGGTAGTATGTATTAATATTTTTAAGACAAAGACGCGAAGAAGGTCAGCAGTAGAACCACGTGTCTTTTTTACAATCCAAGCCAAGGTGACATTTCCTACAGAAATTATTTTCCCCCTAACTAAAACATACCAAAAAATTATCATAAAAATACATTCAAGATAATCAGAAAACTATTCTATTTTTAATAGCGACATATGGTTATACATTTATGATATGAGAGAAAGGTTTAAGTGTATGACAAAAAAAATGTAAGTTTATTTATTATTACCTCAACAGTCAAAACAAATTTTAAAAATCCCCCAATAAGAAGATAAAACATAAGCATCTGCAAGGCTGAAAGAATCAGGGTGGAGGGTGGTGGTGCGGAGATTTGCCTTGGAGAGAGTAAAATTAAGAGTACTTTCAATACAGCGAGTTATATTTCCCAGCCTTTTAACACATTTCAGTGCCTTTTAATCTCTTGTTCTTGGGCTTAAAATTATCATGTACCTAATTTATCTCTCCGGAAGAAACCATAATAGATCATACTTTCAGTTGTTTTTCTGATACCTTCTATTAACCTAAGTAATATATCTTTCAGTCCTTTTGGTACCCACCATCATGAGAAAGAGACCACTAGTAAAGCACACTTTGAGAGAGAAAAAGCGAGAGATGCCTATCACCCAGTGCACGCATGGGTCCCAGACGTTCAGAGACGCTGGAAAAAAATCAGCTTTTCACTCAGTTTATGCCAAGACCAGGACTAGGACCAAACGCTAAATGGAAGGCAGTAGTTGCAAGGATACAGCCTGATGGATCCTGTGGTTGGAGGCATAGAGATGAAGGTGAAGTAGTAGACTAGAATATAGCTTTTCATGTATTATTTTAAAAAGTAATTTCTACTCGGGATATGAAATGAGAGATACAATGAACTCCCTGGAACTGTAGTATCAATATCTGATTTAGTAAAAACACCAATATCGCCTAGCACAAAATCATTGCTTAGGGTAAATCTATTCTACCTATATTTCTCCTATGGATATTTTGCTGGAAATTTCGAAGAAATCATTTGCAGAACGTATCAGCTGTGGGAGTTCACTATTATGCTTCTGTCAACTTCATTCAATATAATTTACATTTTTTTCAAATGGCCTCACAGGATTCCTTGCGATTTTTCGCACGTACAATTTCACAGCAGGGAAAAGGGGGAAAGACAGAGAGGCAGAGAGGGAAAAAAAACCAAGATTCCCTACCCTCCCTTCCCCCTCTCCTTCTCTCTCTCTCTCTCTCTTTAAACCAAAAAAAAAAAAAAAAAAGGCCAGGGGCTGTCTCTTATACAC
>SJYV01016834.1:11423-37937 GCA_006410875.1 Neotragus pygmaeus | reverse complement strand
AAAAAAAAAAAAAAAAAGGCCAGGGGAGACAGAACAGATGCTTAAAAATAGATTTCTAAAAATCACTGTAAACCAGAGTTAGAAATGTAATTAACACCTATTTATAAAGAATAATTAAAGTTGGGCCAGCCACAAAGAACAGCAAAGATAATCGAGGTCCTGTCCCCCCCCCCCCTCCTTTTTTTACACTGTTTGCAGTGTGTTCTCATGATAGCCACCTGCTCCCTGCTCGGCTTTTCCTCTGTTCGTTTCCCCGGCAACCTTTCATTGGGTTTTCCTCCCAGCTATCGCTTTCAGTTGGGCTGCTCGGTCTAATCTTATTTGTTTTACACCCATCAAAACAAGCAGCCAGACAAAGGCAATCCGCTAAGAATGGGGAAAAGACCACAGCTTTGTTATAGCATCTATGCAGAGCAAAAAGTCCTCCCCAGGCTTTTCTAGCAAAAAATAAGTGAGATTGATATGAATTTACAGCCTTCCCCCATACCAGCTTTGAAATCCCGTGAAAGCTATTGCTAGTGAAATTCAAAGTCAAAGTGGGCACCCGTGGCATCTGACCATGCCATTTTGTGCCATATCTTCAGGGTCAACATCAGGCGACAGGAGCGGAACTCAAGGAGTTTCCCTGCTTCTTCTTCTTTTTTTTTTTTTTTCAGAAAAAGATGATACTAAAAATAGATCTACTACTTTGGCAGAAAGGTTTTCCACTTCCCCTTCCACATCCAAAAGTCCTGTTCCACAATTGCATCTGCTGCTACTGAACCTCATCTCCTCCACCCCTCATTCCCAGCCTTCCCCATCACTCCGAGCAGGAGACGGAAAAAGAAATGTGCCTTTAACTTTAACAGTAGTGCAATTCCATTGAAAGCTCACAGAGGCAGTGGACACGCCAGCCAACAGTGATGGTGACACTGTGATTGTCAAAAAAGACACCAACCTTCCTTGGCTAAAATGTGAGTTTGATGGAAGAGACAGTGTGTGTGCCTTGTGTGCATGCAGTGCCGTCACACTTGGAGATGGATTCTGGTTTTCAGAAAAGAGAAATACTAACAAACACACACATACACAAACGATCTGCACAGTGATTTACAATGCACAGTCCACCATCCTCATGCACACACACACAGACGCACACACGGCTGGAATCTCCAAGCTGCCTTCCTCTTTTCACTTACCATCTTCAAGCCATTCCACTCCATCTGTGATCAGAAGAAGATGGACCCTCACACAGTGTGTCAAAAGCGGAAAGGAACGTTATGTAAAAGCTGACATTCCTTCTAACAGAGCTGCTGCCCAGAGAAGGAAGCAACAACTCAACACGCCAGGCACCGCTACACATACAAGCCGCCTCCTCTTTTTTATGAGGTCATGACAGGAAACTCTTTGAAATACAAGATGCAGCATTTACTGAAGCCCAAATAAATCACTCTCTTTGCCGTTTTGACTGCGCAGTCCCCCGAAACACAACTGCCCATCTCAGCGTTCAGGATTCAGGAGCTGCCTCGCTAGGTTTAAATTTCCAGCTCAGAAATGCAGAGATTCCTAAGCCGGCTGCACCCACCTTCAGCCCCACGAAACCCAGGCACATAGACAAACCTCCCTCTCCCTTAAAAAAAGAAAATCCTTCTTTTGCCATTATTGTCTCATGTAATATAACCTCTTTCAGCAAGCCAGCAATTATTTCAGCCCACCTCCCCTTCTCCACCCCCACCTTTATGTTGAAGGGAAAATTGACAATGACCTGTTAAAAATGAAAATCTATTTCCCCACTGCTTCTCAATAAAAGGACCTACCCGCACTCTCTACACAAAAGAGATAGTAAATGTAGGAACCAAACAGCAGCAGAGAACTAAACTCTTGTGCAAGCATAAGACTGGTCAAGGTAGAGATGCTTTTCTTCCCTCCAGCAACACAAACAACAGATTATAAATCTAGTCATACCTACCATAACCATTCTTATTGGCAAATATTGGGTCTCGCAGAGCTTCGACTCTTCTCTTAAAATTTGCACAGGTTTCAGAATATATTTTTAAATGACTACTATTGTTATATATTTTTAAAGATCCACAAACACAGCGTGGATGATTATAAAGTAAATCAATTATCTCAATGGGGGGAGTGGGGGGAGAGAAAAAAAAAAAAAAGAAAGAAAAGGAGCAGTGAGCTGAAACCCCCGATTCTAGGATGTAGATAAGAACAACTGAACAGAGCCTTGCTGAAATTGGCTCGAAGCTTCCCCTTTTTACATCCATTTATGGGACCATCTGTCAGCCGAAGCCAGGATCTGATTGGCTGGGGAAACGAAGGGAGGCGTTGCAACATCAGGTGCTATTTAAATTAGCTACTGCCAGATTGACGATGTTAATGATTTGGTGACCTCTACAACAACAGAGACCAGATTTCTGAACTGCTTCTTGTGTCTGGTAATTAAGGCCAGGCTGAAGCAACAACAGCCATACTTGTATTTTTACCTTTTCCCTCCTCCCAGCTCAAAAAGTACTGTAACAACTGCAGGTCACTGGCGGCTTGCAAACCTTAACAGTGGAAGTGTTCTCCCTTGCCCTTGTCCTGAGGGCTGTACCACCCCACCCCTCAGAGGAGGGCTTTTCCCTCATAGAATGTTTTCAACCACCTTATCTTTTTCGACAGTTGCTTTCTAGCGAAATGCATATTTAATGATCTGCCTCTGGGCTTAAAGATACAACAAAAGCACTTTAATGTGCAAATATATCTACATTTTAACTTTATTATTTCCCAATATTGCTGATTTTTAGTAAGTAATGCTCCTTCTGCAGCTAATATGGCCAGGGTCTTAAAAGAAAATTTGAGATTGGGCTTGCTCTGTGAACTAGGTTCATACCAGTTTGCTTCAGAAAACTATTTCCTCATAAACAGAAAAAAAAAAAAAGCTGGGGGAGAAGGGGGTCAGCTGCCACCCTCTACCTTTCTGCCTTCTGCCTGAGTTTTTCAAAACAGAATGATGAATGATTTATTTAAATGAATTTATTTCTCAACTTGGATGGGGGCATGATCTGAATTTTTAAAAATCCGCTGGAACACATTCTCTCTTTGCTTTCTGTACTGCTTCACAGAAAGGTAAAATACACTTTTGACAAGAGCCTCATTTCATAACCAGTGCAGATTGCTCATCTTAACTGAACACATGATTTTGTTTCTCTCCTTCCAAGGTTGTCTTTTTATTTTGGCCTCTTAAAATAGTGTGTGGTGATGTATATACAGTTTGTCTGCCTATTTTATACATTCCATAACCTCTATGCTACCAAGCCTTCAGTAGTATAATTTGTTGTTGTTGTTGTTCTACTTTGGGTTTTAAAGTGGCTTATCCGAGAAGTTTATGCTTTACTTTTACCCCAAAGGCTGTTTTATCACTCATAATTTAGTCAATTTGTTCCTCAATAAATACACAGAAGTAACAAATATTACTCAAGACATAGTTTAACGTAATTTTTTAATCTTTGGCTGTAGTTGACAGCAGGATGGGATACGGCCATGTGGAAATACAGGCCGGACCGAAAAATCATGCTACACTCTGGGCTTCAAAGTCCAAGAATAAATGGGTCTGTGAAAAATTATTATCAAAGAAAATAACCTTTACATTAAAAATTAAAACTACTCTCTCCAAGCTACTATTTCACGAACACACAGATACAAATACACAAATATATAGATATACATACACATGTTATAAATACAGATACACCATAAAACAATATCTGTTATACATACAATATGAACAATTATACTTGAATATAAATAAATTTAGCTATTAGAAATGAAAGTACATGAAACAGAAAAGTAGAAATGTTAAAACCATAATCCTATCAAGTGGAACAATACTGAATTACATAAACTTTTAAAATAATTTTTTGAACAAATGTATAAAGAGTCCTACGAGTCACGATAGTACTACAGTCTCCTTTGAATTGTGTACGAAGGACAAATGCACAGGTTATACATTCTAAAGAGTTCAGTATATGTACCCAGAGCAGGCACAGGTGCCCCAAATCAACAATAGAAACTCTGAGTGCAAGTTCACCAACATCAAGATACTGTGAAAAGTATACATGAACACAGTGCTGACAAACACACAAATAAAAAGAGCTCACTGGGAATGAAATATTTACTGTATATTTCTTTGGAGCTTATAAAAGTCAGAATTTCTTAAAATCCTTTTCTCCCATCCATACTAATATCAGCATGCTTAGTGAGCCATAAATTAACATTAGGTGTATCAGAAGATATTCCGACCACTTTTCCAAAATAGTAAGTGTATATTACAGTATAAATCATTAGCTGATTTTGCTAGGCTAAAAAATCCATGCACTTTGTACATCGATCACTTCTCCAAAAACCTCCACTCTAAAGTCTTTCAACAGAATCCTCAAACAAACGCACAAATGTCCTCAGAGGCCTTTTCTCTAAAGACAAAGGCAGAATCCTTTTGTTGTGAAAAGTCAACCTTATTATTGCATTTCCAATAGTACCATTCATCTTTCAGAGTGAGGGGCTGACCGCTACATCAGTGGTGTGACATTTGTAAAGCAACAGATTCTCAATATATTATCGCAAGAATCAGGCAGGCGAGTCTCCCAGTCATGCATGATTTTTTTTTTTTTTCCACCACAAGCCACCACCACCACGGGAAGAAACTTGTCTTACTCCAGCAGCAAAGGCAACCTAAAAATGATATCCTACAGCAGTGGGGCTGCCAGAGCCGCTGTATCCTTCTTACCATAAATGAGCAGTTTCTTGACTCATTAATAACAATTTCCCTTAAAAGAAGTAATCTCCTATCAGTCAGCCCCTCGCCACCATGCTCACATCCCAAAGGTTGCAGATATCTCAGCATCAGTCGCCGGCAGACAGCTTTCCCATACAGAGTCCAGATGGACTGTACCAGAAGCCAATTCAGCGTTAATAACTACCTACTCCGCGCAGTGGAGAAGCCTTACGTGGCACAATGGGCTAGGAAACAGCAGCCGGCTGAAACAGCAAATAAAAAAAGACAACCAAATTCTCCAAAAGCACCGAAAGGAAGGAACGGAAATGGAAGCGTGAATTGTATTTCCTTGACTTCAGTGAGAAGGAAAAAAAAAGAAAGAAGAAAGAAAGAAAGAAAGAAGAAAGGAATCCTTCATAAACACACAGGAAAAAATGAAGAGGGGGGAAAAAAACAGATGCTGCCCAGAAAAAAGTGACAAAATATTACCTCATTATTTAACAAAGCAGCATTAAGCGTCCTGCTGATTTCAAACATCTTGCCACAGATTTTGTTTTAAGAGAAACAGATAGAATCCTTTGCAAAGCACTCCGTCTGCAAAGGGTTCTTCAATTTTCTTGCGTGCCACGGAACAGTCAATATATTATTTCCCTAGAGTTCACACATTAAAACCTCTAGTCAGTGAGCTGAATTTTCCCCTTATCTCACACACAGTAGACTCCTGTTATATGTACTGCTCTCTTTGCAAGAGCAGCCTGCCCCAAACATGGCTGGTGTTTAAACTACTCTTTAAAGTAACAGTTCACTGTATAACCACCAGGTGGGTAGAGTGCACAGATTCAAATGAACCATCTTAAAAGATTGTTTTGTGGTTTTTTTCCCTTGGAATAGCTCTTGGTGTAGGATGTAACATGAGAAACGCCAGCATCCTAAGAGGCATCTGTCTTGTATCTCTCTCTGTGTCTTGTCAAAATAAACAAATAAAATTCCCTCTCCTGTCTTAATAGTGAGGAGACAAAACACCACCACTTATTCTAATAAGAACTGTGAAGAATGAAACACAAACAAGCTTTGTTTCATTCAGCAAAGGATGAAAAAGGAAAATCCAATCAACACAGAGCAAGGGGGAAAACCAAAATCTTCATGGAGATATTTTGAAAGAAATATTGACACATGATAAAACCGAATTTGAAATTGTGCATATGAGCGAAGCACACACAAGATGGAGGCAAGAGTTTAAGGGTGTTAACTTTTTCCAGAGTAATATTTGCTATGATCTTTCATGATAGGAAATAACCACAAGCTTGAAAGATACTGGAAACAAACAAAACCCTAAGCCTTGAGCATGTCTTTTTAGAACACAACTATACAAATAGTTATTAACAACCACAAGAGCAAACTAATCACATATATCTCCCCAGTGCTGTTTCTTTTCCCTAGGATCCACCTTGAAATGGAACAATTCTGTCGTGTACTGTTTTGTCTGTATAGTTAAACTTGGCATCTCCTTTGTACAATTCTATCCCAATTAATCTGCTACTCTGCCAGAAATAAATAGAATGTCTCAAGTTGAAAGCCCCAAGTGATGGAGGGATGATGTTAAAAGGATAAAGAACCACCTGACAAAAATAAATCTCATCACTTATATCATTATATGGCTTGTTTTTAAGGAGGATTTTGTTACTCACAGAGCAAGCAAGCACCATTCTATGTTCCCTCATATCTAAAAGAGAAACCAACACACAGACACCTGGGATTTTGTTTTCTTGGCTGGACAAAATTAAAGCCCTGAAACTTCCACATCCTCTTGCAAACACGGATGTTAACGCTAGTATTTTTCCAGCCCATCCAGATAACATTTAGCCACATACAACAGTAACTGTCTTCTTCATCTTTAAGTCAAGTCTGCATGCCTTAATACCATTTAACCTCCTCGCATATATTAAGTTTCAAATGACAATTTTTAACTGGGGAGTGAGAAGGAGGAGTTGCTCTCATCAAATTCTGGTTGTATGAAATAAGCTAATTTGTACACTCACCATATGCCTTAAACACTAATTTAAAAATGTCACTTTCTTCGAACATTAAAATGTAATCAGCCTAGTAAATAAAATATTCTCAAATTTTCTTGCCTTGTGATAATTTAAAGAGTGTTTATCTCAAGGTAACCTCTCTATTTTGATTACCAAGGAAGGCTTTTGATTTAGAAAGGGAAAAAAGGAGATATTGGGGGCTGGGGGAGTGAGAAGAGAAAACCACAACTGTACGTAGCTGCACAAAGGAAAATAAGATGAAGCGGGTTTTTAAGGACCCATAGTCTTGTTACCCTAAGGCAAATCCAGCCAATCAATACCACCCATTGACGGTCTACCATCTGCCATGCTACCCAGTGATGTGTCTAAACAGACCTGTTCCATATGACCGTAGCCGGCTCATTTTCAGTCGATTTGAGCAGTTCCAGAGCATTCACGTGCAATAGCACACAACTCCAAGTCAGACTGAGCCTCTCTCTTCACACCAGTCCCTCTGAGCACAGCTGCAGACCTTTCCCTCCTGTTCCGGGTGTCTGGATTACCTCTTCTTGCCCCTCAATTGAATTAGCAAAATGGGGTGGAAAGGTAGAGTGAACAGACACATATCCACACACACACACACACACACACACACACACACACACAGAGGTAATTGGCAGCCCTTCTTTGCTGTCATGCAGAATTCAGGAATTCCTTGTGGTCTGGTCTAATATGATTATGGCACATCATTTAAATAGCATCATCAGTGACTATGACCTGACATTTTCCTGTGGTTCAATTTCTTTTTATCCTCTCTCCCTCTGAAAAATAAACCTGAGCTGCTGGCATTTCTTTTTTTAGGGAAAATACAATCAGTATGCCCAGACAATGGCATACTATATTTAAGGGCTTTTGATAAAATTTAAAGCCTAATTTTCCTTTGATAAATTGTGTTTTTTTTTNCCTTAATACCATTTAACCTCCTCGCATATATTAAGTTTCAAATGACAATTTTTAACTGGGGAGTGAGAAGGAGGAGTTGCTCTCATCAAATTCTGGTTGTATGAAATAAGCTAATTTGTACACTCACCATATGCCTTAAACACTAATTTAAAAATGTCACTTTCTTCGAACATTAAAATGTAATCAGCCTAGTAAATAAAATATTCTCAAATTTTCTTGCCTTGTGATAATTTAAAGAGTGTTTATCTCAAGGTAACCTCTCTATTTTGATTACCAAGGAAGGCTTTTGATTTAGAAAGGGAAAAAAGGAGATATTGGGGGCTGGGGGAGTGAGAAGAGAAAACCACAACTGTACGTAGCTGCACAAAGGAAAATAAGATGAAGCGGGTTTTTAAGGACCCATAGTCTTGTTACCCTAAGGCAAATCCAGCCAATCAATACCACCCATTGACGGTCTACCATCTGCCATGCTACCCAGTGATGTGTCTAAACAGACCTGTTCCATATGACCGTAGCCGGCTCATTTTCAGTCGATTTGAGCAGTTCCAGAGCATTCACGTGCAATAGCACACAACTCCAAGTCAGACTGAGCCTCTCTCTTCACACCAGTCCCTCTGAGCACAGCTGCAGACCTTTCCCTCCTGTTCCGGGTGTCTGGATTACCTCTTCTTGCCCCTCAATTGAATTAGCAAAATGGGGTGGAAAGGTAGAGTGAACAGATACATATCCACACACACACACACAACACACACACACACACACACAGACACACACACACAGAGAGGTAATTGGCAGCCCTTCTTTGCTGTCATGCAGAATTCAGGAATTCCTTGTGGTCTGGTCTAATATGATTATGGCACATCATTTAAATAGCATCATCAGTGACTATGACCTGACATTTTCCTGTGGTTCAATTTCTTTTTATCCTCTCTCCCTCTGAAAAATAAACCTGAGCTGCTGGCATTTCTTTTTTTAGGGAAAATACAATCAGTATGCCCAGACAATGGCATACTATATTTAAGGGCTTTTGATAAAATTTAAAGCCTAATTTTCCTTTGATAAATTGTGTTTTTTTTTTTTCTTGTAGAATCAATAAGTCAAATTTTATAAGAAAATGCAAACATACCACAGAGGAAAGAAGAACCTGCCAGAACGACACAGAGTCTATCAGTATGATCAGGAACTCACTGTTGATGTTCTACTAGAGATATTAATATATGACCTGACTGTGAGATGCCTTTCTCTTTCCTAAGTAGTTTTATCTACTATGGATTGTGGGAAATAGCCGTGAGAATGCTACTGTGTGAGAAATATGACAAATGGATGTCTAGTCCACTTAAATGGCCAAGAGTTCACCTAGGCAGGGAAACTAACTGAAGGGCAGATACACACTTGATCTCCCTGCTTTAGAAGCCTATGCTAGAATAGCAGCTGAAAGCAGAGGCTCCTTTTCAGAAACAATGCATGATTTTTCAAATGTGCCTCTGACCACACTCTTTAAAAACCAGGGTGTTTTTCTAGGAAAGAAAATTTAAAAAACAAAAAAATTGCCTTACTTACAAAATTCTAAAAAAAATGGTAAATACACATTTATCCAAGAAATCAAATTTAGGGGTGTCCCTGACTGGACTTTGCACTGATATATTCTTCATCATCACTTAAGAGAACTCAGAAGCACCAATGTGCAAACACACAGATTTCTGAAGACCCCTGTATTAAGAGATTTGAGGCTTTTTCATTTCAGTTCAGATGAACTGTGCTAAAAATAAAAAACAAAGAAAAAAAAAACCTTAGTATAGATATAAATATTCACAAATGGATATAGTGTTTAACTAGATTAATACAATATTGAAAATAATTCAATGTAGGGCCTTTTAAACCTCTGGACTCATTTATAATTCTGTAACTATAAATAAAAAAAATAGGTGTACTATAAAGACAAGGTAGGTAATTTGGGGAAGAAGGAGGGAGAGGAGAACTAGAAGGAAGAGGGAAAGATGAAGGTAAAGGGGAGTAGAGGGGAGGGAAGAGAAGAAGAAAGAAAGAGATAGTAGGACTTAAAAAGAGTGAATAGACACTGCTGATTTACCAGGAGTCTACCATATATCAGACACTGTACTAGGCACTTGATATGCACAATCTCATTCAACATCTCAGTAGTGACAATTTTTAGAGCTAAGAATTCTAGAAGGTGTTTTTCTCATCTAAAAAAGTAAGAGCTCCCCTCCACAATCACAGAAAAATATACATATATACACATACTGAATGAATGAGGAAGATGGGCACAGACTAAAAGAGAAAGGAAAGGGAAGATGGAAGGCATGTTTGACTTTTTTCTCAATTAAAAATGTCCAAAAGGTTTTTTTGCAATGTGCTTCTAACTAGGCATGCCCACAAATGTATCTCATTCAATCCTTCATTATGACCAGGCTGTAAATTTGTAGTGAGAGACAAATAAAGAATTAAAGTTACAAAGCAAAAAATCCAAGCAAGCACAATTGAGTTCCCAGCCCTGTCCCCAACTTCCTCTTCCAAAATTGGCAAAACCTCTTACATAGAGTATCTGCTCAGCAAACATTGAATCAGCTTCTTTGTTCTCAGACCCTTACAGTACAGAGCTTGGCTCCAGACAGCACTCCAGTCATAGGGAATGAATGAAGATCAATAGTTGTACTCATCACTTCAAATACTACCCCACAGCCTATTACTTTTGATTCATTAGGGGTTGATGAACATCTTGATGCTTCTCAGGTGGCTCAGTGGTAAAGAATCTGCCTGTTGATGCTGGAGACATCAGTTTGACCCCTTAGTCAGGAAGATCCCTGGAGTAGGAAATGGCAACCCACTTCCATATTCTTGCCTGGAAAATCCCATGGACAGAGAAACCTGGCCGGCTGCAGCCCATGGTGTTGCAGAGTCAGACTCAGCTGAGTGCCTGAGCACGCACGCATGCACAAAAACCTTCTCAGGAGGAAATGATATGCTAGGCTCCTTAAACTTTAATAGCCTCATCTGTAAAAATGGGTAAAATAATACTTCCATTAAAGTTTGTTTCCAGAATTAAGTAGATACAGGCTTGGTGGAGGCAGCACTCTAAATGGTAGTTATTATTATTAACATGGAGAATACAGAAAAACTATGAATTAGTACCTAGTTACAAGATAAGGCAATCTTGTTGAAGAAAATACAATTCAAAGTCTCTCAAAATAATTAGAGAATAAAAAGACAATAATAACTAAGAAAGGCTGAACTGTCTATTTCAATTCTAATGAAAAATTTCTGCTGCAGATAAACATTTACTTGGTCCTGTGGGTGAAGTTCAGTGCTAAATTCTTAGCATAAAGAATAAAAAGAAATACAAGTCACAATGTGCACCAAGGAGCTTACAGTCTGGCTGGGAAAGGAGCTTCATTTTATGTATAAATCCTAATAGTATAAGGGAGAATGTAAAGAAAAGAGTATCAAAATGAAATACCGAAGGGCAGTCAATGGTGAGGATATCATCTGGAGTGATGGGGGGAGGCTTCATGAGAGAAGCTGGAACTGAAGGTAGGCTTAAAGAATGACAAGGTTTGTTCTGGAGAGTGGAGAGTATTTCATATAGGTACAAAGGTTGAAAAGGAAGACGGGAAGGAGATATTGGCAGTCAGCTCATTCTAGTTAGACCCCTTTTGAGATCTCCTCTGAATCCATACTTTGGCCACCTGATGTGAAGAGCTGACTCATTTGAAAAGACCCTGATGCTGGGAAAGATTGAGGGCAGGAGGAGAACGGGACGATAGAGGATGAGATGGTTGGATGGCATTACCGACTCAACGGATGTGAGTTTGGGTAAACTCCGGGAATTGGTGATGGACAGGGAGGCCAACTGTGGTTCGTGGGATCGCAAAGAGTCAGACACAACTGAGCAACTGAACTGAACTGAGCTGAATCCATTCCATTTTTTAAAAGTTGTAAATAGAGGAAAATTATGATATGATGACTGTGGGAAAGACAACCTCTTATTCAGTAAGCACTTATATGAAAACAACAACAACAACAAGAATTAGCATTTATTAAGCATCTAGAAAGTGAAGAGGAACTAAAAAGCCTCTTGGTGAAAGTGAAAGAGGAGAGTGAAAAAGCTGGCTTAAAGCTCAACGTTCAGAAAACAAAGATCATGGCATCCAGTCACATCACTTCATGGGAAATAGATGGGAAAACAGTGGAAAAAGTGTCAGACTTTAATTTTTTGGGCTCCAAAATCACTGCAGATNTAGTCTCTAGAAGAAAACGAACCTTCATTATAATATAAATGTCTTTTATATACAGCCTCAACCAGATTCTTGACGACTATTTCAATACATTTATTTCAAGCATAATGAAATTCTGAGAAAATTGGTTGATATAGTGAGTAACGGCAGAGTTATCCATCCTGTTGAATTTTAATTCATTGTCCTAAGTAAACCTGAAATTGGCAGTGTGATTAGAGTGCAAAGTCAACCACTGAAGTGAACATGTATAATTTGGAATTATTTTTATCACAGTGTCTCCCTAAGAACATTGGACAAAACAGTTACCAAAGAACTTTTCTTTTAGAAGCTTGAGTATTCATAGTACTGTTGTCTGCAGTTAATATGTGTTTCCATGTCAGGACATTGATCTAGTTAGTCATTTATATTGTATAAGAAAATCAATAAATATTTTAAATATTTTGTGATTAGTATCATTAAGACAATAATTTTATGCTTAATTATACATGATATGCTTGCATACATTATACTATTATAGAAATTCATGGAATGAGCTAAGCAAATACACTGATCTCCATTTTACAGATAAAGAAACAGGTATAAAGTAGTGATGACTTAATCTAATTTCTCAGAAGGGATTGTTCAACTGGGTGAATCATGTGCCCACAGGTGGGCAAAAGCTGTCATTCTTATAGGACATACTTGAACCAAAAGACTCTGATATAACTGAGACCCTACCTGTAAATAATCACACTTAAGAGTTATCATGCTAAATAAATAAAACCAGCCTTTTCCTGAGGGAATGATTTTAATTTCAATGGCATAATGTTCCATCTTCAGAAAATTAAAGATAGAGTGATGAAGTGAAAGTCACTCAGCCTTGTCTGACTCTGCAACCCCATAGACTTGTTTTCATGGTCTTTCCTTTTCATTTATTTTAGAACAATAAAGAAATTTTAAAAAAAAACTGAGAAATTATGAAACTATAGAAAGTTACACAGAGGTGAAGAGAAATCCCCTCTAACTATTATAAGACTCTGCCCCTCTGACTATCTCTTGGTGGGAATGTGAAGACTATTGATCTTGAAGTCAGGAAGCCTAGTTGGAGTGGAAGCTCAGTCGCTTGCCAACTTTTTAACCTTGGGTAAATTTACCAAACTCCACCTCCACTGTATCACAATTGTCTTATGTGTAAAACTGGGGATAATAATAGTACCTACCTTATTAGACTATTATGAAGGCTAAGTAAGTGAATATTTGGAAGTGCACCAGGAAGTTCCAAGCATATATTCTAAGAGCAAGAAAGTAGTTTGATGTACTCATGATTATAACCAGTAATAGTAAATCTGGCAGATTACAATATTGTTTCCAACTAGTCCGACTATTCACTCCTGATTTGGACAAGAGCATTATTCATCCCCTTTCATTACAAGGTTGTTTCAGTATCTCTTATGAAAGGACAGTACTGCCCTACCCATCTGAACTTGCCTTGGCCAAAAGAAATGTAAGCAGATATGACATACACCATTTTAAACAGAGCCTCAAAATCCATTGTTTTATATCTCTGTGTCTCTTTTGCTGTGGATGCTTGGGGCTGGTGCACTGAGACGACCCAGAGGGATGGTACAGGGAGGGATGAGGGAGGGGAGTTCAGAATGGGGAACACGTGTATACCTGTGGCAGATTCATGTTGATGTATGGCAAAACCAATACAATANTTGGGGCTGGTGCACTGAGACGACCCAGAGGGATGGTACAGGGAGGGATGAGGGAGGGGAGTTCAGAATGGGGAACACGTGTATACCTGTGGCAGATTCATGTTGATGTATGGCAAAACCAATACAATATTGTAAGTAATTAACCTCCAATTAAAATAAATAAATTTATATTTTAAAAAATACATTGTTTGTTCATTCTGATGCTTTTGGTATTTCCCCTTGCCCATGATAACAGCAGGTCTAAAATAGAGACTGCTTCCGTGGCTCATATCCCTTTCTGACAAAAAAAATGGGAATAAAATAAAGTAACAAAGGTTTTTTTAAGATCTCCATTACTCCAGCAAGGGGCTTCCCTGGTGACTCAAATGGTAAAAAGCCTCCCTCTGTGGGACACAGAAGTTCAATCCCTGGGTCAGGAAAATTCCCTGGAGAAGGGAATGGCAACCCACTCCAGAATTTTTGCCTGCAGAATCCCATGGACAGAGGAGCCTTGTGGGCTATAGTCCATGGGGTTGCAAAGAGTTGGACATGACTGAGTGACTGACACTCTACTCCTGCAAAGTTGACAAATACAATAAACATATATATATATATATACATATACATATATATATATATGAATGAATGAATAACTTTTAATATTTGGGTTATTTTAAAACTGTAATCCTTGATTATTTAGATGTTAGATTACACATACACATAGATATAATTTTGTAAGTTGCTTTTTTTCCACTTGGCTTATGAGTGTAGTTTCCTCATAGCATTAAATAACCTTTGCAAATATTAGAGCTTATAATGAAGTCACTCAGTCATGTCCGACTCTTTGTGACCCTGTGGGCTGTAGCCCACCAGGATTCTCCAGGCAAGAGTACTGGAGTGGGTTGCCATTTCCTTCTCCAGGGGATCTTCCCAACCCAGGNTAAGCTTCTGTGGACAGTTTAAAGAAAAATATAAAAAAGAATTCCAATTTTACCCCAAACTGGTACTTGCTGTTATTTAATACCATTAAATACCTACCTTGGGCTTCCCTGGTAGGTGGCTCAGATGGTAAAGAATCCGCCTGCAATGCGGGAGACCTAGGTTTGATCCCTGGGTTGGGAAGATCCCTGGTGGAGGGCATGGCAACCCACTCCAGTATTCTTACCTGAAGAATCCCCATGGACAGAGGAGCCTCGTGGCTGTGGTTCATGGGGTTGCAAAGAGTCAGAGACGACTAAGTGACTAAGCACAATACCTACCTTGCCTACTTTATTAGCCATAAAATGGATCATGGGATAATCAGTTAATCATCGCATCTGATTATTTTTACATTGCCAATAAAATGAAAATGCTTGAAGGTTTTGCTAGCCTTCAAAACCCTAGGAATATTAACTGTGGGTGTCATATATGCTATGTATATTATTAAAACATCTTTTTCAAGAATTTTGAAACTCTTTTGTCATCTTAAAGATTTCACAATACAGATGCAAACTCCTGCTTGAAATTTGTTCTTTACTGTCTATTAGTATATGGGTACCTTGGGGTACAAGAAAACAAAATGCACAAAGGCGGTGACTTCAATGGAATTCTTCACTGTAAAAATTTATTATCAAGTCCACACAATCTATGTGTGTCAATTACAAGATACAAATAAGTAAGAGACAGATTCTCCCCACCTATCAGTTCAGTTGGTATCAGTATATAGCCAAATTGTGCCATCCAACTGACAAGAAGTTTTACACATAGCCATGTGTAACAGTAGTACTGAAGAACATGCCTAGAACAATGGCCCTCGTGCATAATAGGTGTTAAATGTGTGTTCTGGAAAGTAAGATCCATTTTAAATCCCAAGGGAACAGAGAGTAGTCAGGAGATCTCAAGCTCAGCTCCATCTATCCTAATGATTCTAGACTTCGGGCAAATCACTTGTTCTCTTTGGACCAGAATGTTTTTGAGTAAAGAAGAAGTGAAAGATGCCAGCTCTAATATGTCAGGATCTATATAAAAATAGTTTTTAATTAGCAAACAAAATTTTCGGTAAGGCTAACTCAGATTTTTCAACTGATGTTACAGTATAAGAATGCTGGCTAAAGGGAAATCAAGTTTTTGAAGGAGATTTTAAAAACTGCCCCAAATGAAGAGCCAGATTAGTATCATGTTCCTCCAATACCTAGTTTGGCCATTAGAGTTATTTTAATAAACTACAGAACTGTAGATGGTAGGTTAAAATTAAAAATTTGACTAGCATCTTGATTTAAGTTCAAAGATACTCTTGGTGTCATCATACTTAAAATGAGGACAACGATCTGAGGTTGTGAAGATTAAATGAGATAATGGATGTAAGCCATGTATTACATGGGGTTTATGATATACTGTTAAGTACTCAAAATGTTAACTATTTTTTATATTAGGTTGAACATATGAAATTGTTTTTCTAGGTCAAAAGCAGTCAAATCCTGTCAAGTTCATATGATTCAATCTATGTTCTGTGACTTTTTAACCTGAAAAACCTTCATGATCCTCACTGCCTATATCAAATACAATTATGCAGTATGATGTTCAAGACTCCTTATACTCTGACCTTCATTTAAGCTTTCTGACTTCTCTGGGAAATTCCCTTCCGTATATACCGATCTAAGCTGGCTACTCTAATCTCCTACATCACTTGGCCTTTCTATCCCATGCTTTTTCCCCCTGCTATTTCATTCCTTTTGCTATGACTTCTCTCCTGAGAAAGAATCATACCCATCCTTCAAGGCTTCAGCCTCACCAGGCAAAATTAGATGCTTCATTATCTGAGCTTTCATAGCTGCTTGTTCTTCCTGCCTCCACAGAATTCATGCCAGAGAATTACCACAGTTGTTTACAGGTCTGTCTCCCGGAGATGTTTTCAAGGTACTCCAGGGCAAGGATTGTTCTTATCTGTCTTTGTTTTGCTCCAGCTGAGCACAGTGGCTGTCTCATAGTTGGCACTCTAAATATTTGTTAAAGTAAAATGAATATATTCACATGGCAGGTGAAGATATGGCCTCTCAGAAATAAATGATAAATAGATGAATCACAAAGATAGTTCTAAAAAAATTAACTTTTGGAATTTACCCTTGCACAAAATCATTTTTTCTGAAGTGAGAAATCTCTGCTAAAGAATGGTCTTTTCCCCTCTAATAAACGTTCAAGTGACTAAAATCAGAAACTCTATAAAGTGGAAGTCTCTCTTTAGAATAAACCCATGAGCTGAAGCCATGAGCTTTCAACAGAGACATTATTTTATTGCTAGAGGGGGAGATGCTCTGGCTGCAACCTTATTTAATGAGTATAATGGGAGGGTTTGCACACTGAAATTGTGCTTGTATAGCTGGAGGGGTCTTCAATCACAGAGAACGCCAATAAGGCCCAGATGATTTAGAAAGTATGGAAAAGAGGAAAGTGCTGCTGATGTTACAGCTTGGAGTATAAGTTCATCACCTGCTCATATTCCCATGCACTGAACAACCACAACTCTGTAAAAACTCTAGGAAATTCAAGTGCTTAGGAGAATTAATAGTGTACTCTAAATATCATGTAAATAATATAACTACCTATATGGGCAGTAACATTAATTGATGTTTAATATGCATATGTACATGTGTGTAAAGTTAAATCATTATATACAGATGGATAGATATATAGTTAATTTAAAAGGAGAGTAGATAGCTCTGCACTATAGGACTACTATGCTATTTCTAGCCGGTTTGTAACTCCAGAGGATTTGCTTTCAAGCAAGTGAATTTTTCAAAGTAAAATCTTAGGAAAATCCCTAACATATAAACAAGTAAAATGGTGCAGGTCTCCTGGTGGGGGGAAGATTGGGCCCCATTAAATATCTACCCTACCCCAAGTACTTCTTGGGCACTCTGAGGAACTCAGAAACCAGTGAGGAAACCAACCTAGTCTAGTCTAAATGATAATATTGTGGGTAAAAGGTGAACTGAGGGTCAGAAGACTTGGGTTCTAGCACCAAAGCTACCACCCTTGGACCCAAGTTTCCTTATCTATTACATCTAATTTAAAGCATTTGGTAATTGTCATGTAAAGATGTGAGAGCTGCACCATAAAGAAGGCTGAGTGCCAAATAACTGATGCTTTTGAAATATGGTGCTGGAGAAGACTCTCGAGAGTCCCTTGGACAGCAAGAAAATCAAATCAGTCAATCCTAAAGGAAATCAATCCTGAATATTCATTGGAAGGACTGATGCTGAAGTTGAAGCTCCAATACTTTGGCCACCTGATGTGAAGAGCTGACTCACTGGAAAAGACCCTGACGCTGGGAAAGATTGAAGGCAGGAGGAGAAGGGGATGACAGAGGATGAGATGGTTGAATGGCATTACTGACTCAGTAGATATGGGTTTGAACTCTGGGAGATAGCGAAAGACAGGGAAGCCTGGTGTGCTGCAGTCCACAAAGTCGCCAAGAGCTGGACATGACTTAGCTATTGGACAACAGTTGTTACCTGAGACTCCAAATGGCAAGTCTCAGCTTCTGAGGCTCCCCAACCAAGCAGGGTAATAGTGCTTACTCCTCTTATACTTTCTACCTACCTTATAGCTTCACAATTAATCCACTTTCCTTATTCACTTACAGAAATACAAACTTCAATTAATAGCAAAGACAACACAGGTTTTACAAGAACCCAAGGGAGGCTTGGAAAATAAAAATGGCGTCTCTATCTTATCCTTCAAGATATACCTCTTTTTGTTGAGAAAAGCTGTCTGTAGGTTTCCCAAGAGTCCTGGGACTTCCCTGGTGATTCAGTGGCTAAGACTCCATGCTCCCGATGGAGGGGGCCTGGGTTTGATCCCTTGTCAGGGAACTAGAACCCATGTGCTGCAACTAAGACCTAGTGCAGCCAAATAAATAAAAATTGAGAAAAAAATTTCCTAAGAATCCTGCCAACTGCTTGGTTGTGTAGATTATATCTCCTTAATTTTTCTTACACTCAATGCTACTGTCATGGTTCAAGTCTTTGCATCTCTTTCCTGGATTATTATCATCAACATATTCTTACCTCCAGTTTTGACTGAATCCCACTTACCAACCATAGTGACCTTTCCAAAACTTTAGTCTAACTACATTGCTTCCTTGATTAATCTCAATGTCCACCTCCTCGTCTACTGAGATTTTCAATGAATGGTCTATGAAGGAGTACCCAGCAGACCTATAACAGACTCAAGAAATTATAAGCCATTGTTTCATGCCACAAAGATAGGTAAGTTCATAGTCTTTTTTTTTTTTTTTTTTATGTCTGTTTCTCTTATTAGGCTTAAGCTCCTTGAGGGTAGGATCATATCTGATTCATAATCAAATGGTTGAATGAATTGAAAAATGCAACCTTCCTTAAGCAAAGCTTCCAAATAGATGTTTTTCTAATTTTTAAGCTACATAAAGCTATAGGTAGCTCTGTTTCATTTGCAAAGTGCTTTCACATAAAAATTTCTATCCATTGGGCATAAATTCTCAATAACTAATATGCCAGGCACCAGTCTTAGCTCTTTACATGCACTAACTCACTTAATATCACAATAATCCTATAAGGTAGGTACTATTACTATTATCCCTGCATTGACCAATGAGGGCAACTAAGGAAGAGAGAGTTAAGTATGCATACATTGACTCATTATAGTCATTCAACAAAATTTTCAGAGTATTTGTTGTGATATTCTCATAACCAACCATGAGAAAGACAGGATATAAGCACTCATCACTTTGAAATAAGGGCCAAGGAGTAACCATGTCTTGGTTGTCCTTGGAGATTCTTGAAGTGTTCAGAATAGAATCACATTCAATCAATATCTGTTAAATAGGTGTTGAATTAGTGCCCCTGAAATTATCAGTANTCTTATGCTTCTGCACACAAACTAGTGCCCTTGGTTGGAATGCCCCCAAGCCCTTAATGTGGCTGATAGTCACATTGAGAGTCAGCTCAAAAGTCACCCCCTTTGTGACACCATACCTGACCTTACCAGAAAGAGCTAACCATGCTTTCACTGTGTGTCCAATCCTGCTCCTTCCTCATGTACACATCCATCATACCCTGGGGTCTTCACATACAGTTGTATCTATCACTTATTTATCTACATGTGCATCTGCCCTAAGGGCTTCCTAGGTGGCTCAGTGGTAAAGAAACTGCCTGCCAAGCAGGAGTTGTGGGTTTGATCCTGGGTTGGGAAGATCCCCTGGAGAAGGAAATGGCAATCTACTCCAGTATTCTTGTCTAGAAAATCCCATGGACAGAGGAACCTTGTGGATTATAGTCAATGAGGTCGCAAAGAGTTGGACCAGACTTAGCAACTAAACAATAACCATCTCCCCTACTAAGCTGTGAACTTATTGAGGGCAAAGACCCTCATTCATCTTTGTATTTCAAACACAGTGCTTGCTACAGAGTGTGTGGATGGCTAGATGGATGAATGGGTCAACATATAGAGGGACCTCGTTATAATGGGCTGTAACACTATCACCCCTTCCCCTCCACCCCAAAGAAAAAGCATCAGCTAAGATAACCTCATGTGGTCTAGCAANCTTGCTACAGAGTGTGTGGATGGCTAGATGGATGAATGGGTCAACATATAGAGGGACCTCGTTATAATGGGCTGTAACACTATCACCCCTTCCCCTCCACCCCAAAGAAAAAGCATCAGCTAAGATAACCTCATGTGGTCTAGCAAAAGAGTTTGGAAGTGTAGATAACTGAGTACTAATCTTGATTTACATCTCATAGACCTTAAACAAGTCATTTAATCTCTCTGAACCTCAAGTAGTCTTATCTATTAAATTGGAATAAATCATGAAATCCCTAGCTCATACAATAATAACCAGGAGTTATAAATGAGAAGATAGAAGTGAAAGTGCTTAGAAAAAAAATTTCAATTTAATATTACTTCATAGGCAAAAGCATCAGCCACAGTAATGTTATCTAGAGATATTTTAAACAAACACCAATACTTTTTTCCTTTCAAACTAACACATGGCTGTGCTTTTTCGAGGTCTGTTAAAAGAACAAATAGGTGACAAACCTCTGTGTTGAGAGTCTCTGGGGTGAGCTTCTTTTTCTCTTACTAGATAGGAAAAAGAGGATTTGTCCTCTTTATCAGTCTGGGACTTCAGCTCTCGAGGTCTAAACACTTTTGATGGTCTTGAACTAATTTCGGCCACCATCGACAGAATGAGAGTGGAAAAATCCCCACCATATCTGCCTTGTCAGGTGGTGGAGGAAAGAACTTTCTAAATAGCCTCATTATTGGTCCCAGCTGAATTCTGCTCCTGTTCCATGATGCCAGCAAAAGCATTTTAGTAAGATGCCGCCAGCATCAGAAACAGATCCTCTTACAGCTTCCTGTAAGCGTATCTGCAATGGCAGAAGGTGGCGGGCAGCCAGGTGTGATCCCGCGTGCTAAAAACCTCCAATACGTCAAGCTGGAAGAACAATTTATGAAATGAAATTCAATGTTCTATTTCTACTCCAAGAACTCAGTTTAAGGCACCAGAAATTCAGCTAGGTAATTTGGTTCCAATTCTCTGCTGCTTTACCAAATCAGAGAATCTCACAGAGAGAAATGTCCTCTCATTTTTCTGGCTTGAAAGGCCCCCACCCACCCCAACAGCATATCCCAGACAAAGGGTCACTAGACTCTGCTTAGAGAGCTTCAATGACAGAAGGTTATTCACTTCCTTCCCAATAACTTGCCTAATTTTAGTTAGTTCTGGCCATGGGNCTCATTTTTCTGGCTTGAAAGGCCCCCACCCACCCCAACAGCATATCCCAGACAAAGGGTCACTAGACTCTGCTTAGAGAGCTTCAATGACAGAAGGCTATTCACTTCCTTCCCAATAACTTGCCTAATTTTAGTTAGTTCTGGCCATGGGGCAAGGACTACTATGTGTCCGCCAAATTTTGTCTCCTTTCCTGCCTGGCCACACAGCTAGGCAACAGTGGGGCTGAGTAAATTGGGTTCTGGCCATTGGAATGTGGGGAGAAATAAACACTTCTAAGCCTGGTGCATAAATAACCTCTGTATGATGTTTTATCTTCTCATTCTTTCCTTGCCTACTAAGTAGATGCAGAGGTACCAAGGAAAACTCCCAGCTAGTAAAGGAAGGCAGAGCCACTAAATGGGAGGAGTTGGGTCCCGAATGACAGCAACACAGCCTCTTCAGACACTATTGAACTCTGGTATGAGTAAGAAGTAACCTTGTTAAGTCTCTGAGATGTTAGGGTTGTTTGTTTATTGTAGCAAACCTTTCCTTCCATTTATTCAAATGGCAATACCACACTAAGTGTCTTAGAAGTTACTGTATCTCCACCTCCCTTAGAAGACTTATTGGTACATCTTGTAGAGAACATTTTAGTATAGATCTGTGTACTGTGAGCCGTTGACCATATGGATCACAACAAACTGTGGAAAATTCTTCAACAGATGGAAATACCAGACCACCTTACCTCCTCCTAAGAAATCCGTATGCTGGTCAAGAAGCAACAGTTAGAACAGGACATGGAACAACAGACTGGTTCCAAATTGGGAAAGGAGTACGTCAAGGCTGTATTTTGCCACCCTGCTTATTTAACTCATATGCAGAGTACATCATGTGAAATGCCAGGCTGTGTGAATCACATCTGGAATCAAGATTGCCAGGAGAAATATCAATAACCTCAGATGTGCAGATGACACTACCCTTATGGCAGAAAGCAAAGAGGAACTAAAGAACCTCTTGAGGAAAGTGAAAGAGGAGAGTGATAAAGCTGGCGTAAAACTCAACATTCAAAAAACTAAGATGGGTATCTGGTCCTATCACTTCATGGCAAATAGATGGGGAAACAATGGAAACAGTGAGAAACTTTATTTTCTTGGGCTCCAAATCACTGCAGATGGTGACTGCAGCCATGAAATTAAAAGACACTTGCTCCTTGGAAGNGGCCAGTGATGGGCATCTAGTCCTATCACTTCATGGCAAATAGATGGGGAAACAATGGAAACAGTGAGAAACTTTATTTTCTTGGGCTCCAAATCACTGCAGATGGTGACTGCAGCCATGAAATTAAAAGACACTTGCTCCTTGGAAGAAAAGCTATGACCAACTTAGACAGCATATTAAAAAGCAGAGAGATTACTTTGTCAACAAAGGTTGATATAGTCAAAGCTATGGTTTTTCCAGTAGTCTTGTATGGATGTGAGAGTTGGACTATAAAGAAAGCTGAACACTGAAGAACTGATCCTTTTGAACTGTGGTGTTGGAGAAGACTCCTGAGAGTCCCTTGGACTGCAAGAAGATCAAACTAGTCAATCCTAAAGGAAATCAGTCCCGAATATTCATTGGAAGGACTGATGCTGAAGCTGAAGCGCCAATACTTTGAGCACCTGAAGCAAAGAACTGACTCTTTAGAAAAGACCCTGCTGATGCTGGAAAAGACTGATGGAAAAGACTGAAGGCAGGAGGAGAAGGGGATGACAGAGGATGAGATGGTTGGATGGCATCACTGACTCAGTGGACATGGGTTTGAGCAAGCTCTGGGAGTTGGTGATGGATAGTGACGCCTGGTGTGCTGCCGTGCATGAAGTTGCAAAGAGCTGGACACGACTGAGCGACTGAACTGACTGACTGACTACGAGTTCCTGATAGGTGAAAATGAGTAGTGCAGGAAGGCAGGGGGAGGGGTTATGGGAAGGAAGGAAGGGTGGGGAAGGTTAGATTTTTTTCAAGGACCAGTGTCCATAGGCATGTGAGTTTCATTTATCCCTTATAACTATCAGACAGACCAAACTATCACCATTTTGAACAGGAGGAAAAGGAGACTCAGGCAGGTTGCTGTACAGACCCTTTGACTGAGCCTTCTTGGCCTCTGCCGTTTCCCACTGATCTCAGCACCAGAATCCTCCAACTGCCTCCAGTGGACAGACTTTCTTACAGTCTCTACCTGTCTAATGCCCAAATATCAATCTCAGAATCCCAATGCTGTGCTTTCCATGCTGGGACCCCAAATGCCAGGTTTTTACATGACTCTTAAAACAAACAACTGAGTCCCTTGGGCACTGAGGTTTCCCACCTGTTCTTCTGCAGGTGGCCTTAGCCAGTAGCTGTACCTGGGTTCATCCATGCCGCCCAAAGTAGCATCCACTGAAAACCCACACGCACCTCTCCAGTCCATTCTAACTACAAAAAGGGTAAGAAAGAAGTTTTTAGGAAGCCAACACTTGAGAAAATGCTGAAATTCAAAGTTTAAAAGACATATATCAAAATTTGTGTTTTTTTCATTGCAATTAGAAACTATGAAGGTTACCTAGAATCTAAAAGGTAACGTACAAGGTCACAATGTCTTATCTCTTTAACTTAATTTGGCCAGTTTTTAAGAATATGCATTAGGTACCCTCCTCTCTATTCCTATTTCCTCCCCTGTTTCCTTTCCACTTTTGCAGCACTTTTCATGCTGTAATGATGGGTTTATAGGTCTTTCTTTCCCACTATGTTGAGAGCTCTGCAAGGCCACAGATCATGTCTCATTCTTCTCTTGATCCCAGTGTCTAGCAGTGGGCCAGATAATCCTTAGGGAGCTGGTTGGTTT
This sequence comes from Neotragus pygmaeus, assembly GCA_006410875.1. Lineage (NCBI taxonomy): Eukaryota > Metazoa > Chordata > Mammalia > Artiodactyla > Bovidae > Neotragus > Neotragus pygmaeus. Next base: position 13,697 of record SJYV01016834.1, on the reverse strand, counting down.
TCAGGGTGGCTCATAGTCACAGAGCTTTGCTGTGGACTCCTCAAGCCTTGCTTTAGGTCAACATCACTGGCTATTAAATAGAGCTGTGGTTGCACCCTGCTTGCTTCCACTCTGTCTAGGAACCAAATATAGTCATCTGAATGGATCTGAAGCGTCACTGCAGCTCACCAAGGTTTAACAGATTATTCTACTGAATAGCATTTGGAGAACAAGGTCTGTAGGAGGATGTGAGAGGTGCTCACTGGCTATGTGGGTGAGTTTTCTTTCTTGTTTCCTGGTTTCTAGAGTCTTGAGTGATCCAAGGAGCCTGTCCATCCTCAGAGGTGGTTGACATTATGAAAGTAGCGTTACCAGTCTGCTAACAACTGCAGACCAGGGACAGGGTTTCTTTTATTTCAAGAATTTATGAGGTGGGGGGATAGGAGGGAGGTTCAAGATGGAGGGAATATATATANGTCTTTAAGATTCATCTATGTTGTAGCAAGTGTCAGAATTTCCTTCCTTTCTAAAGTTGAATGTTGTTCCTTTGTATGGATATACCACATTTTACTTATCTGTTATCTATTGAAGGACACTTGAGTTGCTCTCACCTTTCAGCTATTGTGAATAATGCTGCTATGAACATAGGTGTACAAATGATCTCTTTAAGTCCCTGTTTTCAATTCTGGGGAGTCTAGACCTAGAAATGGAATTGCTGGGTTATACAGTAATTCTATTTTTAAGTACAAAGCATATATTTTATAAGGGATTTGTGTTTAAGAGGTATAAAGAACTCTCAAAACTCAATAGTAAGGAAACAAACAGCCCAATAAAATTTTAGTAAGTGATTTGAATAGATATTTCACTAAAAAAGATATATGGATGGCAAAAGAGCACTTGAAAAGATGCTCAATGTCAGTATTCCCTTTAGGGAAGTGTAAATTAGAACCACAAAAAAACACCACATACCTATTAGAATGGCAAAAGTTAAAAAGACTGACTATATCATGTATTGGCAAGGATGCAGAGGAACTGGAACTTTCTTAAACTGCTGGTAGAAATGTAAAATGGTACAACCACTTTGTAAAATGCCTGGCAGTTTCTTAAGAGTTAAACATACCTACTTTATGATCCAGCTATTCTATCCCTATATATTTACCTAAGAGAAAAGAAAGAAAAGAAAGCATATATCTATACAAAGACTTGTACACAAATGTTCATAGCAGCTTTATCTGTAATAGCTCTAAATTGGAAACAAACCAGATGTCCATCAACAGGTGAATGGATAAGCAAATTGTGATGCAGCTGTAGACTGGAATACTACTCAATAAAACTAAGCAGGGTGAAAAGACAACCTTCAGAATGGGAGAAAATAATAGCAATGAAACAATTGACAAAGGATTAATTCCAAAATATACAAGCAGCTCATACAACTCAATAACAGAAGAACAACCCAATCAAAAAGTGTGGAAAAGACCTAAACAGACATTTCTCCAAAGAAGACATACAGATGGCTAAAAAACACATGAAAAGATGCTCAATATCATTCAAAACTACAATGAGATATCACCTCACGTGGGTCAGAATGGCCATCATCAAAAAGTCTACAAACAATAATTGCTGGAGAGGGTATGGAGAAAAGGGAACCCTTTCACACTGTTGGTGGGAAAGTAACTTGATACAGCTACTATGGAAGACAGTATGGAGATTCCTCAAAAAACTAGGAATAAAACCACCATATGACCCAGCAATCCCACTCTTAGGTGTATACCCTGAAGAAACCAAAATTGAAAAAGACCCACATACCCCAATATTCATTTCAGCACTACTTACAATAGCTAGAACATGGAAGCAACCTAGATGTCCATCGAAAGAAAAATGGATAAAGAGGTTGTGGTACATATACACAATGGAATATTACTCAGCCATAAAAAGGAACACATTTGAGTCAGTTCTAATGAGGTGGATGAACCTAGAGCCTATTATACAGAGTGAAGTAAGTCAGAAAGAGAAAGGTAAATATTGTATACTAATGCATATATATGGAATCTAGAAAGATGGTACCAAAGAATTTATTTGCAGGGCAGCAATGGAGAAACAGACATAGAGAACAGACTTATGGACAAGGGGAGAGGGGAGGAGAGGGTGAGATGTATGGAGAGAGTAACATGGAAACTTACATTAACATATGTAAAATAGACAGCCAATAAGAATTTCCTGTATGTCTCAGGGAACTCAAACAGGGGCTCTGTATCAACCTAGAGGGGTGGGGTGGGCCTCAGTCTGCACCAGTGA
>SJYV01016827.1:14170-24687 GCA_006410875.1 Neotragus pygmaeus | reverse complement strand
TGTCCTGCTCTTTACAACCCTATGGACTGTAGCCCACCAGATTCCTCTGTCCATAGGGATTCTCCAGGCAAGAATACTGGAGTGGGTTGCCATGCCCTCCTCTAGGAGAGCTTCGCTACCGATGAAATCAAACCCACATCTCTTATGTCTCCTGCATTGGCGGGCAGGTTCTTTACCACTAGCACCACCTGGCATCATGGTTATGTTACAAAACAAAAGGCAAGGGAGGGCCACAGAGACAGCAAATGGCAAAGCTAAGACTAGGACTCATGTGTCCCAGATATCAGAACTGTGGCAGTAACCCCTACACTGCATTGCCTCCTCAATTCCATTTAAAGATCTGGTTAAGACAAGTAGAAATATGTTCTGCAAATCCTAATAAAACAGGGTTAAGTATATATGAATTATGGTGTCAGTAATGGCAACACACTCCAGTATTCTTTCCTGGAGAATTCCATGGACAGAGGAGTCTGGTGAGCTACAGTTCATGGGGTGGCAAAGGGTTGGAGATAACTGAGCTAATAACACACACAAACACACATGCACACACAAGGGAAAAAAAGAACTCTCCAGAGTCCCTTGGNTCCTCTCTCGTCCCCTTCTCCTCCTGCCCCCAATCCCTCCCAGCATCAGACTCTTTTCCAATGAGTCAACTCTTCGCATGAGGTGGCCAAAGTACTGGAGTTTCAGCTTTAGCATCAGTCCTTCCAAAGAAATCCCAGGGCTGATCTCCTTCAGAATGGACTAGTTGGATCCCCTTGCAGTCCAAGGGACTCTCAAGAGTCTTCTCTAACACCACAGTTCGAAAGCATCAATTCTTCAGCAGTCAGCCTTCTTCACAGTCCAACTCTCACATCCATAAATGACCACAGGAAAAACCATAGCCTTGACTAGACGGACCTTTGCAGTAGCCTTATAGTTAGTTCTTTAAGCAACTTCCATACTGTTCTTCATGGTGGTTGAGCCGTTTATATTCCCACCAACAATGTAAGAAAGTTCCTTTTTCTCCACACTCCAAACCCTCTCTAGTGTTTATTATTTGTAGACTTCTTGGTGATAGTCATCCTGAATCTTTAAACGCCCATCAATGTCTAAGGGTTTTTTGTTTTGTTTTCTATATTTTCATTCATTTCTATTATTTTCATGTTTTCTCTTTCTCTATGTCCCCGGGCACTATTTTACTTCATCTTTCCAGCCATTATTTTCTTCTTTTGCCATAAGCCTTTGTAATATACCCGTCTACTTGAATTACTATATTTTAAACATACTTTGGAGAAGGCAGTGGCACCCCACTCCAGTACTCTTGCCTGGAAAATCCCATGGATGGAGGAGCCTGGTGGGCTGCAGTCCATGGGGTCGCTCAGAGTTGGACACGACTCAGTGACTTCTCTTTCACTTTTCACTTTTATACATTGGAGAAGGAAATGNATCTACTTGAATTACTATATTTTAAACATACTTTGGAGAAGGCAGTGGCACCCCACTCCAGTACTCTTGCCTGGAAAATCCCATGGATGGAGGAGCCTGGTGGGCTGCAGTCCATGGGGTCGCTCAGAGTTGGACACGACTCAGTGACTTCTCTTTCACTTTTCACTTTTATACATTGGAGAAGGAAATGACAACCCACTCCATTGTTCCTGCCTGGAGAATCCCAGGGACGGGGGAGCCTGGTGGGCTGCCATCTATGGGGTCGCATAGAGTCGGACATGACTGAAGCAACTTAGCAGCAGCAGCTTACATACTTTACAACTATTTATTCTTGCTTCAGATATAAGATAGTCTCTGTAAGAAAGTTGACTGTAAATTTCTAATCCCTCTGCCTTCATAATTACACAATATCTGAAAGGCAGTATGCAATTATTTGTCTCAAAATGTCTTGTTATTTTTCCTTACGAGCTTAGAGTCACTTGATATTTTCAGATGTCTTGCCTGAAGCTGTGTGGTTGGGAGGGAGGGGTCCTGGCCAGGTTGTCCTCTGTGTCCGTCCCAATCTGGGTCACAAGAAGTGAAGGTCACGGCCTAATGCTGAGTCTCTGGAACCATCTCCCCAGCTCCTCACACCTGCCCTGCTCTGTTCACAGTCTCCTCACTTGTGTTCAAGCCTTACTTGATGGCTCGAGGCTGTTGGTATTGAGAAGAAAGTGCTCTGAGCCTGGCAGCATGTTAGCTAAATTTTTTTTTCTCTCTTTTTTTTAAATTTTGTCTTGAGTTTCTGTTTCCCTACCAGTCTTGTGGAAGTCCTGCAATCAAATCTCACTGGCTTTCAAAGTCAGATTCCTTGGGGATTCCCAGACCCTTTGCCAGATTCATTGGCTGGGGAGACTGACATGGGGTTCAGAACCTTCACAACACTGGGGGAACTTCTTTAGCATTATTGTTCTCCAGTTTATGGATTGTCCACCCAGTCGGCATGTGATTTGATTTTGTTGTGATTGCTCCCCTCCTCTGGTCTTGTGGCAGCTTCTCCTTTGTCTTCGAACGTGGGGCATCTTTCTTTGGTGGGTTCCAGCATCCTCCTGTCGATGGCTGTTCCACAGCTAGTTGTGATTTTGGGGCTCTCTCCGGAATTGAGTGCATGTTCTTCTACTCCACCATCTTGAAACAATTTCCTCTTTAATTTTGTCTTGAAATAGTGATAAAGCAGTCAGTCATCTCCCAAGGGAATATGAACATTTAAAATAGTACGTCGCCAGTCTGCCCACTGTGGCCTACTGCCAATCCAGCCCCCAATACACACTGAAGTGGGTTTTTTTTTTAATATATAATTCTATTTAGTTTGTTGTACTTTAATTGATCAATAGTCTTTCACCCTGTGGAATCTTCAGGATTGCATTAGGGAGGCAAAGAAATCTTGCCCAATTTGACCTTCTGGTAATAAACAAGCAAATTTCTTTAATACTTTCTTCGTTGTTGGGCTAATATTTATTTTAGATGCTACATTATCCTAAGGCAATGTTCCAGTCACTTCTGTCTTCCTGAGCAACTTTTACCTTTTCTCTCTATGTTGTCTGCAAAACTACTTAAATTGCACTGCAATTTTTACATTTGCTAGTTTATTATAAAGGGTATTATAAAGGATACAGATGAACCACCACATGAAGTGTGAGGTCTGCAGTGCCCTGAGTGCAAGAGCGTCGATCCCAGGGAACTGGGCTCAGCCCCACTCCTGGCACATGGATGTGTTCACCCACCCAGAGGCTCCTGCACCAGGTTTTTCATTCAAAATTGGATTTCAAGACCTGCCCTTGTCACTGTATAGCTGGATGAACCAAGTGTGAAATGATAACTACATGTGTGTTTCCTAAGTATGAGAACTCTTATTTACAACGTGGGATTAATATTATTGACCTCATTTTAATTGCTTTGATAGAATAATACAATGGATGTTGTGACATGTCATCCAGATCTTTATAATGAAGGCACAGGAGGCTGGCTGCTAGCTGGTAAACGTCTATTCAGGAATCTCCCTTGCACCTTGCCCAAAAGATTTAGTCTTCCCAAGGTTATGGAATTAGGCATGTCCAGCAACTGGGCCCTAGGATACAGATGTCCTGTCCCTTGACTGTCCCTCTCTGGGTCATCCCACTTTTAGAGCACCCTTCCTTATCAGCTGAGGTCTCTGCTGCAGTGACACTGAGCTCAACCATCTGTCTGTCCCAAGTGCCCCCCCTCAACTCCCTTAATGGTGCTATTTCTGAGCGCTTGCCCCCAAAATCTCTTGCTCATAAATCTTTTCTGCTAAAGCCATTTTCTCGGGAAACAAACATAAGCCAGAAATTTGTAAATATCAAAGCTGCATATATTGCAGAAGTGGAATCACCTCCTGAATACAAATAACAAGCATCAAAAATGAAACTTACAGACACTGAGTACTTAAAAGGAAATATGGTGAAAGGAGATCACTGTGAGCTTCTGAATCAAGGGAGGGCTCACCAGGAATGTGAAACGTGACCTTCACCTTGATATAAGGTGAGCATCTGGAGAAGCAGCACCAAAAATATACTCATGTTGCATCCCCCTCTGAAACTGCAGTTCTGGATTCTACAGAGATGACTTTGAGTGTCTAGCTCCTTTAAGCAAGACTGACAACATCTAGTTGATGAATTCAAATCTGAACCTGTCCTTCAGTTTAGAAGTGACATGACCTTGACAGACTCCTGTGAATGGTATTATTTGGCAGAGCCTCTGACCTGGGCTAAACCATAGATACTGACATTTTATTTTAAATATTTAACAGAGTAAACAATGACTGTCAGCACTCCACTAGAGCTTCTCCAAGTAGCCTGACATTTACACAAAATACTTGGCTATAAAATTGGCAGGAGGTAAGGCAATGGCAACCCACTCCAGTACTCTTGCCTGGAAAATCTCATGGACAGAGGAGCCTGGTGGGCTGCAGTCCATGGGGTCGCTAAGAGTCGGACACGAATGAGTGACTTCACTTTCACTTTTCACTTTCATGCAGTGGAGAAGAAAATGGCAACCCACTCCAGTGTTCTTGCCTGGAGAATCCCAGGGACAGGGGAGCCTGGTGGGCTCCCATCTATGGGGTCGCACAGAGTTGGACACAACTAAAGTGATTTAACAGCAGTATCAAGTGCAAAGCCCACCCCTTTTGAGAATCTGGGACCTATGAGCCATCAGCAAACACTTGTCTGTGGCAGGATCGGTCTGTTTTTGAACACTGTGTTGAACACTTTATTGAGACACTGATAAGAATCAAAGAAAAAAAATGGGCTCCAAATAAACAAGAAAGCCAGCTAGGGGAGGGGAAGGATCCTCTTGTTGAAAGAACACAGATACTGAATTGTTGCTGTTATCCAGTCACTAAGTCATGTCCAACTCTGCAATCCCAGGGCATGCGGCACTACAGGCTTCCCTGTCCTTCACTATCTCCTGGATTTTGCTCCAACTCATATCCATTGGGTCAGTGATGCCATCCAACCATTTCAGATTCAGTCTCCTGCTTCTCCTCCTGCCCTCAATCTTTCCCAGCTTCAGGGTCTTTCCCAGTGAGTCAGCTCCTTGCCTCAGGTTGCCAAAGTATTGGAGCGTCAGCTTCAGCCTCAGTCCTTCCAATGAATATTTGGGGTTGATTTCCCTTCGATTGATTGGTTGGATCTCCTTGCAATCCAAGGGACTCTCAAGAGTCTTCTCCAGCACCACAGGTTGAAAGCATTAATTCTTCAGTGCTCAGCCCTCTTTATGGTTCAACTCTCACATCCATAGATGACTACTGGAAAAACCATAGCTTTGAATATATGGACCTTTGTTGGCAGAGCGGTGTCTCTGCTTTTTAATATACTAAGTTTGTCNCAGCCTCAGTCCTTCCAATGAATATTTGGGGTTGATTTCCCTTCGATTGATTGGTTGGATCTCCTTGCAATTCAAGGGACTCTCAAGAGTCTTCTCCAACACCACAGGTTGAAAGCATTAATTCTTCAGTGCTCAGCCCTCTTTATGGTTCAACTCTCACATCCATACATGACTACTGGAAAAACCATAGCTTTGAATATATAGACCTTTGTTGGCAGAGCGGTGTCTCTGCTTTTTAATATACTAAGTTTGTCATAGATACTGAATTAGCCAACTAAAAATAATCTCTCTCTCCCCTTGCTTGTTCCTTGAATAGTCAGCTGCCTCTTCCACTGTATCTTCCCTTTAGTCTTTAATAGGTTAAATAGACTTGCAGCTGCCTCCTGCTCAGGACTCTCCTAAGCAAGGGCAGTTTAAGGGCAGGTGGAAGAGGAGTGGGCAAGAGGAAGATCTTCAAGGCAGCTTCTCCTTCAGGGTGGTTTGCCTGTTACTCCTCTTGGGAAACTGCTGCCCTTAGGTTCTGGGGATGATGCTGACTCAAGGGGGACCCATTTTTTTTTTAACTTTGTGCTATGCTGTGCTTAGACACTCAGTCATGTCCAGCTGTTTGTGGCACCATGGACCATAGCCTACCAAGCCCATCTGTCCATGGGGATTCACTGTGATACAATTCACAGACCATGCAACTCATCTATTTAAAATACACAGTTCAAGGTTCCCTGATGGTCAAGTGGCTTAAGATTCCACACTCCCAATGCAGGGGTCAGGGAACAGACCCCATATGCCACAACTAAAGAGCCCAATGCTGCAATGAAGACAGGAGGTCGTATGTGCCACAATTAAGACCCAAGATGGCCAAGTAAATAATTTTAAAAAATAAATAAATAAAGTATACAGTTCAGTGGTTAAAATATTCACAAAGTTGTGTAGCTATCTCTACAATATAACTTTAGAATATTTTCATCACTCAAAAAGAAAGGCCCTACTCATGACTTGTTCTCCTTCCCACTCCCCACCTCCAGCTCCAGGCATCCGTTAATATAATTTTTACATGCCTAAAGATTTGAACAGGATATACAAATCGTGTAGAGTACTACAGTGTAAAATCTTAGGGATTGACTTCGTTCATTTAACATGTTATTTTCAAGATTAGCTATTACTATATATGCTTAGTAAGTGGCCCCATAATAGGTTCATCATATCAAGCACGGGCTTCCCAGGTGGCATTAGTGGTAAAGAACCCGCCTACCAATGCAAGAGACCTACGTGACACAAGTTTGATCCCTGGATTGGAAAGATCCCATTGGAGGAGGGCATGGCAACCCACTCCAGTATTCTTGCCTGGAGAATCCTATGGACACAGAAGCCTGGCCGGTTACAGTCCATAGGGTCACAAAGAGTTAGACACAACTGAAGCAACTTAGCACATATGCACACATCAAGAACAGGTTGTATTTCACTCATAATTGCTTACCCAGTTTGTGCCTTGCACTTTGCTACGCCTCTTAAGTGATCTTGGTTATTCTTGTCTCTGCCCAGTCACTCTGAAAGAAGGAGAATGTTTGTGCTACCACCAACCTCATAATCAGATGTCTCACCATATCTTCTGTGATCCCATTGGATGGGTTCACATCATGGATGTAGCCAGATGGCAGAGGAGAGAATATCAACATTTCTTTTAAGTTATGTTTTGTGTACTAGAGACACTCTGATAGTCTCTCTGTTCACTAGTAAACAAATGCTTTTATTTCTTCTATCTCTTCTTACAGGTTATATACAGACATAGAGTTGTTTTGTGCAACATAAGAGGAATTTATTTCAGTTTAATTTGCCTCCTAATTTTTCATATGTTTTATAAATAGAACCAACGGGAGAATCATACACAGTAGTAGATAGAGTTCTAGTTACATTAAGATGCTCAAGTTATTTTCTACATGTCTTTGACTTTGCACTTTTTTCACCAAATTCATCTTTCTGTGATAAATATATACATTCAAAATGACCCAAAATTATGTGCTTTTTGTTAATTTGAATTCAAGTGACTGTGACCCGTTTGTTGCCCCAGAGTCGAATACTGGCATGTATTGTGGCTAGCTTGTAGTAGCACATTATCAGGTGCTAATTAAAAGAAGGGAAGGAAGGAACGAGGTAGGAGGGGGAAGAGAGGAAGGGAAGAGTGATTAACATAAAGCAATCAAGCAAGTGGCAAACTGAGATGGGAAGTTCTCTTCGATTGGTTCATATATCAATGTAAACAAGTCTCATCATTGTTTTAATTGTGTTTATCTAAATGTTAAGTGAGATCTTTCCTCTTTCTTCCAGAAAACTGTGATGCAAATTAAATACTCAGTATAAAGCAAATTGGCAAAATGAATATATGCAAACTCCAAAAAAAATAAGTTCCTAGAATTGATTCCTCCATTTCTCTAGCCTTTCCCCAGCTGCAAAGTTGCTCAGAAATACCAACAGTTCCTAAAAGGGTCTTGCTCTGTGCTTCGTCAACTTTTTGTGACCCCATAGACTGTAACCCACCAGGCTCCTCTGTCCATGGAGAGTCTCCAGGTAAGAATACTGGAGTGGATCACCATGCCCTCCTCCAAGGGATATTCCCAGTCCAGGGACTGAACCCAGGTCTCCCGACTGGAGGTGGATTCTTAGCCATCTGAGCCACCAGGGAAGCTCAAAAGGGCCTTATGTGCTAACTTTGGGTTACTGTGCTTACTCACACACCTGGTCACTGTGGTAGTCAGACGAATGTAAGAGGACTCATAGTTAACACCTTTACATAGAAAATAACTTGTTGCAATACTGAATTGTTGTATCACAAGTTTAGAGTCCGTGTTCCCAAATCTATAGTGATGTTAATCTAAACATCATTGTGTTTGTATGGAAAGTATCAAAAGTTAAGTTTTCAACAGTTAATATTTACATCATCAACATTATGTTTATTTAAAAAATAACCTGAAGGATTAACTAGAATGATTAGAAACACAGCAGCTATTTTCAGTTTAGGGTCAGCCCACAACATTCTTATCTGTGTTAGTCATTATTAAGCTATTATCACAAATAACAAATATGTTTGGAGCTCTAATAGATGTGATGAGACCATCAGCTCCAGCCTTGCTTGAGGCCCATTCTATTGACAACAGTGAGATTTAATTCCAGCTCTAATCTCTGTGCACTGCCTTTATAATTTAGAAGTATCCGTGTTTAACTGGAGAAGGTGATGGCACCCAACTCCAGTACTCTTGCCTGGAAAATTCCATGGGTGGAGGAGCCTGGTAGGCTGCAGTCCATGGGGTCACTAAGAGTCAGGCACTACTGAGAGACTTCACTTTCACTTTTCACTTTCACGCATTGGAGAAGGAACTGGCAACCTACTCCAGTGCTCTTGCCTGGAGAATCCCAGGGACCGGAGAGCCTGGTGGGCTGCCGTCTATGGGGTCGCACAGAGTCAGACATGACTGACGCTACTTAGCAGCAGCTGCAGTGTTTAACCATTTGGTTTAGATGGTCTATTTGATTTCCAAATATGTCAGAGGTCTGAAAAGAGAAAAAAAGTTATAAAGGAATTACTAAAATTATATCATTTCTAGGCATAATCATCATCAATTCATAATTATGAGAATCTTCTGATTTACACAATTGATTCAAATATTTTTAAAGGCAATGAATATGCATAATCAGAAAAAACATGAAAACATGTATAAAATGCTTCTACTCATTAAAAATTAAAAGATGAATAATAGCCTCTTTACAAAGCTTAAAATAAACATAAGAAGTGTTTTTTTGGAGTTAGGCATGGTAAAATTATTAAAAAGGAAAACAAGCTAAATAAATATAAAATTCATGATAGTGATACTCCTGATGTGAAGACAGAAGTATGGGTTTGGGGAACAGCATAAAGATAGTTTCAGTAGAATTTTGTTTTTATAAAGAGCAGCAAACATACATATTTTGGAAAGCACATAAATAATTGCTAACAGTGATTGCCTCAAAAAAAAAGGAGGTTTGACTGATGGAGAGGGCCCTTGATGTTTNTTGGGGAACAGCATAAAGATAGTTTCAGTAGAATTTTGTTTTTATAAAGAGCAGCAAACACACATATTTTGGAAAGCACATAAATAATTGCTAACAGTGATTGCCTCAAAAAAAAAGGAGGTTTGACGGATGGAGAGGGCCCTTGATGTTTAGTATATTCGTTCTCTTGCATAATTATTTACATTCATATATAAGCATTTTTAAAGTTTAAACAAAGAATAATTCATTAATCAAAGAAACACCAAACATATTTTGAACAACTATATGAAACACAAAGCCACGTTAGAGGCCTTCTAGACTTGATAATGCAATAATAAATTTAAAATAAAAAGAATATCTAAGAAGTATTGAGAATTTTCTCTGTTCTAAACATTCTTCTAATCACATATTACAGCTTAATTTAAAAAAAATCATCAAAATTTTATTAGTAAATGACATTATTTTTCCCATTTTACAAATAAACTAATATTCATGCAACCATATAATTTGTCCATGGCATCACCAACTCAATGGTCATGAGTTTAAGGAGCAAACTCTGGGAGACAGTGAAGGACAGAGAAGCCTGGCATTCTACAGTCCATGGGGTCTCAAAGAGCTGGCAGTGACTTCAGTTCAGTTCAGTCCCTCAGTCGTGTCCGACTCTTTGCGACCCCATGGATCGCAGCGTGCCAGGCCTCCCTGTCCATCAGCAGTGATTTAGTGACTGAAAAAAGCCTAATTTGCACAAACCATACTACCGGAATTCCAGCTGAGCTATTTCAAATCCCGAAAGATGATGCCATTAAAGTGCTGCAATCAATGTGCCAACAAATATTGAAAACTCAGCAGTGGCCACAAGACTGGAAAAGTTCAGTTTTCATTCCAGTCCCAAAGAAAAGCAATGCCAAAGAATGCCCAAACTACCCTACAATTGCACTCATCTCAGACAGTAGTAATGCTCAAAATTCTCCAAGCCAGGCTTCAACACTACATGAACCGTGAACTTCCACATGTTCAAGCTGGTTTTAGGAAAGGCAGAGGAACCAGAGATCAAATTGCCAACATCCGCTGGATCATGGAAGAAGCAAGAGAGTTCCAGAAAAACATCTACTTCTGCTTTATTGACTATGCCAAAGTCTTTGACTGTCTGGATCACAACAAACTGTGGAAAATTCAAGAGA
>SJYV01016826.1:7513-36432 GCA_006410875.1 Neotragus pygmaeus | reverse complement strand
GTTCAGTTCAGTCGCTCAGTCGTGTCTGACTCTTTGCGACCCCATGAATTGCAGCACGCCAGGCCTCCCTGTCTATCACCAACTCCCAGAGTTTACTCAAACTCATGTGCATCGAGTCGGTGATGCCATCCAGCCATCTCATCCTCTGTCGTCCCCTTCTCCTCCTGCCCCTAACCCCTCCCCGCATCAGGGTCTTTTCCAATGAGTCAACTCTTCTTATGAAGTTGCCAAAGTATTGGAGTTTCAGCTTGAGCATCAGTCCTTCCAATGAACACCCAGGACTGATCTCTTTTAGGATGGACTAGTAGGATTTCCTTGCAGTCCAAGGGACTTGCAAGAGTCTTCTCCAATACCACAGTTCAAAAGCATCAATTCTTTGGTGCTCAGCTTTCTTCACAGTCCAACTCTCACATCCATACATGACCACTGAAAAAACCATAGCCTTGACCAGACAGACCTTTGTTGGCAATATATCAATAATATCACAGCTTTTGAATATGCTATCTTGGTTGGTCATAACTTTCCTCCCGAAGAGTAAATGTCTTTTAATTTCATGGCTGCAATCACCATCTGCATTGATTTTGGAGCCCAAAAAAATAAAGTCTGACACTGTTTCCACTGGCCTCCCATTAGTTCCTCTAAATGAACTTCATGTTCCCATGACCATACCTGTCTAAAGATGCCCATTTGTCAAAGACAAACTCATTCCACTTCTTTCTCGATTTTTCTCATTCTATAGTGTAAACAATTTTCTTTTTTTCCTTTCTTTAGTGTTTTATTTATTCATTTGGCGGTACCAGGTCTTAGTTGTGGCATGCAGGATATTTAGTTATGGCATGTGGGATACAGTTTATTGACCAGGGATTGAACCCAGGCCCCCTGTATTGAGAGCATGGAGTTTTAGCCACTGGACAACCATTAAGTTCCCAATTCTTCCTTTTTCTCTGTATGCAAAATGATTTATTTTTTTGTCTTTTAGCTTTTATCACATTCTACTCAAAAACCTGAGTAGATCTTTTCTCTCTCCTTTTTGACTGCAAGTTTCTTGGGGATAGGAACATATTTTGTATTCCCCATGTAACCATCACAGCCCTTAGCTGTGTATTACAGATGATCGATATGTGCTTGATGCACCAAGCTGAATTAACGGAAAGGCATTTATTCAGGCTTTGTAGGGACAGAAGGTGTAAGATGTAGCTTCAACACTGTGGACAAGAATCAGTATTAAAATGCTTTATACAGCTAGTTCACAAGCTGAGACCTTTTCACTGCTACAACAGGTAGGAGTATTAGTGTCCTAGTGAAGTTCTAAATCAGAGTAAGACAGATGAAGGGAAGAAGAGATCTTAGTTAAGAAAGATTTTACTCAAAATGTGCCAAATCCACTGAGCAGCCCTGGGGGCTGTGGTTTTGTTTTCCTTCATTCATCCCCCAGTCACTCTTAAACGAGGGTCACTTGGTATTCCCACCTTTCCATGGCCTCTCACCGCTGAACCTGAAAGGCCGGGGGCCTGTGCCTGAGTGCAAACGAGGAAGAAGACATTGAGTGTTTCCATAGTGCCGAGGGAGGTCACACATTCCATGATGCTCCCTGGATCACCACGTGGCTTGGCAGCCAAACCCAGAGTCCTCACTGCCTCTCTCGTCCAGAGTTCTCTGTGAAGCCTGAAGCCCTGACACACTAAAGCTGCACTGAATGCGATAGCTACGACCTTCCTGAGCATCGCGGGGGACACTCTTACATGCAGCTTTGGGAGAGAAGATCCTGAATATCCTCAGGGTCTGTGGTTTCAGGAAGGGCGCCAGTTGAGAACAACCAGGCTGCGCTGGACCTCGTGACGCAGCAGGAGCAGGGTGACTCATCCCAGACGACCAGCTTCTGAGTCAGGGTTTCACATTGGAAGCTGACTAACCGGCCTGGAAACCAGTCCTGTCCAACGAGCAGCATGTAAATCACTGGTGTTTGTGAAGCAGAGGTACACGTTCTACCTGCTCTGACCTTACCAAACAAAACACAAACCACCTCAGCAAGAGGCATGCATGCAAGGCTGTCTTCTTTTTTAAACATCAATACTGATTTTGTAAGTTCTTCTGTAATCCTAAGAACATCTGTTCTAGGGACACTATCACTAAGCAATCGTAAACTGTTTTAGGATATTTGATAATGACATAATTTCAACTTGAAAGACTAAACCATACTCCGTTTATCACATTCAAGAGAGCAGAATGAGGGATCACTTTCAGAAGACAACTCGACTGCAGAGAGAGGCAGGCCCTCAGGTATGAATCCACCTCAGAGCAGGACAGTGGCCTGCCCCGGCTCCAGCCCCAGCTCTCCCGGCTGGTCGCCCGCCCCAGCACGGTGAGCAGCCCCGCCCTGCTCCGTCTCCACAGCCCGCTCTGCGCGCGGACCAGCATGGCGAGTCCCTGTAAGCGCAATGCTCTCCTCCCAGCAGGTGCCCTGCGGCCCTCTTTTCTGTCGTCTTCGAGAAACTACAGGTCTCACAATTTCAAATTTTCTAAAACGTCTAAATACAGTACAAAGCATTCCCTCTTCTCCCTCCCCGCCCCCGACCCTGAATCACCTAGTGTCAAAGTGAAGTTGTAAACAGAACAAGACAAAGGAAGGACAGATCTTAGCTAAGAAAGTTTTTATCAAAATCAATTGAGTAGCCCTGGCGGCACTGTCATCTCGTTTCTCTCACCTACCGCCCAGTCACTCTCAAATGAGGGTCATCCCTATAAACAAGGACCTTCGACCAAAATCACCGCTGACAACCACAGAAGCGAGGCAAGGAACGCTGTCTGCCCTCCCGCGCACACGCACTGTGCTTCCCCACTCTGTCCGTCCGGCACTCTGTGCCAGAAGACAACGCAGAGCTGTGTGCTGCTGTCAGATCCTAGTCCTCCTTGACTTTCATGACCTTGACATTCTCCAAGGACGCAGTTTTGTGGTACACAAACTCTCACTTTAGCTTTCTCTGATATTTTCTCACGATGAAATCCAGTTCATGTATTGCTGCTGTGTGCTAACAGCTGGCATGCTATTTCAGTAGGGACTATTTGTGATGATGATCAGTTTTATTACTTAATTGAGGTGATGTCTATCAGGCTTCTCAACTGTAAGTTACTTTTTCCTTCTGAAATTAAAAAAAACTGTGTGGCAAATACTGTCAGGCTATATAACTATCCTAGTCTTTGTCGAATTTTTCAATCATTGATTTTTAAAAACTGTAGATTCGTGAATTCTCAGACAATGGATTGCACCCCAAACTATCATTTTGATGCTCAACTTATCCCAGAATCTGCTGGTTGTGAGCTTTTTTCAAGCTGGCTCCTGTGTCCTCCTGATATGTCTCCATCATTCTTGAGAACATTCCTTCTTTTCCACATAAAATGTTCAAGACGCATATCCTGTTTTTTCCCATCCCACCCTGGAATCACCCATTTCACCAAGAAGCCCTAGTTTCTTTCAGATATTTAAAAGCTAATATACCCAGGTGCTAAATGTGCTCAGTGCTCCTGGAGTGTCACAGGCCCAGGACCTCAGAGAAGACAGACTGGGGAGTGTATACACACACCCTCCCACACATCAACACATGTCCACCTCTGTACTCACCCGTGTGCCCATCATGAAAACTGTAAGTTACTCATCACACAGTTCATTTTAGTTCTCTATTTCTACATCTGTAACTCACAGGTACCTCAAACTCAACATATCTACAACAAAACCCACCCCTTTCCTTCTTCTTTCCACATCTGTCAGCCCTTCAATTTCCTATCTCCCTTACGGTACCCACCATTCATCTTGTGGCCCAACCACTGAATCCTTCTCGATTCCTCCCTTTCCTCCACTCCCCACATCCAACACGTCACGCAGTCCTGCCTTTTCCATGCCTTCAGGGTGCACCACCTCTTTATCCACCATTCCCCGTGCTGCTCACACGGCAAGCTTTGAGTTGCATGGAGCAGAGTCAAAAGTCCAGCCACAGCTTCCTGACCTTCTTATGACAGACCCCTGTCCGCCCTGCCCCCAGGACACTCTCCAAATGCCTCATGGCTTCTCACCTTTGGGATTTATTTTTTCCAATGGCGGATAATTGCTTTATAATATTGTATTAGTTTCTGCCGTACATCAACACAAGTCAGCCATAGGTAGACGTATGTCCCCTCCCTCTTGAAGCTCCCTCCCACCTCCCACCCAAACCTACCCCTCTAGGTGGTCACAGAGCACTGAGTTTGAGCACCCCGTGTCATACAGCAAATCCCCACTGGCTACCTACCTTACTATGGTAGGGTGTGTGCTTCCCTTGACTCTTTCACTCAGATACTGTGTAATCCACAAGGCTCGCCTCAATTCTTATGTGAAAACAGCAACCACTGGGTCATCCAGGTTTATTTGACGTCAGAACCAGCATTACTTTCTCATTCAGTATGTGTTTGTCTGCTGCCAGTGTTCCCCGATCGAATGTTGGTTCCATTAGTGCACAGACTTCGCCTTTTTTGGTCTTATTTATTGCTGTATCCTTAACACCCAGAACAACGAGTGACGGAGGCGGCACAAATGTGCATGCTGAATGAATGCCTCCACTGTCTTCTTCAGTATATTATGCAGCAGCTCAATATTATATTTTGAGGTTTGTCAGTGTTAAATAATCTTCCTTATACTGAATATTGGGATTGCTTCTATTTGTCCATTATTATAGGCATTGCTACTATTAAGAATAGTGTGCACTCTTGTGATTTTTTTGTTTCTATGAATTAAATTTCTAAGTATTTTAGGGTCAAAGAGTGTATCTTCATTGCTCTATGTACTACTTTCCAAAACCATGGGTAATGGTTAAAAATTCCCAAGAGCAACGACTGTGTATAAAAGTCTTTTGTTTTCCTAATATATAATTTAAAATTTTTAAATTATACAGAGGTATGTGATAAAGATTCCCTCCCATTCTTGTCCTCTGTCCCCTAGTAATCATATGCCCTTCACAGATTATCACTGTTGCTTTTTACATGTCTTTCCAGAGTTTCTGTTTATAAATTTCCAAGGAGCAGAGCACATTTTAAACACTGCCCTGCTCCTTGCTTTCTGCATTTAACCAATACATCGATGTTTGTATATCAGTTCACAGAGTGCTTCCTCATTCTTTTTATACAACAGCATAGACAGACAGCTAAGTAAGTACAGTAAGTACCCCACTGGGTGTGATTTAGTTTAATCCTCTAATGCTGACCATTTACTCTGTCGCCACATTTGCTGTCAGAAACAGTTGAAAGAGCACAGTTCTGTGCATCTGCAGGCAAGTCCCACGAGGAGTCTGGTGGGGAGGACAAGCTGTCACTCTGGGGTAGAGGGCGTGGGGGTACATATGTAAGCACGGGCTTTCAGCTTGTCCTGTGTCCTTGTCCCAGCACTTCCTTCTCCAGTGCAGGCTGAGATAAGCCAGATCCAGCTTCTTTCTTCCCAGATGGCTTATCTGTTGTCCGCATACCACTTATCGAATGGCTAATCTTCCCCACTGTTTTGAAATATGCATATTATTTATGAAATTCCTATATATATTTGGGATCTTCTCTCTTGTTCCACTGGTTTATCTATTACACTAAGGGAGAAAACTCCGCCTTCCATTAAATTCTAACAGCTAGATATGGCCTATCTGGTGGTGTTTCTCTCTGCCCTGAGCACAGCACCTGGCTCTCAGGGCTTCACCTCTCTCCTCCACTGCAAGTTCACGTTCAGGCGGGCTTCTCTAGTCTAGTCTCTCACAGGCACCTCCATCTCAAGGACGTACTGGACCCCTCAACTTCCACCCAATGCCTCCCAGGTCACTTCCCCTCAGTAACTTGAGCTGCCCTCAAGCCAACAGCACAAGGTCATCCCTGACCCCTCCTTCCATCACCCCACATCCAGCCAGTGGCACCTCTAACACAGCGCAAGTCTCTTTACTTTCCTCCAGTTCCTCACAGCAAGCTCACCCAGATCACCTGCCTCCCACCTGGACTCCCGAGACAGCCTCGGCCCTCTCCTTGGGTTCCTGCTCCTCCACATTCCATGTGATCCAGCACAGCAGGAGCGTTCTTGTCGAGGCACAGATCAGAACAGCCCAGGCTTGAGCCCCCGGGGCCTCTCAGGACATGGGAGGAAGCTGCCTGCTTTCCCTGGCCCCTGTGTGTCAGGCCTGGGGTTGTGGCGCCCCAGCCAAGCCCCAGCTCTCTGCTTCCTGAAACACAAAGTTCATCCTTCTTTGCAAGCAATGGTCTTTCTAGAAACTGCATCTCCTGGAGCTTTCCAGGCCGGATCCACTTTTGCATTCAGATCTTCTTCAAAGGGCTCTTGCCAGCCTTCCATCTCAGTCACTCCAGGTAACCCTAACACCCGACCCAAGTTCCTCCATAAACACCATGGTATCACCATAAGGAGAGCAAACAGTTTTGAGCCTTCAATTACAAGGAGGAGGGAGGTGACTTCAGCCTTCATTCAGATTTACCCTCTTGCCAGGAGATGGCTGAGGAAGCCAGCAGTGGCGGCTATGGCCCCCAGGGTCCTGCCTCCCTCGGCATGACCCCTCAACATTGGCTTGGCCATGACTCAGCTTTGCTGATAGCAAGAGTCACTGCAAAGGGCTAGTCAGGACAGAGGGTGGAGCCTACAGGTTCCAGAAATGTGAGCTCTGAGGACACTGTGCTTGGCGTTTAAACAGTGTGATTAAGAAGCGTGTGCATGTCACTAACTATGATGAAGGGCCTCAAAAGTTTACACAGTTGAATAAAACATATCATGGAAAAAGCCAACCTTTAATAATGAAAGAATGTTTTAGGTATTGCTCTACCAGGCCATGACAGCACAGAGCGGAACGACAATTCCATTTCGGGCAGGAAGCAAAGTCTTCC
Organism: Neotragus pygmaeus; assembly: GCA_006410875.1. Lineage (NCBI taxonomy): Eukaryota > Metazoa > Chordata > Mammalia > Artiodactyla > Bovidae > Neotragus > Neotragus pygmaeus. Next base: position 29,544 of record SJYV01016826.1, on the reverse strand, counting down.
CGTTTCGAATACCACTCTTCAAGATGTTTTTGAATACAGAGTTCAAAGTTTTTTCATGGCAAATGCTTTGTTCATATATAACACACTAAAAACATTTCAACTACTCAGCTGCAGTTTTCTCTGAAATAGACGATCACAGTTACAGCATGGAGAAAGCTACATAATGCAGAACCGAAAACAAGGACACTGCGTACATTAATAATCTGCATATTAGTACTTTCCACCACAAATAAATAGATATGGGCTGAATTTGACTTAAAATACATTCTGCTCAGAAGTTTCGTACAGTTTGGGTACAGAGCTAGCGTCTCCAGTTTACACATGGAGTTTGTGTGTAAGACATGTTCATGTTCTCTGTAGACCTTGACAGCTCTGTAGACCTCTGTAGACCTTGACAGCTCTCTCTGCATTAGACGCTGAGAAGACAGACATTGTAACACTGATTTTCATTGCAGGAGGACAAGGTAGAATAAATGAGAGTGTTCTGGATTCAATATGCCAGAACCCTCATGTATGAATAAGACACATTCTAAGACCTTTATAATTTCCCAAATTACAAAGAATGGAAATATTTGTACATCTTGCCTTCCACCAAATTACATTTTTTTTAATTGAGAATTTTCCATGAACAGACTCATACTCATGACAGCTTTTTCAACTTTTGCTGTAGGGGTCCATGTGGAAGCGACAGCGTTGCCCTGATAGGAGGTGCTGGCTGCGGTGGAGCAGGGGCCTGGCCCCTGTCCACGGTCACTGCTCATCACACCAGAGCAGGCCTCGGGCCTCCTCAGCACACTGATCGTGTATGCCAACATTACTGAGGCCACAACTCCACACCAGGCCTGTCACTGCCACGCAGACCTGCCACTGCTCTCAGGCCCCAGAGACCACAGCCAGGTCAGATTCAGTCTCTCCAAAGTGCAGGCAGGTGTTCCCCTTCTGTTCATCACTGAGTAAGAAGCTGTCTAGGGAATCTGTCATCTTCTCACGCAGCTCCAGCATGTGTGGGGCTGAGCTCCACTTCAGTGCCCCCTCCTCCAGAGTCAGTCTCTGTTCCCCAGAGTCTGAGTGCCGAACACAGCCCTCAGCTACATGTGCACCCACCGTGTTCAAACCGAGTCTCCTGGGTCAGGAAGATCCCCTAGAGAAGAAAGTGACAACCCACTCCAGTATTCCTGTCTGGGAAATCCCATGGAAAGAGGAGCATGGCAGGCTACAGTCCATGGGGTCACAAAAGAGTCGGACACAAAACAGCAGCAGCATTCCATAGCTAACGGCATTCTAAAATGAAATTTTACGACTGTGGGTCTTTGCTGTTCTCTTCCACAGGGAGATCTTCTTTATTGTACTTCACTTGATTGTGCTTTGCAGATACTGTGTTTTTGTTTTTTTAATAAACTGAAGGTTTGTGGCAACTCAGTGTCAAGCAAGTCTATCGGTGCTATTTTTCGAACAGCATTTGCTTACTTTGTGTCTCTGCATCACTTTTTGGTAATTTCACACTTCATATACTATTGTATTAATTTACAGTGATCTATGATGAATCATCATTGGTGTTACTAATACTACTGTAATTGTTTTTGGGTGCCATGAACTGTGTCCATAGGAGACGGATTAATCAACAAATGTGTTTTCTGACCACTCCACAGACTGACCATTCCCTCACCTCTCTCCCCCTCTTTATGCCTCCCTTTTCCTGAGACACAACAATAATGAAATTAGGCCAGTTAATAACCATACTAATGGCCTCTAAGTGTTCAGGTGAAAGGACGGTTGCACATCTCTCACTTCAAGTTGAAAGTAAGAAATGATTATGCTTAATGAAGAAGGCAAGTTCAGAGATGGGTCAAAAGCTAGATTTCTTGATCCAAACAGTTAGCCAAGCTACGAATGTAAAGAAAATTTCTTGAGGAAATTAGAAGTGCTACTTCAGTGAATACACAAATGATAAGAAAGCAAAACGGACTTATTGCAGATTTAACTCTCCTCAGTTCTGTGAAGGCTGAGACAGGTGCGGAAGCTGCAGAAGAAAAGTTTAAAGCTGCCAGAGGCTGGTTCGTGAAGCTTAAGGAAAGAAGTCACTTCCATGACAGGAAAGTGCAAGGTGAAGCAGTGAGTGCACATGTAGAAGCCTCACCCAGTCATCCAGGGACTGTCTCTTATACACATCTTTCTAGAAACTGCATCTCCTGGAGCTTTCCAGGCCGGATCCACTTTTGCATTCAGATCTTCTTCAAAGGGCTCTTGCCAGCCTTCCATCTCAGTCACTCCAGGTAACCCTAACACCCGACCCAAGTTCCTCCATAAACACCATGGTATCACCATAAGGAGAGCAAACAGTTTTGAGCCTTCAATTACAAGGAGGAGGGAGGTGACTTCAGCCTTCATTCAGATTTACCCTCTTGCCAGGAGATGGCTGAGGAAGCCAGCAGTGGCGGCTATGGCCCCCAGGGTCCTGCCTCCCTCGGCATGACCCCTCAACATTGGCTTGGCCATGACTCAGCTTTGCTGATAGCAAGAGTCACTGCAAAGGGCTAGTCAGGACAGAGGGTGGAGCCTACAGGTTCCAGAAATGTGAGCTCTGAGGACACTGTGCTTGGCGTTTAAACAGTGTGATTAAGAAGCGTGTGCATGTCACTAACTATGATGAAGGGCCTCAAAAGTTTACACAGTTGAATAAAACATATCATGGAAAAAGCCAACCTTTAATAATGAAAGAATGTTTTAGGTATTGCTCTACCAGGCCATGACAGCACAGAGCGGAACGACAATTCCATTTCGGGCAGGAAGCAAAGTCTTCCCGTTTCGAATACCACTCTTCAAGATGTTTTTGAATACAGAGTTCAAAGTTTTTTCATGGCAAATGCTTTGTTCATATATAACACACTAAAAACATTTCAACTACTCAGCTGCAGTTTTCTCTGAAATAGACGATCACAGTTACAGCATGGAGAAAGCTACATAATGCAGAACCGAAAACAAGGACACTGCGTACATTAATAATCTGCATATTAGTACTTTCCACCACAAATAAATAGATATGGGCTGAATTTGACTTAAAATACATTCTGCTCAGAAGTTTCGTACAGTTTGGGTACAGAGCTAGCGTCTCCAGTTTACACATGGAGTTTGTGTGTAAGACATGTTCATGTTCTCTGTAGACCTTGACAGCTCTGTAGACCTCTGTAGACCTTGACAGCTCTCTCTGCATTAGACGCTGAGAAGACAGACATTGTGACACTGATTTTCATTGCAGGAGGACAAGGTAGAATAAATGAGAGTGTTCTGGATTCAATATGCCAGAACCCTCATGTATGAATAAGACACATTCTAAGACCTTTATAATTTCCCAAATTACAAAGAATGGAAATATTTGTACATCTTGCCTTCCACCAAATTACATTTTTTTTTAATTGAGAATTTTCCATGAACAGACTCATACTCATAACAGCTTTTTCAACTTTTGCTGTAGGGGTCCATGTGGAAGCGACAGCGTTGCCGATAGGAGGTGCTGGCTGCGGTGGAGCAGGGGCCTGGCCCCTGTCCACGGTCACTGCTCATCACACCAGAGCAGGCCTCGGGCCTCCTCAGCACACTGATCGTGTATGCCAACATTACTGAGGCCACAACTCCACACCAGGCCTGTCACTGCCACGCAGACCTGCCACTGCTCTCAGGCCCCAGAGACCACAGCCAGGTCAGATTCAGTCTCTCCAAAGTGCAGGCAGGTGTTCCCCTTCTGTTCATCACTGAGTAAGAAGCTGTCTAGGGAATCTGTCATCTTCTCACGCAGCTCCAGCATGTGTGGGGCTGAGCTCCACTTCAGTGCCCCCTCCTCCAGAGTCAGTCTCTGTTCCCCAGAGTCTGAGCGCCGAACACAGCCCTCAGCTACATGTGCACCCACCGTGTTCAAACCGAGTCTCCTGGGTCAGGAAGATCCCCTAGAGAAGAAAGTGACAACCCACTCCAGTATTCCTGTCTGGGAAATCCCATGGAAAGAGGAGCATGGCAGGCTACAGTCCATGGGGTCACAAAAGGGTCAGACACAAAACAGCAGCAGCATTCCATAGCTAACGGCATTCTAAAATGAAATTTTACGACTGTGGGTCTTTGCTGTTCTCTTCCACAGGGAGATCTTCTTTATTGTACTTCACTTGATTGTGCTTTGCAGATACTGTGTTTTTGTTTTTTTAATAAACTGAAGGTTTGTGGCAACTCAGTGTCAAGCAAGTCTATCGGTGCTATTTTTCGAACAGCATTTGCTTACTTTGTGTCTCTGCATCACTTTTTGGTAATTTCACACTTCATATACTATTGTATTAATTTACAGTGATCTATGATGAATCATCATTGGTGTTACTAATACTACTGTAATTGTTTTTGGGTGCCATGAACTGTGTCCATAGGAGACGGATTAATCAACAAATGTGTTTTCTGACCACTCCACAGACTGACCATTCCCTCACCTCTCTCCCCCTCTTTATGCCTCCCTTTTCCTGAGACACAACAATAATGAAATTAGGCCAGTTAATAACCATACTAATGGCCTCTAAGTGTTCAGGTGAAAGGACGGTTGCACATCTCTCACTTCAAGTTGAAAGTAAGAAATGATTATGCTTAATGAAGAAGGCAAGTTCAGAGATGGGTCAAAAGCTAGATTTCTTGATCCAAACAGTTAGCCAAGCTACGAATGTAAAGAAAATTTCTTGAGGAAATTAGAAGTGCTACTTCAGTGAATACACAAATGATAAGAAAGCAAAATGGACTTATTGCAGATTTAACTCTCCTCAGTTCTGTGAAGGCTGAGACAGGTGCGGAAGCTGCAGAAGAAAAGTTTAAAGCTGCCAGAGGCTGGTTCGTGAAGCTTAAGGAAAGAAGTCACTTCCATGACAGGAAAGTGCAAGGTGAAGCAGTGAGTGCACATGTAGAAGCCTCACCCAGTCATCCAGGGATCAGGCAAGGAGAACTCACGAGGGTGGTTACACTAAACGACAGCTGTGCAGCTCAGGTGACACAGCCTGCTACTGGAGGGAGAGGCCACCTCGGACTTTCATAGATGAGCAGAAATCAGTGCTTGGCTGCACAGCTACAAAGGACAGGCTGACCGCCTCGTTAGGGGCTAATGTAGCTGGTGGGCTGAGGTTGAGCCAGTGCTCCCTTACCATTCTGAAAATCCTAGGTGCTTAAGAATCGAATGCTAAGTCTACTCTGCCTGTGCTCCAGTGACAGCACAACAGAGTCTGAGTGACAGCACATCTGTTACGACACAGTTTGCTGAGTGTTGTAAGCCGACTGTTGAGACCTGCTCCTCAGAGAGATTCCCCTCAAAATATCAATATTCACTGACAATATCCCTGGTTACTCAAGAGTTATGATGAAGATGTTGTACAACAGAATGAATGTTGTTTTCATGCTTGATAACACAACATCCACTCTGCAGCCCATTGATCGAGGAATAATTTCAACCTTCACGCCTTATGATTTAAGAATTCCACAAGGCTACAGCTGCCGTCAACAGTGGTTCTCTGATGGATCTGGGCAAAGGCCACTGAAAACTTTCTGGAGAGGAGTCAGCATTCTAGATGCCACTAAGAACATTCATGATTCAGGTAAGGGTCAAAATACCCACAGTGACAGGAATGAAGAAGTGGATTTGGAGCCTCACGGATTACTGTGAGGGGTTCAAGAACTCATGGGAGCAAGGGGCTGCAGGTGTGGTAGAAACAGCAAGAGAACTAGAAGTGGAGCCTGTAGATGTGACTGAATTGCTCAAATCTCAGGATAAAACTAACAGGCGAGGAGCTGCTTCTTACACATTAGCAAAGAAATGGTTTCTTGAGATGGAATTGACTCCTGGTGATAAGGTTGTGAAGACTGTTGAAATGGCAACAAAGGATGTTGAATATGACATAAACCTAGCTGATAAAGCAGCAGCAAGGTCTGAGAGGACTGACTCCAATTCTAAAAGTAGTTCTCTTGTTGGTAAAATGTTACCGAGCAGCACTGTACTCCAGAGAAAATGTTTATGAAAGGAACACTCCATCGATGTTGTAAGCCTCACTGCGGCCTTTAAGAAACTGCCACACCAACCCCAAGCTTCGGCAACCACCATCTTGATCAGGGAGCAGCTCTCAACACTGAGAAAAGATCCTCCACCAGCAGAAACAGAAGACTTGCCAAAGGCTCAGGTGATGGTTATTGTTTTTGTTTTTGCAATAAGTATTTTTTAATTAGGGTATGTACATTGTTTTTTTATAGGAAATAATGTTGCACACTTAATAAACAAGAGTATAGTGTAAACATAACTTTTATACACATGGGGAAACCAAAACATTTGTGTGACTCACTTTATTGGGATATTCACTTTATTGTAGCAGTCTGCAATTGAACCTTCCGTGTCTTCGAGGTGGGCCTGTTATTTCTTTCACACATTTCTACTTCTCTCTTTTCTCTCTTTTCAGTTTTTCTAACTGTTCTGGAGGGTGAGAAGATTCCAAATGCCTTCTCTGGACCTTCCTAGACCCCGGAGGCTGCGAGCAAACTACACTTCTCATGCTCCCTGCAGCAGAGTTCCTCCTGCGGATCGAAGGCAGAGGGTCTGACGCTGTCCTGCTGCTGCCAAGCACGACAGTAACCGAGATCTCAGGGCCTGGCCAGTCACTGTGAAGGGTAAGAGGCAGACATGAGGCATCACGAGAAGAGGCTTTGGAGCGGTGAAGGGCTGGAGTGGGGAGGTCCTCACGGCACCCTGACTATTGAGTGCCACTCTGAGAGTTTGTCCTGAAGTCCCGTATACAGTCTGTTTCCTCACTTTTCCCGGAAGCTCTTTAAGCCTCTGAACTCTTTGATGAGTCTTTTTCTGTTTAGGTTAAATGGAGTAGATATCCCTGTCACTGAGCCTAACTTCTTCAACATGAAGATTCTCACAAGAAGTAGATTGTGAGGGAAGAGAATGCTATATGCTTTTCCCTCAATCAGTCAACAACAACCAGAAAGGCAAAAACAAACTCATGAACAAAAAAACTTGTGTTCACTTCCGCAGATAATTTTAAGTCTCTGAAAGATGAATGAGATCAGAAACACACCAGTTCACATATCTATACCCAGTTCCCTTGAGAGCAGGGACCCCATGAAGCTTTTGAATCTGGGGTTTTTACTACATAACTGAGGCGACGACAGAGGAGAAAATCTGTAAGAAATATTACTTATGTGTCAACAACTATAGAGTAACTACATGGTAGCACATTCTGAGAAAATGAATGACATACACAATAAAAAAAGGGAGAATCCAGAGTTTTTCTTTCCTTCTCTCTATTGCTTAGTGCAATTTTCATGAGACAACCACCACTAAAATACATCTCAACTAATAATACCAAAATGTCATAAAAAACAGTATTTCTGGTACTTAAAAAAAGGGGGGGGGTCCTTACTATTTGGAAACCAGTAGTTAAAATACCTAGGTGTTATCTGGCCAAACAATTTATTTTAAAAAGTATTTGAGAAGGCACATTCGTTTAATACCATACTCACAGATCATAGAAACCATAGCATCTAGCACCAGAGATGCATAAAACAAACAGTAAACCATTTAGAGGAGCCTTTTTGTGCATTAAATATCCTGACATGGTTCAGAGGACACAAGAGCGCAGGCACGTGGCTGAGAGGCCCAGCAGGGCAGGTGGAGGAGGGGAGACAGTCCCAGGAGGGCAGCATAGAGGCCAAGGCTGACAGTGCGCTCGCCGAGAAACTGTGGACAACAGTGAGCGACGGATGGCATCTCCAGAGAGATGGCGAGTGTGACCGTGAAAGCCGTCTCAGAGACAAGTGAGTATAAGACAAACATCATCTCAGGAAAGATGGTCGATCAAGATCGTGAAAACCGTCTAAGAGACAAGTTGAGTACAAGACAAACATCATCTCTGGAAAGATGGTCGAGCATGACCGTGAAAGCCGTCTAAGATACAAATGAGTGCAAGAGCTAAAGAGAGCTCTATGTACAGAACAATGCTGAGACAGGCCGTCTTCCTCAGACTACAGAGAACCCCTGCCCATGGTCAGGGCTACACAACAAACACTCCGGAACCAGGCACTCCTCTTTCTAGAACCTCTATCTGACCTTGGCTACTGAAGCTGGCAGCAACCCTATGATGCTTTAAGCGGAACCTGCATTCTCTTTTTTAAATAAATTATTTATTTCTGTCCATGCTAGGGTTCGTTGCTTTCTCCATTTGTGGCGAGTGGGGGCTACTCTCTAGTTGTGCGCGCATGGCCTTAGTTGCCCCAGTTCAGTTCAGTTCAGTCGCTCAGTCGTGTCCGACTCTTTGCAACCCCATGAATCACAGCACGCCAGGCCTCCCTGTCCATCACCAACTCCTGGAGTTCACTCAAACTCACGTCCATCGAGTCAGTGATACCATCCAGCCATCTCATCCTCTGTCGTCCCCTTCTCCTCCTGCCCTCAATCCCTCCCAGCATCAGTCTTTTCCAATGAGTCAAGTCTCCGCATGAGGTGGCCAAAGTATTGGAGTTTCAGCTTCATCATCATTGCTTCCAAAGAACACCCAGGGCTGATCTCCTTTAGAATGGACTGGTTGGATCTCCTTGCAGTCCAAGGGACTCTCAAGAGTCTTCTCCAACACCACAGTTCAAAAGCAGCAATTCTTCAGCACTCAGCCTTCTTCACAGTCCAACTCTCACATCCATACATGACCACAGGAAAAACCATAGCCTTGACTAGACGGACCTTTGTTGGCAAAGTAATGTCTCTGCTTTTAAATATGCTATCTAGGTTGGTCATAACTTTCCTTCCAAGGAGTAAGTGTCTTTTAATTTCATGGGTGCAATCACCATCTGCAGTGATTTTGGAGCACCCCAAAGTTAAGTCTGTCACTGTTTCCACTGTTTCCCCATCTATTTCCCATGAAGTGATGGGACCAGATGCCATGATCTTCGTTTTCTTAATGTTGAGCTTTAAGCCAACTTTTTCACTCTCCTCTTTCACTTTCATCAAGAGGCTTTTTAGTTCCTCTTCACTTTCTGCCCCAAAGCATGTGGAATCTTCCTGTACCAGGGATCAAACCCATGGCAGGTGGATTCTAACCCACTGTGTCACCAGAGACGTCCTGAACTTGTATTTTCTTAAAATTGTCTTTTCTGGTATCTCCAAACCATTTTCCAACAAAAGAAACTCCTTGGTGAAATGGCTGATTCTAGGATAAGGGCAATAAATACTACGCAGTGCCAGGAAGTAAGAAAATGCTGAAGACAAAGCACAACCAAACTGAAAACCCACAATGACGGGAGTACATCAGAGAGACAAGGAGTCAGCACAAAGAGCTTCAGGGGCCAAAGCTGGAACAATCTGAGCAACAAAATAAGCAAATCAGTATTGGATTATAATCCAAGTATAAAAAAAAATAATGACTCCATGCTGATCTAAATAAGTGAATAAATACATGAGGAAGAGAACTCCAAGTCAGGACTCCGCAGACACGGATGCCACTGGAACTCGTGCCTCGGGCTGGGGATGTGCAGACCAACTTCTTCCCAAAGACTCTGGGGGGTGGGGGTGGGCTGGGTAGTGGAGTCCCAGGAGACATGGAGACCCCGTCAGCCAGCAGTTTGCCCGACAGCAGCAGCAGTGACACATCCTGCTGATGTGTGAGCCCTCACACACGTGCCGCTGCAACCCCACAACCCCAGTCTAATCCTGAGTCATCAGATCACTTCCAGTTAAGAGGATTCCACAGAATACCCGCCTTACCCAGTCCCCCCCCAAAACTGTCATCAGAAACTGGCAAAAGGAGTCACAGCCCAGAGGACCATAAAGACACAGGACCATTAAATGTGATGGGCTCCCTGGATAGGGTCGGGGTGGGGGTTGGGGCCAGAATAAAAACATTCAGTCCAGGGAAACTGAATAAATTAGGGACTTTAGTTAATTAAAAAAAACCCTCTGGGGCCTCCCTGGTGGCTCAGTGGTAAAAGAACCTGCCTGTCAATGCAAGAGACATGGCTTCGATCCCTGAAGGAAGATCCCACTTGCCTCTAAGCCTGTGCACCACAACTATTGAGCCTGTGCTCCAGAGCCCAGGAGCCACATGACTATTGAGTCTACCTGCTGAAACTATTGAAGCTTACATGCCCTAAAGCCTGTGTCTCACTAGTGAAAAGCCCACACAGCAACAAAGACCCAGCACAGTCAGAAATAAAACTAAAAAACAAAACCAAAAAAACTCTATATACTTTCAGGAAGTAGTCTATACTGTGGCAGACATGATTTCAGTCCATGCAGATGATGGTGAGTGTCCATGTGGATCCCAGGACCCCTCGCCCTAAGCTGGAGCCTTCAGGGCAGCTCTATGCTCAGCACTACGCAGGGAAGGAACAATAATGCTCTATTATATTTTATTTTTTCCAGTTTTACTGAGATACAACTGACATATAGCACTGTTTTTCCAGTAGTCGTGTATGGATGTGAGAGTTGGCCTATAAAGAAAGCTGATTGCCAAAGAATTGATGCTTTTAAACTGTGGTGTTGGAGAAGACTCTTGAGAGCCCCTTGGACTGCAAGGAGATCCAACCAGTCCATCCTAAAGGAAATCAGTCCTGGGTGTTCATTGGTAGGACTGATGTTGAAGCTGAAACTCCAATACTGTGGCCACCTGATGCGAAGAGCTGACTCATTGGAAAAGACCCTGATGCTGGGAAAGAGTGAAGGCAGGAGGAAGAGGGGACAACAGAGGATGAGATGGCTGGATGGCATCACTGACTCAATGGACATGAGCTTGAGTAAACTCTGGGAGTTGTTGATGGACACGGAGGTCTGGCGTGCTGCAGTCCATGGGGTTGCAAAGAGTCGGAGATGACTGAGCAACTGAATTGAACTGAACTGATACAGCATAATGGAAAACATTTTTCTTGACTAGTGAGACTACTGTACTACTTTGTCACTGGTTTGTGTTTCTAAATTGCTACAGGTTTAGATTTAACCTCATTTCTCGGTCAAGCATTCATGAACTACTTAGAAAGCTTTCTGGACTGAATTTCTGTTCAGAGGGACATGCTTCACTGTGTGGATGGGCTATGCTGCCTGAGCCTGCACAGCCAGCCAGCACGTGTGTGCGCCCAGTTTCCACGCCCAGGATGCCGGTCTGCAGCACGCCTCCTACTCCCTTACAGACTCAGAGGCATTTTCTGAAAAGCAGCGCTGCCCACAGGGCTGGCAGCAGCAGGAGGAGACACCGAGGGGCTCAGGGACCTTTACTTTCTTTCTTCATCAAAGAGTTTAGGCAATTTTACCACTGGATACATGACTGAGTTTTTATTTAAAAATATTTTAGATGCCAAGAAATAATGTTATCAATGTTTATCTTCCAAACACCAGATTACATCCAGCTGTTTGGACAGGTGTGTTCTTTGCAGTTACTGTGCAGACAGTAACTGCTCACACTCAACTAAAATGTCACTAGTGGTTTTTCTAGTATCAGTGCCAGTGCAGGCTGCACCAGAGTGAGTGAGAGTGCTTACATGGTACCCAGTGGTTCCAAACAAACAGTGTTCTACTGAACTCTGGAATGGGGCATACCTTGGCTGCTACATTTATAATGGCAAACGGCTCAGAACCACAAGGACTTGGTTCTGAGTTCCAGCTCGGCCTGAGACAAGCTTCGGCCTCCTGCCCCATCGATGGCCTCCTCTGAGCAATGGGAAACTCACATCCACCTCTCCCAGGTACTGGCCTTTTCCATTGCTGCTGTGCAGAGGGCTACTGGCAGGTACTACATGGATATTTTATGTGCTTAATTAGCCCCTCAAGTGAAGTGAAAGTTGCTCACTTGTCTCTGACTCTTTGTGACCCCATGCACTCTATGGTCCATGGAATTCTCCAGCTGAGTCACAAACGAAGCCCAAGAATACTGGAGTGGGTAGCCTATCCTTTCTTCAGCTGATCTTCCTGACCCAAGAATTGAACTCGGGTCTCCTGCATTGCAGGTGGATTCCTTACCAACCCTGGGGCTCAACTGGTAAAGAGTCTGCCTGCAATGCAGGAGACCTGGGTTCAATCCCTAGGTTGGGAAGATCCCCTGGAGAAGAAAATGGCAACCCATTCCAGTGTTCTTGCCTGGAGAATTCCATGGACAGAGGAGTCTGGTGGGCTACAGCCCATGGGTCACAAAGAGTCAGACATGACTGAGTGACTAACACATGCACAAAATTAGCCCCTCAAACAAACACACAAAAACACAAGCACTTGGCATACTGTTAGGTTCTCAACTAAGTTCCCTTTTTTCCTTCTTGAGTACAGAGTGAAAGTGAAACGTTACACAAAGGAAGCAACAATGGTAATAGTGTGCCGACATTCTTTGGGCTAAGAAGAAAAATGCTTTATGAGTTCAGCTTGAAAGAAGTACCATAAAAGAAGAGAATATACAAAATGATTACACAGTGAACAGAATTAGAATAATTTTTCTATTGCTGGAAATTTTCCATAGATGTCACCATGTTGCTTTTATGGTTTAAAAGTACACAAAAAATATTAATGGACCAGGCTGTTCCTTCCGTGGTTATGTTACTTCATGCACAAGATGGGCTGTGAGCACAAGCAATGCAGTGTGCAATGTTGAGCAATGCTGCTCCCAGCGCAGTCCTGCCAAGCCTGGCCCACGCCTGGGCACCACGTGTGACCTCCCCAAGTTGGGAGCAGGTAGAAGGCTGCTATCTGTTTGACATAAATATAGGATGGCCATTCCATTCGGAACTTCACTATCAGCAGAATCAACCACAGTACAGGTCATGTCATAATTAAATTAAAACATAATAATTTTTTATGGGCTGTAATGCAAAAAGTTGTGAAAAAACATTTCCTAACTCCCCTGTCATTTTTCTAAAAATAGTCCATTCCAAAGGGTTTAACGCAAAATATGTTCTGTTTGGGTGTTGGGAGCGGGATGTGTGTGCAGAATTCTCTTTTACATCTGTGACTCCTGCAAAAATATCTGGCAGTACATTCAGTTCTGTGTCTTAAAACCTCACAGGGACAATTTAAAAATAATATTATAAATGCTCATGGTTATCATCACTTAACTAATCTAAAGCATTAAGACATTTGGCTCTTCAGTCTTCTCAGATCATCCGGAGGTAATGGCTGAATCTTGGATGCTGGGCTCTCTGAAAGACTTAAGTTTGTCAGGGGGTAAATTTCACATAAATNTTGCTCACTTGTCTCTGACTCTTTGTGACCCCATGCACTGTACGGTCCATGGAATTCTCCAGCTGAGTCACAAACGAAGCCCAAGAATACTGGAGTGGGTAGCCTATCCTTTCTTCAGCTGATCTTCCTGACCCAAGAATTGAACTCGGGTCTCCTGCATTGCAGGTGGATTCCTTACCAACCCTGGGGCTCAACTGGTAAAGAGTCTGCCTGCAATGCAGGAGACCTGGGTTCAATCCCTAGGTTGGGAAGATCCCCTGGAGAAGAAAATGGCAACCCATTCCAGTGTTCTTGCCTGGAGAATTCCATGGACAGAGGAGTCTGGTGGGCTACAGTCCATGGGTCACAAAGAGTCAGACATGACTGAGTGACTAACACATGCACAAAATTAGCCCCTCAAACAAACACACAAAAACACAAGCACTTGGCATACTGTTAGGTTCTCAACTAAGTTCCCTTTTTTCCTTCTTGAGTACAGAGTGAAAGTGAAACGTTACACAAAGGAAGCAACAATGGTAATAGTGTGCCGACATTCTTTGGGCTAAGAAGAAAAATGCTTTATGAGTTCAGCTTGAAAGAAGTACCATAAAAGAAGAGAATATACAAAATGATTACACAGTGAACAGAATTAGAATAATTTTTCTATTGCTGGAAATTTTCCATAGATGTCACCATGTTGCTTTTATGGTTTAAAAGTACACAAAAAATATTAATGGACCAGGCTGTTCCTTCCGTGGTTATGTTACTTCATGCACAAGATGGGCTGTGAGCACAAGCAATGCAGTGTGCAATGTTGAGCAATGCTGCTCCCAGCGCAGTCCTGCCAAGCCTGGCCCACGCCTGGGCACGACGTGTGACCTCCCCAAGTTGGGAGCAGGTAGAAGGCTGCTATCTGTTTGACATAAATATAGGATGGCCATTCCATTCGGAACTTCACTATCAGCAGAATCAACCACAGTACAGGTCATGTCATAATTAAATTAAAACATAATAATTTTTTATGGGCTGTAATGCAAAAAGTTGTGAAAAAACATTTCCTAACTCCCCTGTCATTTTTCTAAAAATAGTCCATTCCAAAGGGTTTAACGCAAAATATGTTCTGTTTGGGTGTTGGGAGCGGGATGTGTGTAGAGAATTCTCTTTTACATCTGTGACTCCTGCAAAAATATCTGGCAGTACATTCAGTTCTGTGTCTTAAAACCTCACAGGGACAATTTAAAAATAATATTATAAATGCTCATGGTTATCATCACTTAACTAATCTAAAGCATTAAGACATTTGGCTCTTCAGTCTTCTCAGATCATCCGGAGGTAATGGCTGAATCTTGGATGCTGGGCTCTCTGAAAGACTTAAGTTTGTCAGGGGGTAAATTTCACATAAATCAAGGCGCTGTATTTTACTGGCCTTCCAGAAAGCAAAGGACAATTATAAATGAAAACCGTATGGTGATTCTCTGAATTTTACATGAGTTATAAACTCTGAAAAATCTAATAAGAATTCTTCATCTGCCCTTCAATCCTTTTCCAAATGTTAGGAATAGATAAATCTAAACTTGTTTTTTGAGATACAAATTTCCTCTTTCACCATTTGCCCTGATAGGTCTAATGTGATCACTCCTGAATCCAGTGCTTTTCTGGGCTATTTTTCAGTTTTACAGTATACATTAATATTTATGAAGTTAAAAAATCCATTAATACATGAAATATGTAATTATGAGGAAGACCCATGTGATTATGGAAAAAAGCCTAAATTCTTACTTTCTGTTTGTACACGTGCAGTACTGATTTTCCCTAAAATCTACTGTAATGACAAGTTTGCAGCCTGAAGTCCCCACTGTTTCAAGGCCAGCAGAGGCTGCAGGGAAGAGCAGACTTGGAAGGGGCGGGCCCACCTTCCCTGCCTCAGCCACCCACCACCCCACCACGGGGTTGGTTGGATGCTTGCTCTAACCTCCACCCAGTCCTGAAGGAGGCACCTGACTTCTTGTGGGTGGTCATAGCTGCTTTGCTGCTTTTGAGCCCACAGGAAAGTCAGTAGGTCTGGGCTACACCCCTGCAAGGACCAGTCGTGTCAGACTGGCTGCAGGTTCACCTGGGCTCAGGGGCGCAGGTTTGTGACTGACAAGGAGGATGTGGAGAGCACAAGCTGCCACCACTCCGCATGACTCCACACCCGCTCCGCACCGGTGTGTGAGGCTAGACGAGGACATGGGTGGTGGGCCTGAGGCCCAGACCGTGAGTGGACCAGGTGAGTCTGTGCATTGCTCCCCCAGCCCCGGGAGGCTGCTCGGACCGTGTGTGACCAGGAGAAGCCGCGTATCTCACGCTCGGCCGGGTGGACCCGGAAGCTCATGATGCACCTCAGCACCCACAGGACAACGTGAACCTCCAACCCCGCTGCTTGCCCAGGGCCAAGGCCAAGGGAGCGCCAAGGCTGGCCGCTGAAGGTGAGACTGGAAGCACTCCCTGCTTCCCACTCTCCACTGCTTCACTCAGAATTCACAACTGCTTCACTCAGAGTTCACATTAACAAAGCTTTCACCTATAATTTGATTAACATGTTTTCCTAGTGCTTACTATTCTCCTGTGTTCATTCTCTCACTTGTAAATCATAAATCCTGGTATAAAGGTTTCATGTTTTTACTTACTTTGGCTCACAAGTTTGCTATGCTACCTCTATCATTCTGTAATTCATCACATCTGAAGGCCAAGTACACAGAGATCCCAACATTCCTAAAGTCAGGTCATTTAGCATGTGACAGGAGCTATTGTCTCTGAAAATTAATATATTAACCATTACACACTTTAATTTCACACATTTTTTGTATGTAGTTCAAAGCATATACTTATGTCTTCATCTGTTATTGTGACGAGAAGTGTTAACCATTGCAGAATTTTTACAGATCACTAATAGCTAGATGGAAATAAATGTGTATATATATTCAATTCTACATAGAGAAATAGAAATGGGAAATAAAAAGCATTTTGAATGGAGAGTCTTTATTAGAGAAGGAAATGGCAACCCACTCCAGTATTCTTGCCTGGAGAATCCCCATGGACACTGGACCCTGGGTTGCTGAGTCAGACATGACTGAAGCAACTTAACAGCAGCAGCAGCATTGAATTCTGCTGCTGCTTGTTTTGGGGGATTAAAGGATAAGCCAAGTTAGCTAGCATTCTGAAGTTGCCAAAAATCTGTGGGGCTCAGCTCCTTGACGGATCGGTCTCACTAGAGGCAAGAAAGTACGTTCTTTCAAACCTGATTTATCAGCAGAAGTGAGCTTCTTCGGCATGTGAAATGATGACGTCTTGAAAACACAGGGGCTGAGGGTTTTCCTCTTGACAGTGGCAGCAGCTGCTGGAGGAGATGCAGGCCCCTCTCACAATCCAGACTTGTCCTTGGTTCCTCCTCATATGCCTCTCTTGCACAGAGCAGACTCTGACAGGGTCAGAGACCTGGTAGCTACACTGGTCTGGGTGGGGCTTCCCTTGTAGCTCAGTTGGTAAAGAATCTGCCTGCAATGCAGGAGACCTAGGTTTGACCCCTGGGTTGTGAAGATCCCCTAGAGAAGGAAATGGCAACCTACTCCAGTATTCTTGCCTGGAGAAGCCCATGGACAAAGGAGCCTGGCGGGCTGCAGTCCATGGGGTCACAAGAGTCGGACATGACTTAGTGAATGAAACCTCCACCACCACTGTCAGGGTGGTGCCAGGGGCTGGTCTGTCATTCACCTCACTGGTTTGTTCAGGGGATTAAACGAGGTAGCAGAGGGGAGGAGCCTGCTTACAGTGGGGCTTCGCTGTGTTCTCAGTTGTGGAACAGTCAGTGAGGATGGTATTTCAGGCTCTTGCCATTATTAATCTCAGCCTTTGAGGTGTGAAAGCACCTTTGGACAAGAATGCGAGAGAACAGACGGATAGGCTGGTCCCAATAAAACTTTATTTACAAAGAGAGGTGGCAGGATGAATTCAGCCCACATCTATTTCCATCTAGCTATTAATGATCTCTAACAAGTTAAACTCTGCCTTCAGTCAGAGTTCGGCCCATGAAAAGCTACAGCGATACAAACAGCTGTGTTTAACTTATCCAGAAATGGCTGGGTAAAAAACTCTCTCCCCCAATAAGATGATGATTCCTTGCTGCAGGAAGAGGGAAAACCACTCTCTCCACCCAGTTTCTCTAACACCACTGGGAAATGTCCACCCTCTCCTCACAGGTGTCAGCCCAGAGAGCACGATCTATGAAAGACACTGGCTTCACAGGAGAGCTATCTGTATTTTCTGTTTTCAAGGGTGATTTGAACAGTTCCCAGGGACTTCCTGCGTTTTCACGGAACCTCTCTAAATCACATCCCATGACAGACGAGAGGGTGAGCTCATGTAAACACGGTCGTGGCATCATGAGTAACACAATCTCTTTCCACCAGAGGCCCTTTATCCTGCGTAAGAGACCTGTGCAGTAATAGCAGCCCCAGCTTCAGTTAACCAGCTACAGCTGACTGGAGGCTATAAAAAGCACTAACGAAAACATGAACACTGCCTCTCACCCGACTTGAGCCAGTGTGTCAAGGCTGCTCAGCCCTTTCCAAACACTCTGTGAATGAAGCGGCTAAGCTTGGTTCTCTCAGTTGTTTACTGAACAGTGTGTGCAGGAACCACTGAGCAGAGGTGGGGAGGGGAGGAACCACAAGATCCATTAGCACATGGGGCCAACACTCCGCCTGATCCCAGATTTAGTTCTATAACACACAGGGGGCAGGGAAAACTTTCAAAAGCAAAGCTAGAGTACTCTGAGCAATTTTTTAAGCACACACACTTTGACTACTTAGGTTTATGTTGTGAAAAATTGATCATTAAATCTGGGATAAATTAATGCCTTATCAGATATTCTGAGCCTCATGACTCAGTTGGTAAAGAATCTGTCTACCAATGCAGGAGATGTAAGAGACAATTGTTTGATCCCTGGGTTGGGGAGATCCCCTGGAGAAGGACATGGCAGCCCACTCCAGTATTCTTGCCTGGAGAATTCCATGGACAAGAGGAGCCTGGCAACCACAGACCTCTGGGTCGCAAAGAGTCAGACACTATTGAGCGACTAACCATCTCATCCACTGTTGCTCCCTTCTCTTTCTGGCCTCAGTCTTTCCCAGCATCAGGGTCTTTTCCAGTGAGTCGGCTCTTCGTATCAGGGCCAAAGTATTGGACTTTCAGCTTCAGAATCAGTCCTTTCAATGAATATTTAGGGTTGATTTTCTGTAGGATTGACTGATTTGATCTTGCTATCCAAAGGACCCTCAAAAGTCTTCTCTAACACCACAGTTTGAAAGCATCAATTTTTCAGCGCTCAGGCTTCTTTATGGTCCCACTCTCATATCCATAGATGTCTACTGGAAAAACCATAGCTGTGACTCTATGGACCTTTGTCGGCAAAATGATAGTCTCTGCTGTCTAGGTTGGTCATAGCTTTTCTTCCAAGGAGCAAGAGTCTTAATTTCGTGGTTGCAGTCATCATCCACAGTGATTTTGGAGTCCAAGAAAATAAAATCTGTCACTGTCTTCATTTTTCCTCCAAATATTTGCCATGAAGTGATGGGACTGGATACCATGATCTTAGTTTTTTGAATGTTGGGTTTTAAGCCAGCTTTCATGTATTTAAAAAAATTATACCTCATGTAGAGTAATAAATTGCTTCTCAAGTAATTATAAAAAGGCAACACATTTACTTATATTCTTTTTGCATAATAAGTACTAGTGTGTTTTGAGAGTTTATATTCACAAAATTAAATTATGAAAAAATATAGCTTCATAAAGAGAAATTAACACCTGTTAAACTTCAGAAATGTTCTGCACAGCCTATCATCCTTGGTGGTATTCTATTACAGTTTGAGTTAATGTCTGCACCCAAAGGGAAAAACCAGTAATTCAAGTGATTCAGATTTCAAATAAATTCAGTTTAGGTTTCCTTCAAGACTAAATAAAGCAATTAAATTGTTTTAGTTGAACTGGATGATAAGAAAAGACGTCATGGATAGATATATCTCAGCTGTAGAAGATAAAAGGAGGATAGCTTACTAATTTAAAAAACCCAGCTGAACCAATCAACTAGAAATGACACATGGGAGGAATTCTGATTCAAACACAAATCACAGATATAAAAGGGTGTAACTCTGTCACCTGGCACTCTCCATGTTAGGACTTGTGACACGAAGGCCCACTGAAGCCTCAATGAGTCCTCTGAGGACTCTCGCACTCTGCAGATGCTGTTGCCCCATGGACCATGCATGGTGCTGCCTACTTCAAGCACACAGCCTCCTGGCACCAAGCGTGTACACAGATGCCCCGAAACACACAGGACATTCTCACCTTAGAGTCTCCAACCCCCACGTGAGATCAAGGACCATCCAGGGCGAATCTGGGCACAGAGGTGACTTGCGCAAGCTTCCTTTCTGTTAATGCCGTTTTTTGCACTGCAGGGTGATGCACCACAAGAGGCTCACTGAAGATCCGCTAACTGACCACTCCTCTGCAGCACGGGCCCATCATCGCCCTGACCTTCTGCTAACTGACCACTCCTCTGCATCACAGGCCTATTGTCCCCCTGACCTTCTGCTAACTGACCACTCCTCTGCAGCATGGGTCCGTCGTCCCCCCGACCTTCTGCTAACTGACCACTCCTCTGCAGCATGAGTCTGTCATCCCCCTGACCTTCTGCTAACTGACCACTCCTCTGCAGCACGGGTCCGTCGTCCCCCTGACCTTCTGCTAACTGACCACTCCTCTGCAGCATGAGTCTGTCATCCCCCTGACCTTCTGCTAACTGACCACTCCTCTGCAGCATGAGTCTGTCATCCCCCTGACCTTCTGCTAACTGACCACTCCTCTGCAGCATGGGTCCATCATCCCCCCGATCTTCTAAAGGAAAACAGAGGGTCTTCTGATGGCCAGAGTAACGCCTTCTCAGCACACAAGTATGTTTGCGGGGAAAGAATCCCAACTCTGTACTTTCCACACAGAAATGAACATGAATAATAAATGACGTCAAAGACAACCAACTTAGAAATCTGGCTCACATATCACTTTGCTCTGAGCCTATAAAAGTCACAAGCGCTCTTGGTCCAGACTCCCTCCAATACCAATGGAGGAAACTGAATGCTCTAGCTTTGTCATTATCCAACAGGAATTAAAACACAAAACTAATTTCTAGAAACTAATGTCACAGTGTAGAAACCTGATAAACAATACTTCAGCCAGCTTGCGGGTCAACAACAGCAGAGGTTCAGTCATGCTGACAGGGTGTATGCACCCTGACACGATGTGCTGAGAATGGCTCTTCACCTGTGATCTTCCTCCCCAAACCCACACTGGCCTAAACATCAGGAGGACACAAAACAAGGGATATTCTACCAAACACCTAGCCAGTAATCCTCACAACTAGCAAGGTCATCATAAGAAAGCAGATCTAAGACACTGACAGTCTGGAGTAGCCTAAGAATATATATCAGTTAAATGTAGTATGGTCTGTGGATGGAATCCTAGACCAGAAAAAGGACATTAGGGAAAATCTGAGGAAATCTAGTAAAGTATAAGTCAATAATAACAGTATCATTATTGGTTCAATAACCATGAGATTGCATGATAATAATATGATATTAAAATAGCCTGAAACTTATATAAACATATAATATTGTAAATCAACTACAGTTCAATTAAAAAAATAGAGGAAGCTGTGTATGGGATATGTGGGACCTCTCTTTGCAAATCTAAAACTATTTTAAAATAAAAACTGTGTTAAAATCAATTTTAAGAAAAGCAAACCTAGGTGCATGCTTGTAAACTCCCATTATAGAGAATATGATTGTAGAGAAGGATCAAGTACAACAGAAGCAGTTCCATAACCTGGTGACTCAAAGCAATTATTTTAATAATCTGGTTACAATACCTTCTCTACTAAGAATCACGATGTTAGTAACTTCTTGGATTCCTAACCTTAAAATGTATAATCACACACAAAAAAAGTATAATGGATTAGGCTGTGCAAAAAAAGCATCTGACAAGATCCAACACTCTTTCATGATAAAGATATTCAACAAACTAGGAATAGAAGGGAACTTCCTCAACCTGACATAGGACATATATGAAAAATCCACAATCAACATCAGACTCAATGGTGAAAGATCAAAGGTCCACCTAAGATCAGGAACAAAGTGAAAATACCTCTTCTTGCTACTTCCTTTTAACTGTTGTACTGGAAGCTGCACCCAGAGCAATTAGGTAAAAATAAGAAACAAATGACAAATATACTAGAAAGGAAGAAGGAAAACTAGTCTTCAGACTAGTTACAATAGTTGTTATTAAAAGAAAGACAGTAACGTGTTAGGGAGGGTGTGGACACATCACAATCCTGATACAGGAATATGAAATGGTGCGTCTCTGGTGGCTCCTCAGAGACTTAAACACAGAATTACCATATAACCCGGCAATACTACTCCTGGGGATATGCCCAAGAAAAATGAAAATATCTGTTCCCAAGGAGAAAAATAAAAATATAAGCATCTGAATCCAGAGTTCCAAAGAATAGCAAGAAGAGATAAGAAAGACTCCTTCAGCAGTCAATGTAAAGAAATAGAGGAAAACAACAGAATGGGAAAGACTAGAGATCTCTTCAAGACAATTAGAGATACCAACGGAACATTTCATGCAAAGATGGGCTCAATAAAGGAGAGAAATGGTCTGGACCTAACAGAAGCAGAAGATATTAAGAAGAGGTGGCAAGAATACACAGGAGAACTGTACAAAAAAGATCTTCATGACCCAGATA
>SJYV01016823.1:50205-67731 GCA_006410875.1 Neotragus pygmaeus | reverse complement strand
AAAAAAAAAAAAAAAGAAGAAGAAGAAGAAAGAAGGGAAGCAAGTTTTTTAGCCTGAATTCTCCACAAGCTGGAGCTAGTAGGATGTGGCAGTTAGTGAAAACTCATTGTTCTCATCAGGTTTAGAAAGATAAATTTTACAAAAATAATATTTCAAAGACACTGAAAAGCTATGGAAATAAAAGTCTAGGTGAAAATTCCAGAGAGAGAAATGTCCTTTGTAGAA
This sequence comes from Neotragus pygmaeus, assembly GCA_006410875.1. Classification (NCBI taxonomy): domain Eukaryota; kingdom Metazoa; phylum Chordata; class Mammalia; order Artiodactyla; family Bovidae; genus Neotragus; species Neotragus pygmaeus. Next base: position 67,506 of record SJYV01016823.1, on the reverse strand, counting down.
ATTATGAAAGCCATTAAGAACATGAAGTGACACTTTTAAAGTGCTAAAAACAAAAACCATTTAATAAACTTGTCTACAAAATAGAAACAGACTCACCCTGCCCATCCACAGTTCTATACAATAAATAATCCCACCTATACAATAAAAAACACCCTTCAAAAATGACAGCAAAATGTAGACATTACAGACACACAGAAACTGAGGGAGTTTGCCAGCGGCAGTCATGCACTGTCAGAAACACTAAAGCAAGTCTGCGGCCAGGCTACAGGAATATGATCCCAGATGGAAATAGGGACCCACAGAAAGAACAAAGAGACGCGAAACAGTAAAGATGCATTCACATTGGTAGAAAATTGACTGCTTAAAGCAACATTAATAACTGTTTTGTGGCCTTAAAATAAATATAGAAAAAAGCAACAACTGTAACAAAAAGCATTCATAAGTTTGGTTCTGTTAAATTTAAGAACTTATGCTAGCACAGTTTACAACAGCCAAGATATGGAAGCAACCTAAATGTCCATCAACAGATGAATGGATAAAGAAGGTGTGGTACGTACACACACACACACACACACACACACACACACAATGGAATACTGTGCTGTGCTGAGTCACTCAGTCATGTCTGACTTTTTGCAACCCCATGGACTGTAGCCCTCATCTGTCCATGAGGATTCTCCAGGCATGAGGACTGGCGTGGGTTGCCATGCCCTCCTCCAGGGAATCTTCCCAACCCAGGGATCAAACCCAGGTTTCGCACACTGCAGGCAGATTCTTTACCAGCTGAGCTATCAGGGAAGCCCCCAATGGAATACTACTCAGTATGAAAAAGAATGAAATAATGCCATGGGCAGCAGCATGGACTAGAGACTATTACACTAAGTGAAAAAAGTCAGAAAGAGAAAGACAAATACCATACGATATCACCTAATATGTGCAATCAAAAATATGATAAAAATAAACTTATTTACAAAATAGAAACAGACTCACAGACATAGAAAGCAAACTTAATCATTACCAAAGGGGAAAAAGAAAGGAGGGAGGGATAAAATTAGGAATTTTGGATTAGCAGATACAAACTACTTTTTATAAAAGAGATAAACAACAAGGTCTCACTGCATAGCACAGGAAACTATATTCATTATCCTGCAACAAACCTTAATGGAAATGAATATGACAAAGAACTTATATATATATATATTTTTATAAAGCTGAATCAGTTTACTGTATACCAAAAACTAACACATTGTAAATCAACTATACTTCAACTTAAAAAATAATTGAAAAATAACAGCAACAAAAAAGAACTTCTGCTCATCAAAAAGCACCATTAAAGGAGACAAAGGGGCTTCGCAGGTGGGGCAGTGATGAAGAATCCGTCTGCCAATGCAGGAGGTAAGAAACTCGTGTTCAGTCTCTAGGTTGGGAAGATCCGCTGGAGCAGGAAATGGCAACACACTCCAGGATTCTTGACTGGAGAATCCCACGGACAGAGGAGCCTGACGGGCTACAGTCCATGGAGTCGAAAAGAGTTGGACACAACTGAGTGACTGACCATGCACACAAAGGAGTCAGAAGAGCCTGGATGCATATACACATGTGACAAAGGACTCATATATAGAACAGAGAGAGCGTTCTTACAAATTGGTAATAAAAAGGCAAATAAATCAATTTAAAAAAAGACAGGAGACTGAAACAGATACTTCACAAAGGAAGAAATCAAATGACCAATCAACATTTGAAAAGATGCCCAAGAGTATTGTTCATCAGAGAACTAGAAATTAAAGCCACGGTGAGTCAACACTGTGCATCCACTAGAACGGCTCCAGTTGAAGAGACTAAGTTTTCATGAGGATGTGGAGCAACTGGAACTCCCATCCATGGCCAACAATGTGGAATGCTGGCAGCTTCTGATAAAATGCTATTTTATGACCCAGCAACTCCTAAGATAATTTAGTGCATATGTATATTCTCACAAAAGATATGAAAGAATGTCTAAATAGCTTTAATAGACTTTAATAGACTATCATGATAGTCCCAAGCTGAAAACACTGTATGTCCATCAAAGGGTAACACATGTATCAGTAAATTATATATTCAAACAATGAAATACCACCCACTAATAAAAAAGAATAAGGCAAGTTGCACAGGTGTGAAAGTGAAAGTTGCTCAGTCGTGTTCAGCTCTTTGTGACACCACGGACTATACTCTCCAGGCCAGAATGCTGGAGAGGGTAGCATTTCCCTTCTCCAGGGGATCTTCCCAACTCAGGAATCAAACTGGGGTCTCCTGCATTGCAGGCAGAAGCCCTGCACAGGTGTAATGGTGAGCAAAAGAGGTTACAGAACAGTACATACTCAATGACTTCACTATATGAAGTTCAAGAATGGGCAGACTAGTGAAGTGAAGTGAAACTTGCTCAGTCATGTCTGACTCTTTGCAACCACATGGATTATAGAGGCCATGGAATTCTCCAGGCCAGAACACTGGGGTGGGTAACCTTTCCCTTCTCCAAGGGATGAAAAAAGTTATAACAGCAGTTATTTCTGGCCTGAGGGCACACAGTATTGATTAGGAAGAAACTTTAGAGAATCTTGTTCGATGACAAGGATGTCCTGCATACCGACTAAGGGGTGATTATACAGATTATATCTATATATAAAATTTAATTGAGCTGTAATTTAAGATTAAAACAGTTTGTGTGCGCAGTTCTACTGCAACTAAAAAAAAAAAAACCCACTAAGAAAAAAGACCCCTTTTGCTCTTTCTCACACTTCCTAGGGTCAACCTCAATGCCTTTCTTAAAAAAAAACATAGATAAAATAGGCAGATAGATAGACAGACATTTAAATAATTATAATTCTGATCATTGTTCATGTATACCTGCCCAGGACCATCTCGATTTATACATGTTGTGCCAGTGTAAATAATTACAGTACCCCCTTTCACCCTGATAAGTATCCATTGTGGAGAATAAATTACACGACCACATTCATTATACAACTGTTTAACCCTTCCCCCAAACTATACATAACAGTCAGGTTTCTGTGTCTATACATATGGATTTACCTTATTTTTTGTGGCTACATAATATTCTATAGGATGCATGTATCAGGTTGGCCGAAAAGTTCATTTAGGTCTTTCTGTAACATCTTATGGTTGGCCAACCCAGTACATGATGTTATTTTGACTCTGCTGCTGATGAAGATTTTAGGTTGTCTAGTTTTAAAAGTTACAGGATTAATGCTGTTCCTCAGTGTGTGTGGTTCAGGTGTGGGTGACTTTGGTTCTCTGGGTTCCAGGGGTGGGCAATATCCAAGTGGATAACTCAGGATGGTTTATTTGAAAAAGAAAAGCTTTTTTCCTGCTATTATGAAACCAGAGGAACTTCAGCCTGGAGCTGGAAATGGCCATTCTGACACTCAGTGTAGACTTCTTGTCTTAGGCTGGAACCACCACAGATGTAAACAGGAACAATGAACACAGTCAGGCAGATTCCCAATGACTTTATCTAAGCTCCTGAATACTGCTATAACTAAAGCCACATCCCCTAGAGTCTTCCATAATGTGACCCACTAATTCCTTTTTTGTCTTTTTTCTTTTTCTCTTGTATGAGTTTGTTTCTGTCAATAGAAATTGAAATATTTCTAACAAATTATAACTGTGATAAGCATCTGTCTATCTATCGACCTCCCCTTCATGGATTACAGCTTTGCTGTGGTAAAAGGGCTTGGGTAATTCAATGAAGCTATGAGCCAAGCTGTACAGGGCCACCCAAGACAGATGGGCCTAGTGAAGAGTTCTGACAAAATGTGGTCCACTAGAGGAGGAAATGAGAAACCACTCCAGTATTATTGCCTGGAAAACCCCATGGGCAGTATGAAAAGACAAAAAATGTGACACTGGAAGATGAGTCCCCCAGGTCGTAAAATGTCCAATATGCTACTGGGGAAAAGTGGAGGCAATTACTAATAGCACCAGAAAGAATGAAGTGGCGGAGCCAAAGTGGAAATGACGCTCAGTTGTAGATGTGTCTGGTGGTGAAAGCAAAGTCCAGCGCTGTAAAGAAATTGCATAGGAACCCATAATGTTACATTTATGAACCAAGGTAAGTTGCATTTGGTCAAGCACGAGGTAGCAACAGTAAACATTAACATTTTAGGAATCAGTGAACCAAAATGCATGGGAATGGGCAAATTTAATTCAGATAACCATTATATCTACTACTATGGGCAAGAATCTCTTAGAAGAAATGGAGTAGCTTTCATAGTCAACAAAAGAGTATACAATGCAGTACTTGTGTGCAATCTCAAAAATGACAGAATGATCTCAGTTCATTTCCAAGGCAAATCATTCAACATCACAGTAATCCAAGTCTATGTCCCAACCACTGATGCTGAAGAATCTGAAGTTGATTCATTCTATGAAAACCTACAAGACCTTCTAGAACTAACACCAAAAAGCAAAACAAACAAACAAAAAAAACATATCCTTTTCATCATAGGGGACTGGAATGCAAAAGTAGGAAGTCAAGAGATATGTGGAGAAATAGGCAAGTTGGTCTCGGAGTACAAAATGAAGCTGGGCAAAGGCTAACAGAGTTTTGTCAAGAGAACACACTGGTCATAGCAAACACCTTCTCCCAACAACACAAGAGATGACTCTCCACATGGACATCATCAGACGGTCAATACTGAAATCAGATTGATTATGTTCTTTGCAGCTAGAGATGGAGAAGTTCTATACAGTCAGCAAAAACAAGATCTGGAGCTGACTGTGGCTCACATCATCAGCTCCTTATTGCAAAATTCAGGCTTAAATTGAATAAAGTAGGGAAAACCACCAGGCCATTCAGGTATGACCAAAATCAAATCCCTTATGATGATACAGTGGAGGTGATAACTAGATTCAAGGGATTAGATCTAGAAGACGGAGTGCCTAAATAACTATGGAAAGAGGTTCGTAACATTGAACAGGAGACAGTGCCAAAATCACCCCAAAGNCAAAATCAAATCCCTTATGATGATACAGTGGAGGTGATAACTAGATTCAAGGGATTAGATCTAGAAGACGGAGTGCCTAAATAACTATGGAAAGAGGTTCGTAACATTGAACAGGAGACAGTGACCAAAATCACCCCAAAGAAAAAGAAATGGAAGAAGGCAAAGTGGTGATCTGCCCAGGTTTTACAAATAGCTGAGGAAAGAAGCATGTTAAAAAGACAGCATATTAAAAAGCAGAGACATTACTTTGCCAAAAAAGGTCCATCTAGTCAAAGCTACGGTTTTTCCAGTAGTCATGTATGGATATGAGTTCAGTTCAGTTGCTCAGTCATGTCTGACTCTTTATGACCTCATAAACTGCAGTTCGCCAGGCCTCCCTGTCCATTACCGACTCCCAAAGTTTACTCAAACACATGTCCGTTGAGTTGGTGATGCCATCCAACCACCTCATCCTCTTTTGTTACCCTATCCTCCTGCCTTCCATCTTTCCTAGCATCACGGCCTTTACCAATGAGTCAGTTCTTCGCATCAGGTAGCCAAAGTATTGGAGTNTAAAGTCTGTCACTATTTCCACTGTCTCCCCATCTATTTGCCATGAAGTGATGGGACCGGATGCCATGATCTTGGTTTTCTGAACGTTGAGTTTTAAGCCAACTTTTTCACTCTCCTCTTTCACTTTCATCAAGAGGCTCTTTAGTTCTTCACCACTTTCTGCCATAAGTGTGGTGCTATCTGCATATCTGAGGATGGATGTGAGAGTTGGACTGTAAAGAAAGTTGAGCACCTAAGAACTGATGTTTTTGAACTGTGGTGTTGGGGAAGACTCTTGAGAGTCCCTTGGACTTCAAGGAGATCCAACTAGTCTATCCTAAAGGAAATCAGTTCTGAATATTCATTGAAAGGACTGATATTTAAGCTGAAACTCCAATACTTTGGCTACCCGATGCAAAGAACTGACTCATTGGAAAAGACCCTGATGCTGGGAAAGATTGAAGGCAGGAGAGGATGACAGAAGTTGAAACGGTTGGGTGGCATCACTGACTTGATGGACATGAGTTTGAGCAAGCTCCAGGAGTTGGTGAAGGACAGGGAAACCTGGCAATGCTGCAATCCATGGAGTCGCAAAGAGTCAGACACAACTGAGTGACTGAACTGAACTGAGGAAAGAAGAGAAGCAAAAGACAAGTGAGAAAGGGAAAAATATACACAACTGAATACAGAGTTCCAGAGAATAGCAGGAGAAGATATGAAGGTCTTCTTAAATGAATAATGCAAAAAAGTAGGAGGAAATAATAGAATGGGAAAGACTAGAGATGTCTTCAAGAAAATGGACCTATCAAGGGAACATTTCATGTAGGATGGGCACAATAAAGGACAGAAACAGTATGGGCCTAACAGAAGCAGAAGGGATTTTAAAAAGGTGACAAGAATACACAGAACTGTACAAAAATGGTCTTAATGACTCAGATAACCACGACGGTGTGGTCACTGATGTACAACCAGACATCCTGGAGTGTGAGGTCAAGTGGGGCTTAGGAAGCATAAAGTTAGTGGAGGTGATGGAATTCCAGCTGAGCTATTTCAAATCCTAAAAGATGATGCTGTTAAAATGATGCACTCACTATGCCAGCAAATTTGGAAAACTCAGCAGTGGCCACAGGACTGTAAATCAATTTTCATTCCAATCCCAAAGAAGGGCAATGCCAAAGAATGTTCAAACTACCATTAAGATTGCACTTATCTCACATGTTAGCAAAGTTATGTTTAAAATTCTTCAAGCTAGGCCTCAGCAACATGTGAACAGAGAAATTCCAGATGTAAAAGCTGAGTTTGGAAAAAAGCAGAGGAATCAGACATCAAATTGTCAACATTCACTGGATCATGGAGAAAGCAAGGGAATTCCAGAAAAACATTTACTTCTGCTTCATTGACTCCACTAAAGCTTTTGACTATGTGGATCATGACAAACTGGAAAATTCTCAAGGAGATGGGAATACCAGACCACCTTACTTGTCTCCTGGGAAACAAACCTGTATGTGGGTCAAGAAGCAACAGTTAGAACAGAACATGGAACAACTGACTGGTTCAAAATTGGGAAAGGAGTATGACAAGGCTGAATATCATCACCCACTTATTTAACTTCTATGCAGAGTACATCATGCGAAATGCTGGGCTGGAAGACTCACAAGCTGGGTTCAAGATTGCCAGGGAGAAATATCAACAACCTCAGATATGCAGATGATATCACTCTAATAGTACCACCTCATGAAGAGGAACTAGAGCCTTTTGATGAGGTGAAAGAAGAGAGTGAAAAAGCTAGCTTGAAACTCACCATTCACAAAATAAGATCACAGTGTCTGGTCCCATCACGTCACAGCAAATAGAACGGGTAAAAAGTGGAAACAGTGATAGGTTTTATTTTTGTGGGCTTCAAAATCACTGTAGACAGTGACTGCAGCCATGAAATTAAAAGATGCTCGCTCCCCGGAAAGAACGTTATGACAAACCTAGACAGCATATTAAAAAGCAGAGAAATCACTTTGCTGACAAAGGTTCATGTGGTCAAAGCTATGGTTTTTCCAGTAGCCATATACAGATGTGAGAGTTGGACTGTAAAGAAGGATGAATGCCTAAGAATTGATGCTGTTGAATTGTGGTGCTGGAGAAGATTCTTGAAAGTCCCTTGGACAGCAAGGAGATCAAACCAGTCAATTCTAAAGGAAATCAGTCCTGAATATTCATTGGAAGGACTAATGCTGAAGCTCCAATACTTCGGCCACTTGATAGGAAGAGCAGACTCATGGAAAAGACCCTGAGGCTGAAAAAATTGAAGTCAAAAGGAGGAGGAGGAGGCAGAGGATGAGATGGTTAGATAGCATCACCAACTCAATGGACAGTAATTTGAGCAAACTTCAAGAGACAGTAGAGGACAGAGGAGCCTGGTGGGCTGTAGTCCACGGGGTCACAAGAGTTGGATACAACTTAGTGATTCACCACCAACAACATCTACCCACCTACTTTTCTATCTTCAAGAATATGTGTGTGTGCGTGCGTATTCAAGAACACTTGTTCCCCAAAAGACGTACAAAAAACATCCATAACAGCATTTTTGTAATAATTCCATCCCCTTCTCCCTCTGAAACTACAGAACCCAAAAGTCCTTCAGTGGGTAAATGGATAAATAAATTGTAGTATATTCACACATAAGAACACAATACAGTAGCAGTGAGAATGAGCAAATGACAATTACATATGAAAACATAAATGAAACTCATAATAGACAAATGAAGCCAGATCCCAAAATGTATGTACTGTATGATTCCATTTATATATACTGAAAAACAGGCAAAACATACTGATGATGATAGACGTCAGGAAGATGATTACCACTGCGGGGGTCGAGGAGCTTGGGGGATTCTGGTAATGATTTACATCTTGATTTTGGTGAAGGAGAATGGATCTTTTCACCATGTAAAAACTCAGCAAACTGTCCACATATCTATATACATTTCTATGTATACGTCAAGAGAAATTTTTTAAAGCATTTGAGTGAGAATAAAACGATTTAGAAAAAAAAATCTAATAGTGTAAAAGGCTTCAGAACACACAGGTGAATGTGAGAAATCGCAAAATTGGTCCTGATGCAAGGTATTTCAGTGGTGAGAGGCCAGTTGTCAGGCCTCTGCTATAAACCCAAAGTGTATTTCTCATTTGCATTTCCAAAAATTTAACCTCTGTACAGATACAGGAGTCCATTGAAAAACAGACAAGGAACCAACAGAGAAGGAAACCCTGAAGGAAACTTTGGGGAAAGGTGACCACAGTGTATGTACCTGAAAGTTGGTATTGTATCGAGAAGGAAGAGAATTCTCATCACCTTTCTCACTAGACTTTAAACAGAAATGTTCTAAAGATTTGGTGAAAGAGTGATATGCCCTCATGGCCAAGGTCTCTAGAAAGAAACATGGTGCTAGAAGGGTTTTGAATGAAATGAAGGAAATGGATATGAATGAACTAAACGGATATGACTTAACTATGAATGAAATAAAAATGAATAACTATGCATAGTTCAAATAATAAAGCAATGGGTGCAGTTCCTAAGGAAAGCTAGACTTCCACAGAGCTTCAGTGTACTCAGGTATTCAAAAGGATTTCACCAAAGATGGCAAGGAGACCATATCCCCAGAAGTAGGCTTCTAGAATTAACAGAAAACCTATAGGCAAGGAGTGGAAATTTTTAAAAATACCACAAGCAACAATTTTTTTTTTTTGCTATTTTGGCCATGTCGAATAGCTTGTAGCATCTTAGTTCCCTGACCAGGGATCAAATCCATGCTCTCAGCAGTGAAAGTGTGGAGTCCTAACCACTGGACTGCCAGGGAATTCCAGCGACACATTTTAAATAGGATTTGTGTTGTTCAGAGCAAGTAGATGTACAAGGAGATAACAGGTCCTCTCTTTGCAGAAGATGCTGGATGAATTCAGTCAACAGACATTTATCACTTGTCTTCCATGAGGCTGGCACATAACAGGTGTGCTGCAAACAGTGGCTGTGTATACTGAATACAAAGATTAATGATGGTCCCTTGTCGGTGGCCCTCTCTGTTGGTGGCGGTGCAGACCTGTGAGCAGGTGTGTGATGAGGGCTATGACCGTGGCACCCCACACAACTGAGGAGAAAAGCGACAAGGGAGGGAGTCAGAGGAAGCTTGCTGCGTGGAAGAACTGCCTGACAGCAACTAGGAAGAGAGCGCCGAGGACCAGACCACGTCTGAGTTCAGCACCTACATCTGGCCGGTCCTCTCCAGAGGGAGGCTCCTGGGGACTATCTTCATCCCCATTTTGCACTTGAGAAAACTGAGGCTTGGAATGGAAGGTGGTGACGTGCCTCAGGTCATACAGCTGGGCAACAGCAGAACCAGGGCTCATCCGACAGAAAACGTTACCATCTCCTTCTCCGGGTGTGGGCAGAAAACTGCCGCAACGCCCTTCAAGGTTTCGCAAAGACTCTGACTCTGGGTGACGAGTCCCCGTCTTCAGAGCTTCTGGGAAATGCGTTGGCCTGGGTTATACTGCCTCCCGAACACGAGAGAGGGATGCTCTGGCTTTGGTGCCAGTGCTCTGACGTCTACCTCTCCTCGAATACAAAGCCCCAGTCTGAGTGCCTCGCGACCTTGGCAGAAACGGAAGCAGCAGCCGCTGGTGCAGTCACGTTCTGCACACAGCTGTGCCATTTCTGCCTTGAACCCGCTGAGCCTTTGTGGCATCTACTCTTTTTTTTTTTTTTTAATTTATTTGGGGCCAATAATATGCTTTGTTGAGAACCAGGCTTTGTAAAATGAAGAAATTAGCTGCAATAACATTGTGTGGTCTATATTAATGAGTTGTAACCCGATATCAAGTTCATTATCATTTGCCTGAAGGCTTGTGGCTCTGTGTCTAGCTGAAAAAGCAAGCCTCCCTTTGTGAAGATAGGAAAAACAAACCTTCAGAAAGTGGCCATTTTTGCTGAAAATGCCCCTGACACACCCTTCACCGAAACTGCGTGAATTGTGGTCCTGTCATTTACGGCTGGAGACACCCTTGTGCTCTTTTGCTTTGGGCTTAAAAACATTACTTGGACTGCTCCGCTCTGCCATCAATCTTACCTAACGATCTATTTACCTAAAGTACACAATCGCAGACCAGCCTCCCATTGCAATCTAGGGCAGATGAAAGAACATTAACGAAGCCAAGAGCCCGCAGGACTGGACGGCTTGGCAGCTGGTCGGAACCGCTCCCCGCCCGCGGGGTCCAAGTGGCCAGGCTATCCTGGGTTTTTTTCCCTTTTACTCTTTTTCAACAGATGAAATTGCTATAATAATTAAAGGAGCTAAAAGGAAGCACAGGAGGAGCTAGCAAATACTGTTAGGCTTCAGGATGCAAAGGGGAGAGGGGTGGGGAGAGAGAGCAGAGAGGAAAAGGGGAGGAGGGAGCCATAGGAGACAGACACTTCCTGCACAGCCTCCAAACCTGTGGTGAAGCGAAAACTGCTCTCTGTGGAGTGTGACATTTTTTGATTCTCCCTGAATCAGGGCTGGGTGCCTAGAGGGTGTCTGACCTCTGACCAACCTCCTCATCCACTTCATTAAGGGGCCTACCACGGGCTAAATTCAGGGCCTTTAGGTGCCAGAAGGGGCTCTCTTCCTTTAGAGGCAGGCGAGGTCTAGTTTCAAATCTATTTGCAGTAGGACCAGGTTCTAACAATAAAAAGGAAGAAAAGGGGCCCCTTTGTTTTGTGAGGAACTGAGAGACGGCTGCATCTGAAGTGAGTTCTGTGGACACCGTGACACCGCCCCCCTCCCCGCCCCCCCGCAGGATGCTCCCATAATGTCTGATGAGCTCAGAAGGGCTTCTGCAATGGGGAGGGTGTGGGCTGGGGGAGCACAATTCAGACCTAAATTTGGGGGCTTGAAAGTGAAGCCAAGTCTCCATCTCAGCAAATAAAAGAGTAGCAGCTCTGGGCCCCATGCAGAGAGGGGAAAACAAAATGGGACTTTGGAGCCAGACTGGTCTGGTTTTGAATCTCAGCTTCTCCATCGCACAAGTCCCTTTCTGTGTCTGAGCCTCAGTTTTCTCAGCTATAAAATGGAGGGGACAACACCTTTATCATGGGGTTGTCATCAAGTCTCAAGTAAGACAAATTTACAAATATAAATCACCTGGTACATTCTGAATCCTCAATAAATGGTAGGATAACAAGTAAAATAGGTTGTAGGACAGTACAAACTGTCCTTGTATGGATCCAAGATGCCATAGACATCAAACTCTAAAAGAAGGTCAGAAATACCACCTGAAGGCATTTTTGAGGTAGCGGTAGGAGCACATAGGACTCTCCATTTGTATCCCCACGCTGAGAATATAAAAACAGAGTGGAGAGGGAAAGAGATTTGCACAGTGACTTGACAGCAGCTGCTAGGATGCTTTGAATCGTGAACCCAAAGGGAGGAGGCGGCTGCATCCTTCAGCTCAAATCAAATGAGAGACCAGCTGCCGTGATGCTCAAGAGCATAAAACGTGACCCCTGCAGGCAGGGGCTGGAAAGCTGGTCTCTGATACCCTCGGAGAAAACCCAGAGGACAGAAGCATGCTGGGTCATGCTTCTAGGGCAGGGCGGCAAGGTGGAGAGTAGCTCTCTTAGCCTCTGTTTCCTCACCTGCAAAGTGCGGTAAATATTGCCTACCCCTCAGTGTTGTGGAGTGAATGGAATTGGTCAATTCATCGGAGAGGAGAAGCAGATAACCTAAGGTCACAGAGCAGGTGAGCAACAGTGGAAGCAGGACTCAGACCCTGGAATGATCTGTGGCCCAGGTGCTAAGTCAATCAACCCTGACAAGGGTTTGTCTGGCCAGACTAGGAAACTCAAGAATTAATCCTTTTACTGAGACAATTTAAATCCCAAGCCCTGGAGCTGCACAAAAAACGGAACAAGCAGGGTTATTTGTTGGTTCGAGGCAGGGAGGGAAAAGGTGAGAAGACTGGTCAGGGTTAAAGAATCATCAGGCTGCCCATGCTAGCTCCCATGGACCCCTGGAACGCTCCTCCACATCCGCCAAGTTCTTTTCCTACGAGAATGCCGGATTCATGTTCTCAGATTCCTTGGTATCCGTCTGCTTCCTGAGTTTTGAAAGAACTTTTTAAGAAGGTCTAAAAATACCAGAGAAGCAGTTTGATTAGCAGAAGATGGGATCAGCCAATAAGCAAGAGCAACACAGACGACAACTGTGTGCTAATTGCCGCTTGGGCATTTGCTTCAAGGGCCCTTGGAAACAATACATTTCAGTCATGTTACCCTTTTGGCTGCCATTTCCTGAATGTATAAAAAATGATCGGCACGAGAGTCATCATCTCTGGAAATGTCAGTATTTAAATGTTTTAATGCTTGATATTTTGGGGAGCCAATGGCTTCAAGCCCTAAGTGGAAATATGAAGAGAGAGCATTCAGTGAGCACCTATTATCTGCCAGGGGCTTTCCTTAGTATTATCTCATTGATCCTCCCAACAATCCTCCAAAGCCAGAGTTGTTATTATTTCTGTATGTGAGATAAAGTTACTGAGACACAGAGAGCAACTTGCCCCTAATCATACACAGAGCAAATGTTAGAATGTCATCTCTCTTTATGACGCACCCAGTATGTGCTGGGGATGTACCAGTGCATAAAACACCTACAAGCCTTTGTCTAAGTGAAATTTACAGTTACCCTGGGGGACCTGATGCCTCATTTGCCATGCAGAGCTATCCTTGGTCCTGAGAATACAGACTATTCTCATACTGAACTTAAATCCTGCACCAGGCACTGTGCTAGGCTCTGGGGATAGACTTGTGAGCAAGGCAGGGTCCTTTCCCTTCAATGAGCTCCAAGTCTACTGGTGGGACCAGACAAATTAACAGGCAATTATGATGTGGGGTTATTTTTTCCTTTTGGTAGAAAATAAAAAATTCAGCAGGTCAGAGCTTGGATTTAGACGAAATCCACTTAACTAGATATTTATCCACATTATTCAAAGCAATTAAACTGTTTACAGTGATCAACATCTCAGCCACACACACCCCAGAACCTCATTCCTCATTAGCTGGGCCTGTCTTCCTTGCCGTTTTATCTAGCAGGTCTTGACAGTGTACTGACCCAGCATCAAAATACGCCTTTCTTAGAAATGTGACTCTAATTAGAAATGGCTGATAAACCTTCATTGAAATGGGCATTATTTAGAAAGATGCATCTAAGCCACAAACAGGGGTTTCCCCCCACCCTCACCCCTCCTTGTCCCCAGCTGTGATTCTCTTCCAGAAAAGCTCACTGGTGTATTTTAGCAAGAGCTCAAGAAAATGCAAATATCCTTGTCCGTGGTCACAGGGCACAGTCACATTCTTGTTTACATCACCTACAGCTAAAATTGGCACTTTCCTTTTTCTTCTGGAGACTTCTTGAATATACTCTTTAAAAATGCGACTGACAGATGCTCCTTTTAGAGAGATAGTTGCCTACTGTTCCTTCTTATTGCAGGCAACCAGGCTGATCTTAAGAGCATAGAATCTCTCTAGTTAGTTGGTCCTGGATACAAATCCTATCACTTACATGTCTGGGTATCTCTGGGCAAGTCACAACATCTCTCCAAGCCTCAATTTTATCATCTCTACAAACAGGGGTAATGACAGCATGGGACTGAGGAGCTAACTTTAAAAAAATATGCAGAACACAGTAGTGGCATAATAGATGCTTAATAAGTGGCAGCCATTATTTGCTCTCTGGAGTCATATAGCAAGGAGGATACCCTCAGACTGTGAGGTTAGGGTCCTCGGTTCTGCATATGAATATGAAGAAACTACAGAGGTGAAGTGATTTGCCTAAGGTCAAACAGCTATGTAGCATGAGAGCTCATACTCCAAACTGACCTCCTAATTCCCAGCAAGGGCCACACCCACTCCACCACTGTTCGGAACCCTGGAAACATCTTGCAGTGGAAAACTACAGTTTCTTGTGGGGAGGAGGGGAAGGGGAGAAGGTTCTACAAGGAGGAAGAAGACGGAAGGTATAGCACCTTTGAAACCCAGTGTAACTTCCAAGTGGACCAAGTAATGAAAGATAGAGCTGGAAAAGCCAGCAGGGACTAGATCATGCAGAGCCTTTTAAACCTTATTAAAGATAATCATCTTCATTTTGAGGGCCATTAATTGTTTTAACCTGGGAAATGACAATATCACACCTGTAATGAAAGAGAATGGGTTGGAAGAAGGTCAGATTGAAGGTAAAGGGAGCAGTTGGGAGGCTGGTGGAATAGTCCAGGCTAGAGATGGAGATGAGGGCATCCTGGATCAGGTAGTGACCTTGGGGAAGGAGGCAGTGTCCACAGAGTGCCTGCTCTGAGGCAGCTGATTGAACATAAGAGATGATGAAGAGGGAGAAAGCAAAGATGAAAAGCTCAGGTTTCTGCCTAAACAACTGGATACACAATGGCATCATTTATTTAAATGGGGAACGTTTCACCATTCAGCTGGGGAAAGGTACTCAGGACTTGGGTGGTACTGCCATGGTTCTCAACCCAAGATGACTTTGGTCCCCAGAGGACATTTGGTAATATCAACGCATTTGTGGTTGTCACAAATGGCTAGAGACCAGAGGTGCTGCTCAACATCCTACAATGCACACGGCAGCCCATCGGCCCCAAATGTCAATAGAGTCAAGGTTGAGAAACCCTGTTCTGCTGAAATTCATAGTCTTAAAGGAAGTAAAACATTAGAATTTTTCAGTTATTGAAAGATTTAATGGGAACTCATGGAGCTAAATCCTCCCTAATTTGAAAACCCTCCAGGATAGAAACTTGGGTAACTTCGTGTGTGGAGGAGAAGAGCATGGAAAGATTTACCTGCTGGAGCTCTGTGGAACAGCCTTTTGTCCAACGGGAAATCAGGAAAGAACCTGTTCTTTGGGAGTGAATGGCAACAAACTCCGCCTCACCCTGATGCATTAGAAAATAAGAAAATCCAGCCACGATTCAGTGTCTTGTATCACCCCAAGTCCACATCCAGCCAACACTGAAGATGCAGATCAGATGGCTTCACTGCACCTTTCTTCCCATGATAGAACTTGCTTCTATCTCCAACTCTAATATATTTTTCACCTTTCTTTTTAACTTATTAGCCATTTTGATTCATGGTTATTTATGCATTTTGTCTCCAACAGAATTGTGGATTTCTTAAGAGATGCCCCCAAGTCTGATTCATATTAGTGCATCCAAAACACCTGTCATATATATTTAATAGACATCTCAGAGGGTCATATTGACCCTGTACCAGGCTGCTGCTGCTGCTGCTGCTGCTAAGTCACATCAGTAGTGTCCGACTCTGTGCGACCCCATAGACAGCAGGCCACCAGGCTCCCCCCTCCCTGGGATTCTCCAGGCAAGAACACTGGAGTGGGTTGCCACTTCCTTCTCCAATGCATGAAAGTGAAAAGTGAAAGTGAAGTCACTCAGTCGTGTCCGACTCTTAGTGACCCCATGGATGTAGCCTACCAGGCTCCTCTGTCCATGGGATTTCCCAAGCAAGAGTACTGGAGTGGGGTGCCATTGCCTTCTCCGCTGTACCAGGCTACAATGGGGCATTACTTTCCATTCTTTCTGCCACTGAGTTGCAGCCAGCCATGGACCCCTTGAAGCCCCTGACACACTGAACCCATTCCAGAAATCATCCCAACTGTATAATCTTCCCACTTAGTGAAATCCAGAAATCCCAAAGCACTTCCACACTTACAGGCAGATCTCCAAACAGAGCTAACTTTTGAGTTATTAAATACAACTTCCGATTGCATAAATTCCAACTTAGACAGAAATACATCAGATCAAAATTGAGCCTGCAAGAAATTTTTTCAGCAGAGTTTGAAAACAGGAATTCAGAAGGGAAAATGCCACCATCTCATGATAGAAGGTATCCCATTACTGGTGATTATGATTTTGAATTTAACTGTCAGAAAGATCTCTGAGAAAAATATGTTGATTTGCTCAGTCCAAGAAAGGTTTAATTGGCTTCTGTCAGATTTTATGTAAGTGCTACTTGCCACTGAACCCCACGTGGATTCTGCAGCTTTTGAACTGAACAGATGACAGCTGAGTCTTTAGAGGCTGCAGGAATGCTGAAAAGGGGTCAAGGATAGGTCTCTTTCTATGGTTGTGCAAAGGCTTTTCTAACCAGAGATTGATTCTTTAAGCCCCCCTACCCTCCACTCTCCAAATCATGAAAACAGAAGGGAGTCAAAGGAATAAAGATAGTCCACTATCTTGGATCTCTTTTCATCTGACTCCCTATATTTTTCAGTTTCTGGAAGGTTGTCCCATGTGATTGTCTTTTTTCACTTCTAGGTATTCTCAACACCTAGAATTACACTTAGCAAAGACTATGGTTTTTCCTGTGGTCATGTATGGATGTGAGAGTTGGACTGTGAAGAAGGCTGAGCACTGAAGAATTGATGCTTTTGAACTGTGGTGTTGGAGAAGACTCTTGAGAGTCCCTTGGACTGCAAGGAGATCCAACCAGTCCATCCTAAAGGAGATCAGCCCTGGGATTTCTTTGGAAGAAATGATGCTAAAGCTGAAACTCCAGTACTTTGGCCACCTCATGCGAAGAGTTGACTCATTGGAAAAGACTCTGATGCTGGGAGGGATTGGGGGCAGGAGAAGGAGGGGACGACTGAGGATGAGATGGCTGGATGGCATCACTGACTCAATGGACGTGAGTCTGAGTGAATTCCGGGAGATGATGATG
>SJYV01016823.1:38761-50105 GCA_006410875.1 Neotragus pygmaeus | reverse complement strand
AATTCCCAATAGTTCTCTGAAAAGACCTCAGGCTAATTCTTATTTGATGGACTGGGATCATATGACCATCTTTGAACCAATCATTGTGGCCAGGGGGATGGAAAGCTCTGATTGGCTAGGGCTGGATCACGTGCTCATGCTGGGTTCTAGAGACAGTGTCACATTCACATCCTCTTGGCTTGAGGTGGGTGAAGAGTGGTTTGCAGAAAACTGGGTTCGCAATGGGGGAACCAATGGTGGGAGGCAAATACAACATACATGCCTGTTGACACAACACCTCGTGGGAGGCGTGAACTTAGTAGAGAGTGAGTGGGGCCCTGAATTGCTTTGTTTGCCCCAGTGTAGAAATGGACTCGCTGAGAGGCACATCCAAATGATCCCTAAATAGAACTAAGAACAAAAGGAAAATATTTCTGGGATTTCACAGAAATCTTGGAGAGAGGGTGACATTTTTCTACAATTTTACAAAGGATATCCATATCAACCTTGTGTAGCTCTTAAGGAAAGAAGATCCCTGAGGACATCTGAGTTGCATAAATGGGGAAACCAAGGCCCAAAGAAGTTTCCAGACCTGTCCAAACAGCTAATATTTGCTAGAGTCTGGATTGAGCAGTCTCTTGCCATGGCTTAGCAATGTTCCCTCCACATGACTCAAGTAGACTTCCGTCTATTGTGCTGCTTACATCAAAGCTAGACATGTCTCAAAGACTTACTTCCCTGGATGCTCCTACTCTTCTAAGCCCCTTGCTTGTCCTTGGGGCTGCCTGGGGCCTCTGCATAGACCTAGAAGGAGGAGCTTGTGTAGGAACAGACAGTCAGGCTCCAACTCTTTAGGAGACCAGGAACCTAGGTGTCTGAAAGGGAGGTATAAGATGCAGGGCCCAACAAGAAAAACAAATCAACAGAGCAGGGTCATTGGAATAAACAGGAGTGGCCAAGAAAGGACAAATGGCTAAAGAAAGTGGATCGGTATTTATAATGTACTTCCTATTACCAAGTATTTTGCATATATTATTTTACTCAGTCTTCACAAAAATTTTAATTTCAGGGAATGAAAGGGAAGGGGAGGAAAAGCAGTGTCCATCAGCAGGAGCCATGTTTTGAAGGGCTTTGAATTTGGCTATATGAATGAGTGAATGAATGAATGGAGTTTATACCTGTATTACTTTGTTGCTGTAACAAAGAACCATGAACTGAGGGCCTTCAGCAGCAGAAATTTCTTGTTTTTCAGTTCTGGAGGCTAGAAGTCCCAGATCAAGGTGTCAGCAGGGTCCATTCCTTCTGAAGGCTGTAAGAATTTGTTCCATGCCTCTCTCTCCTAGCATCTGGTGGTTTTCAGGCCCATCTTAATATTCCCTGACTTATAAATGCATAACCCCAACCTCTGCCTTTAGCTTCTAGTGGCATTCTTTCCATGTGTGTGTTTGTGTCTGTGCCCCAAATTCACCTTTTTATAAGAACACAATTATACTGGATCCACCCTACCTCAGTATGACCTCATCTTTAATTACATCTGCTCTGACCCTGTTTTCAAGTAGGGTCACATTCGGAGATACTGGAGGTTAAGACTTCAACATCTGAATTGGGGTGGGGGGAACACAGTTCAACCCATAACAGCCGCTAAGTGGAACCCTGAGAAAAGCTGGGTTCAGCAAAATTAAACAGATTAATTTAAGGCCTCTGTGGTGCTTTTATAACCTTACTGAAAAACCTCTTACACTCCTTCCACTGAGAGCTGCGGCCTCTGTCCCATCCCGAGACAGATAGAGGATGGTGGAAATGAAGCTGTGTGACATCCAAGGTGGACCATGAAAGGCCATACCGCTTCCATCTCTTTCACTGGAATGCTGGGCTGCATCTAAGAAGTGTGAATACCCTGGGGCCAGCCCTCTGAGAGGCACATAGATCCTCTCTGGCTGAGTTCCCAGCAGAGCCCAGCCTTCAAGTTATCTTGCCGAGGTGCCAGATAGGTTAAGTAAAAAAGCTCTCTGGCAGCAGTACCCTTCAGCTGCAGCTGGGAGAGGCTTCTGAGTTAAAGTCCCAGCCATTGTGGAGGAAGGACAGGCAGTCCTGGCTGTGCCCTGCCTAGATCCCAAGCCACAGAATTAGTGAGCATAAAAAAATGGTTCTTGTTTTAAGTCACTAAGTTTAGGGTTTGTATTAATCAGCATCCTCAAGATAAACAAAACCAATATCAATGTCTATCTCTCAAGTCCAAAGGCAGCAGTAGGCAGAATTCCCTCTTCCTTACAGGACATCTGGGGCTCCCCTGGTGGCTCAGATAGTAAAGAATCTGCCTGAAATGTAGGAGACCCAGGTTCAATCCCTGGGTCAGGAAGATCCCATGGAGAAGAGAATGGCTACACACTCCAGTATTCTTGCCTGGAGAATCCCATGGGCTGAGGAGCTGTGGGTTACAGTCCATGAGGTCACAAAGAGTTGGACATGACTGAGCAACTAACACTTTCCGTGACCTCCCTAGAGGACATCACACTTTTTTCTTTCCAGGCCCTCAACTGATTAGGTGAGGCCCACCCACATTATAGAGGGAAATCTGCTTCACTGAAAGTCTACTTATATAAATGTTAATCTCATCTGGAAAAAAATAAAACAAAAACCTTCACATCACCTGGACTAGTAGGCTAGACTATGGTCTAGCCAAGTTGGTGCATAAATTAACTATCACTGGCTGGTTTGTTACCCAGCAATAGCTAACCACAATAGCCCCTCACAGCCTCTCAGCCTGCTGCTGCATTGTGTGACTTTCCAAGTGAGTGATAATATGTTACATTTTCCAATTTTATTTGGGCAAATTTCCTGCCCTCCCTCCCTCTCCGTTCCTCTTTTAAACAGAGATCTTTGAGTATGTTGTTCTGCAGATCATGTCCTTAAGAAGCTTGAGTGTAGCAGTTAAGAGTCCCTGATTTGGAGTCTGAGCGAATTAGATTCAGTTCTTGGCTGTATTAGTTCTGAGCTGTGTGACCTTGAGAAATCTATTAAACCTCTCCGAGTTTCAATATCCTCATCTGCAAAGTAAGACAGGCATACTGACCTTCGTGCCATTGTAAGGAATAAATTGAATGAGCCTTGGAAAGGGCTCAGTTCAGCACCAGGGCACATGGTTTTTTTAAATTCGTTCACCAGTAGGTCCAAGATTTTACCAGTCTGTGGTGCTGTGCTTCGTTTTAAAAGGCCTTAATTATGAGGCTCAAGCTAACCCTCTCTATTTCGAGAAGCTTCTCTCCCTCCCCCTTCCCCTTCCTTCCTGTCTTTCTGGGTGTGTGTTTTTTCCCTTTCTTCTTTTTATTTTCCCCTGTAAAGTCAGATTTCCTCCACTGGGGACCACATGCATGTTTCACAAATTCATCTTGCTTGTCACTGCAGCCAGCCATGGTTCTCTGGACCACTGCTCCTTCCACTTCAGGTCCCCTCCTTCTGCCTCCAGCTGCCACTCTGCCCTGCACACCTTCCCTCAAGCACAGCACAGACCTTGCCACCCACGGTGGCATGAGCAAAGAACAGGTTGCAAGTTTTATGCTGACTTGCCTGAATGTTCCAGGGCAGTGGGAGGGGAGCGGAAGTGAAGTGTTCGCTTCTAACTGTTACTGGAGAGAACATGGTCAGAGATCATGGACACAACTCTCCAGACATTTACAGACACCTCTGCTTCCCTTCATTGTGTCAGTGCTCGTGGTGTTCAGGACACTGCCTTGCCTTGGTGTTTGCACCTACTGCCCAGCCCAAGACCTGCTTCTCCACACCCTCATTGTCTGATCTCATTCCTGGATGGTGGGCAGTGGGAATTTCCACTGCCTTCAGGAGAAACCCATCCCCATTATCAGGGAGAGGTTGCCCTGGGGTCCTCTGTATTAGTCAGAGTCCTCCAGAGAAACAGAACCTATAGGATATGTACAGTTGACCCTTGAACAACATGGGTTGAAAAACTGCCAGTGTCTGTTTATATGCAGATTTTTTTTTCAGTAAATACATATAAGTGGTGCTAGTGGTAAAGAACCTGCCTGCCAGGTTCAGGAAGATCCCCTGGAGGAGGACATGGCAACCCATTCCAGTAATCTTGCCTGGAGAATCCATGGATAGAGGAGTCTGGTGGGCTGCAGTCCATGGGGTTACAAAGAGTTGGACATGACTGAAGCGACTTAGCATTCATGCACTATATAATCATGATTGGTTGAATCTGCAGATGTGGGACTGTAGATACAAAACCTGACAATGGGACTTGAGGATCTACAGATTCTTGTGTCTGTGGAAGTTGCAGAACCAATCCCCCGTGGATGCTGAGGATGGCAGCATGTATGTATATATGTGCTGCTGCTCGTAAGTCACTTCAGTTGTGTCCGACTCTGTGAGACTCCATAGATGGCAGCCCACCAGGCTCTGCTGTCCCTGGGATTCTCCAGGCAAGAACACTGGAGTGGGTCGCCATTTCCTTCTCAAATGCATGAAAGTGAAAAGTGAAAGTGAAGTCGCTCAGTCGTGTCCGACTTTTCGCGACCCCATGGACTGCAGCCTACCAGGCTCCTCTGTTCATGGGATTTCCCAGGCAAGAGTACTGGAGTGGGTTGCCATATATATGTGCAGAGATTTATTATAGAGAATTACCTCACACGACATGGAGGCTGAGTAGAACACACCCAGAAGAGCCTCAGATCCAGGTGAGCCAATGAGGCTTCAGTCTGAGCTTGAAGGCAGAAGGCTGATGTCCCAGCTCCAAGAAAGTTAAGGAGAGACAGAAGTTCCTTTCTTTCTACTCTTGAAGTCTCTAACAGATGATAGGCTAAGGCCCACCCACACTGGAGAGGTGGGACCTCTTGACTCACTGATTCAAATGCTAAGCTCATCCAGAAACACCCTCACAGACACACCCAGAAATAATGTTTCCCTAAGTATCTGGGCCCCTCCCCATGGTCCAGCCAAGTTGACACATACAATTCATCATCACGCTTCATATGCCTGGACCAAGTTGCCCACAGTCAGTGCATTCTGGTTTTGCAGGGCATCCAGGGTTTGCAGGCCAGTCCTTTGCCCCACCTCCTCTCCACGCGCGGGCAAGTGAGGTCTGAGCGTCTTCCATCCTCAGTGCTCATCTTCATACGCGGTACCTCACCACCTACAAACAGCTCAAACAAGAAACTCACAAACATTCCCAAGAACTTGCACTAATTTAAAGGCTTACAATGTCTAAATCCACAGAAAGAAGGGACAAGTTGCTGGGGAGAAAGCAGATTTATTTAACTCTCATGGAAAGAGAAGGGGCTTCCCATATGGTGCTAGTGGGAAAGAACATGCCTGCCAGTGCAGAAGACATAAGAGACGTGGATTTATCCCTGGGTCAGAAAGATCCCCTGGAGGAGAACATGGCAACCCACTCCAGTATTCTTGCCTGGAGAATCCCAGGGACAGGGAAGCCTGGCGGGCTGCAGTCCAGTAGGTCGCAGGGAGTTGGACATGACTGAAGCAATTTAGCACGCAAGCATGCATGGAAAGAGAAGAGGCATTGGAATTAGTTGAACCTGGATTCAAATAAAAGTCTTGCCCCAACCTGTGCAGTTTTCGCTTCTATGAGACGAAGCTTCGGCTTTAGAGAGCAGCTGTGAAGATGAAATGACAAATACCTGAAAAGGTGCCTGACGCATAGCACATCCTCAGCAAATGATGGCTACTGCCTCGGCCGTTTGTTGTTATGATTGTACTAGTGCCTTTGCTATTAAGATGGTTATTTGAAACTGAGATGTTGATGCCTTAAGATCGACATGGGTGACAATATTCTTGACTGGAAGTCAGTGGAGGAGGGGTCACTTATCCCTGTGGTAAAGTCTGGAGTTGAATTGGAAATATTCTGAAGTCTGTCCTAGTAGCCTTTTATTTTAAGGAAAGAAGCCTGGACTTTGGGTTCTAATCGGTGACACAAGTTTGAATCATAGCTTTGACTTATTAGCCACGTGACCTTGACCAGTTGATTAATCTCCCCAAACCTCCGACTTCACATCTGTAAAGTGAGGATAATGATGCAGGTTGAGGACTGAAATGGCAACAATATAAGGGGCTTGTTACACTGTAGGCACTCATCATTTGGAAACTTTTAATATTGTCATTGTACCTTTCTTCTTCTTTTTTTTTTTTGTACCTTTCTTCCTAGATGCCATTCAACAACCTGTAACAGATACTAAACTGACCATTTTAAAATTGCCCCAGGAAGACTGTGGTGTGCTCTGCACTCTGACACCCTCAGTCCATATGGTTCAGATAGGATTGGCCTCATATTCCAGATACAAGATCGAGCTTGTGACCCCTATCTAGCCAATGGGTATATTTTGTCCTCTAGGGGGCACAGTGATTGGTTCAGGTGATCCAGTGAGACTCTATTCTAGGAGCTGATAGTTTGGAAGCTTGGAGTAACAGGGACCATCTTTCCTATGAGAGAGTTGCCAACAAAGAGAAGGACAGGTGGGAGATATAGAGATTGAGCCTGATGACATGCTTGCCATGTCGTGCTCAGTCGCTTCAGTCGTGTCTGACTCTTTGCAGTCCTACGGACTGTAGCCCAGCAGGCTCCTCTTCCATGGGATTCTTCAGGCAAGAATACTGAAGTGGGTTACCATGCCAGGGGGATATTCCCGACTCAGGGATTGAACCCGTGCCTCCTTCATCTCCTGCGCTGCAGGCGGATCCTTTACCCACTGAGCCACCAGGGATGCCCGATGACATGCTTAAAGCCCCTGAATTGAGCTGAGCTCGAAAACTTCTTCAATAGTGGATGCTTCTATTACAGGAGCCAACAGATTCCCTTTTGGGCTTAATGACCTTTTGATGTGAGGTTAAATGATTTGTAACCAAACACACACTAACCAATGTAATTTTGCCCCCTCCCTGCTCCTGTTAATATACCTCAGTCACTCCTGGTGGCCTACAGTCAGAATATTTCACCAGGAAAAGAGAATTTCTATCAGGCTTCCTGCATTGTCTCATAAGAGCCTGGTTTACAGCCCCAACAGAGATGTTCATAATTGGCCAGTGAGAGCAAAGAGCCAGGGTGGTGAATGTGTGCCAACAAATAATTCAAGCCAGCAGAACTCTTGGGGTTTTATAATTATGTGGAAAGACCTGAGATTTCTGTAAGGCAGGGGTCAGCAAATTAAAATTCTCCCAGGGGCTCAGGGCTTCTGAATGCTGGTTTCTGATAATCTTGTTTATGTCCTGGGGTAAATAAATCCGTCTTTTGTTTTGTGTTATTCAACTCTCAGCACTGTTTGTAATTAAAGGGGTGGAGGGTGGAGAAATGAATGAGTTCTTTAATTGGCTCTGTTCTGGGTGACATAGAGTAAGACAAAAAGGCCCTCATGGGCGGGAGAGGGAGTTGGGGGTGGCCTGCTCTGCCCTGGGAAACAGTGATAAAACCCCAGGCAGCTGGTGATCAAGTGGCAAAGGGGCGGAAATCTATCGTCATTAGTGTGATCAATGAGCACAGGCTGCGTCTCTGCTGGTCTGTGCCAGGGCCCTCCTGAGACACAGAGAGAACCTGAGCGAATGTGGCTGGTTTCAGAAGTCACCCCACCCCCACTCCTCTAGTCAAGCATACCCTGGCGGCGATATTGCTCACCCCACTCTCCATTTCCTACAACCATGATTCTAGGGGAGAGAGGATGACAAATAAAGCAGATAGAATCTTACTAGATGGTCAGATAAAGATAAACACCACTTACACCATAATTATGATAGAAAGAGGACACAAGTAATAACAGATGGGTCGGTTCCGTAGGTTGAGTGCTGTCTACGAGCAGTACATATATGGCTCCTTTTAATGCTCTCAAGGACTCCATATTATTGGCACCACTGTCTGCACTTTTTAGAGGAAGAAATGGAGGTAGAAAGAGAGATGAAGTGACTTGCCTTCAAGGGACCTCGCTGGTGAGTGATGAAGCTGGTGTTCATCTCCGAGTCAATCAGACAACAAAGCAATGCTTGTGCTGACCGTATGATGCCTCTCCAGCTCATTTCTGGAACTCTGCTTTGCCCCTCTAGAGCTTTTCAAATTTTTAAAACCAAGTCTTCGACTTCCCTGGTGGTCCAGGGGTTAAGAATTCACCGGCCAAGGCAGGGAACATGGGTTCGATCCCTGGTCTGGTTGCACATGCTGCAGAATCAGCTAAGCCAGTGCGCCACAGCTGCTGAACCTGAGTGCCTAGAGCCTTTGCTCTCCAGCAAGAGAAGCCACTGCGATGAGAAGCCTTCCCACCGCCATGAAGAGTAGTCCCCACTGTCTGTGACTAGGGAAAGAATGCAGCGGTGAAGACCCAGTGCGGCCAAAATAAATAAGTAAATAATTAAATTTAAAAAACCAAATAAAAAGTTAAATAAAATCAAGTCCTGTACTCTAAGTCTCAGGTTTTCATCTGTGAGATGGGGATTAACAACAATTTTATGTAGCAGAGTGTGTGGATGCAAATAACAAAAACAGACATTGGGTAGTTTAAGCAAAAAGGCAATGTCCAGGAAGGATACTGGGGAGCTCTTGGAGTTCTGGTCTCTGCTGGTTCTGTGGAGCGAGAGGGGCCCCATGCCCACCAAGAATCTCCCAGTGGGCGATTTTCCCCCAACAGGAAGGGTGTTCGGAGGCTGAGTAGCTAAAATATACCCTCCACGCTGACTTTCTCATAGGGCTGTGTGGTGATGGATGGCTCATGTACCAGGCATGACACGTAGTGAATGCCCAGTGAATGGTAATTATTATTATTATTATTAATAATAACCAGAAAGAGGCAGCTCAGCCTGTCTCCACACTTGCCATATAAATCCTGGGCCACTTTTTCTGCTGGATGATTTAGATTTCCTTTATGAACAGAGACATAAACCAAGCTAACATATCCTCAGGACAGAAGGATGCTGGCATGTCTTCAGATTGGTCACTAAAGCGTGTCTTAAATTGGGAAGAAATCAAAACAGATTGCATCTAATTTCTCACTGTTCCGAGCAAGAAATTACCTCTTTAAGGGAAACGCCATGACTTTCAAAGCTGTTTGCAAATACAGTGTTTGTGAAGTGTCTTGTCTTGGGTTTGGCTTGGATTTCTTGGTTAGATTGTCTGCTCCCGTGGGGTTAGCTGGGTTTTCAAAAAAAAGAGGCACAAAGAATCAACTTTTCTCACTTCTTTCTTGTGCTGTTAGGAGACTGGTGGGCGCTACTCTTCCCACAATTGGCTGCATGGGTTCTTATGGTGAAAGCATGGGCTTTGGAGCCAGACAAACCTGGATTCAAATCCTGATTATACTATACCCTGCAGTTTTATTTTCTTGGGCTCCAAAATCACTGTGGATGGTGACTGTAGCCATGAAATTAAAACATGCTTGCTCCTTGGAAGAAAAGCTATGACAAATGTAGACAGCATATTAAAAAGCAGAGACATCACTTTGACAACAAAGGTACCTATAGTCAAAGCTATGGTTTTCCAGTAGTCATGCACAGATGTGAGAATTTGGGGCATAAAGAAGGCTGAGCATGGAAGAATTGATGTTCAGAAACTGTGGTGCTGGAGAAGACTCTTGAGAGTCCTTTGGACAGCAAAGAGATCAAACTAGTCAGTCCTAAAGGAAATCAACCCTAAATATTCATTGGAAGGTCTGGTGCTAAAGCTGATCTCCAATACTTTGGCCACCTGATGTGAAGAACTGACTCACTGGAAAAGACCCTGACTCTGGGAAAGATTGAAAGCAGGTGGAGAAGGGGACGACAGAGGATAAAATGGCTGGATGGCATTACCAACTCAATAGACATGAGTTTGAGCAAATTCTGGGAGACAGTGAAAGACAGAGAAGCCTAGTGTGCTGCAGTCGGTGGGGCTGCAGAGTCAGACAAGTATGAGTAACTGAACAACAAAATATCCTGCAGTATACACTTGGGGAAGTCACTTTATCTGTATGGATCTCTGCTTCCTCATCGTATAAATGAGATCCTTATTATTTACTTCCTAGAGTTTGCAGTGGCCAGCAGCAACTGTTGGTCTTGCTCAGGGCTGATGCTGGCTTGTTTGAAAGCTTTCTGTAAATCAGGAAAAGGCACTCCTTCTTCTAGCAGATGTTTCTGGGGCCAGAGTTCGTGGCTTACTGAGCAGAGCACAGGGCAGGCTTCTGTTTCCTTTTTAGCCCCTCTACTGGTGCCCTTGTGCAGCATGTGATCTGCACAACTATTCACAGTGGCCTTGTTATATCAGCCTATTTGATTTGACTTCTTAACCTTTCTTCTCTTCCATCCCAAAGGAAGGGAGCATAACCCAATTCTGCTTAAAGCCTCTGGCAATAGTGATTGGGTCACAGATTGGTCATGTGGCCCAAACAGTCCAAAAAGAACTTTTCCCTGGGATTGACATACCCATGTTGGAAGGAAGTAACACTTTATATTCATTGAGGAAATGGCAACCATCTTCCTCTTCACATGGGACAAGCCTACTTACAGTAGGGGGAAATGTGATGAACAGGCAAAGACAAAAAGAGATAAGTAAAAATGAGAGCTATAGAGAAGAAATTTCTGAAGCCAGTTGTGGAGGATGGTTCCTGTGATTCTAAGCATGCATTCAGTTTTCTTAGTTCCACGAATTCAAATAATTCCCTTTGCATGACTCCCTTTATGCTTAAACTAGTGTGAGTTGGTTATCTGACACTTGCAACTAAAACTGTCCTGATAATTGGGTAGTTTCTGTAAGATGTATTGTGTATGGAAAACCCCTAGCTCAGAGTGTCATTCCATAAACAATAACTTATTATTGCCATACTACACCACATGGAATTCCCACCAGTTTGCTTCTTTGGAGTCAAACAGAAAGTGTTTTTTTACATTTGTGGTGTCAGATGTGCCATCAGCCCTTGATTTCACGCCCAAGGCAGACGTCCATAACTCATTAACAAAAGATATTAATTAAATAAGGCCATGGTGTTTTTTCAGTATTGTTCTTTGTTTTATTTTTGTTTCACCTGGGAATGGTCTGAGTCCTTCCTAACAGGTACTACAGGCAGCTTCTGTTCCTCATTTGGAAATGAAACCAAACATTTTGATTTTAAGCCATTAGTGACAAAATCCATCGCAATTCATTTTTTTAAGCCTCTAACTCATGGCAGTGTGCCTACAGAGGTGAGAAAACGTTGCTTTAAATTAATGCCAGAAAATAAGGGACTCAGAATAGCACTGCAGAAGCCTAAATGGCTAATGAAGTTTGGCAGAAGGTTTTTGTGAGCATGTGTAGGGCAGCTGGGTCAACAGGCAAGCGAATTCCCAAAGACAGAAACAAAGATTAGCTTAGCTTCACCACCATATCTGGGGCAAAGCTCACTTCCTC
>SJYV01016823.1:0-31713 GCA_006410875.1 Neotragus pygmaeus | reverse complement strand
AGGCTGAGTGCCGAAGAATTGATGCTTTTGAACTGTGGTGTTGGAGAAGACTCTTGAGAGTCCCTTGGACTGCAAGGAGATCCAACCAGTCCATTCTGAAGGAGATCAACCTTAGGAATTCTTTGAAAGGAATGATGCTAAAGCTGAAACTCCAGTACTTTGGCCACCTCATGCGAAGAGTTGACTCATTGTAAAAGACTTTGTTGCTGGGAGGGATTGGCGGCAGGAGGAGAAGGGGACGACAGAGGATGAGATGGCTGGATGGCATCACTGATTCGATGGATGTGAGTCTGGGTGAACTCCGGGAGTTGGTGATGGATAGGGCGGCCTGGCATGCTGTGATTCATGGGTTCGCAAAGAGTCAGACACGACTGAGCAACTGAACTGAACTGAACTGGAGGTGTAGAGGAGGCCCAGGCACCATGACATGGCCCTTAACGTCTCTCAGGGCAGTGTGGGCAGCAGCTGTTTGCAGACACCCCTTACCTAGGCTGGGGCTGGCCACTCAGGGCTGTTCCCAGTTGGCAAGCTTTGGGGATGACCTTGGCATTGGCAGCTGGTGAATGCTACTTTTCCAGGTGAGTCTCAGGTCTCCAGTGACCAAGATCAAACCTAAGCAGAACAAAATAACCCTCCCTCCCACCAATGAATTCTCCTCCTCCTCCTCTTCTTCCCTCTCCTCCATGCCCCTTCTCTTCCTGCATCTCCCTCCTCTTCTTCCTCTTCCTTCCATTTTTCCTCCTCCTTCTCCTTTTCCTCCTTTGGAACAAAAGTTTATACCATGCACACCCACTCACAGCAAAGCCAGTTGTGGGGTACTTGCCCACCATGTACCCAGGGCCCTATCATCTCCTCACAGTCTTTGCTGTCCTTGTCCTTACAGTCCTTCCAGGCTGCGGAGGCTGGGGTAGGGGAAGATTGCTTGTAGACTGGTGCTGGGTGCCATGGGCTTCTGGGTCCTCTACCCTCAATTGCGGAAAGGCTCCAGGGTGCTGCCTTCCTGGGGACTCCCTAGGACAATGTATATGATCCTGAAGACAGGCTCTCCCCACCGGAGCATCTCCTGAGTGCCCCACAGCTCTTCCTTGTCAGCGCTGGCTCCTTGTGGCAGAGATGGCCTCCAGAGAGGCTCCTCCAGGCCTCACTTGGCCTGGGGGCCCATCAGCATTGGTAGCTCAGAGCCCACAGGGTGGGTGTTTGCAGGTGGCCAAGAGCCAGGGCCAATGCCAGAGCCCCCAACTACACCTTCTTCAGCCTCTGCTATGTTGGGGTCTCTGTCTGAGGTGCAGGCACCCATTTTGCTGCACATGACGGTACCCTGCTTGGGCCTCCCGCACCTCCCTGAACTAATTTTGGCTTGGTTGGTGGAGCACCTTCCAGCTGGTAGAAGCTGAGGGGGCTGGGCCTGGCTTCCCTGCCCCTCTGCCCCACTCAAGGCTCCTGCTGTTTGTGTGGACTGCCTCTTCCCCTGTTACACTTTTTCTGTTGCCTGCTAGCAGAAGTTGTGCCTGGATATGTTGAGCCTATGTTTCTTAGGCCTTGGGGTGGTTCAACAGCTCCAGCCCCTCTCTTGTTCCCTGACTCTTCTGCTGCCAGCTGAGGCCTGGGTTTTGTCGCAGGCTGGTTCTCAGCCCTAGGAAATAATGCCTAGCTGTGGCCTCCTCCCCAGTGTCACAGCTGGAGGATAGCTGCCTGCACTTCAGAAACAGGATGATTCCTTCTTGGATAGTCTGAGTGCTGTTCTCAGCAAATGACCCTGCCTGGACCATGACCTGAGGAATCAGGACGCTGTCTTCTGATGCCCTGCAGACCATTTCTGCTTGACTCTGGTTCTCTTTGGCCTCACACTCCTCTTCATCTCGAATGAGCTTCATTAACTGCAGGAAAGTGGGCACACACTCTCGCTGATCCAGTAGCTTGAGCTTGCCCTGGAGGGCTGTGGTCATGGAGGCTCGAGCTAGGATGTGTTTCAGGCAAGTTGTGTCTGCACTTCTCACTGACAAGGGGCTATGCTGCACGGCTTTCTGAATCAGGGGCACTAATCATACCAAAAAACCAGAGATATTCTCTCCAGACTTCTGGAAGGTCTGGACTAACTTAAACTGTGAAGTTCTATGGTCCTCTTTATCCCCAAAGATCTGCTTCAGGGCCTCCAGTCACTCCTTCACTGTCATGAAGTCATTGCTGGCCCTCAGCACCTGCATGGTGGACTGGACAGGCCCACATAAGCTCTCCATCAAATGCCACCTCTTCTCTATCTCATGTACCTGCCATAGCTGCCTCATCTCAGTCACCTGTTCTAGCCACGTTTCAAAGCTCTCTTCATCTGGGCCTGGGAGAGAGTTTCCCGAAAATGTCTTGAGTTTTTGGTACCACAGCCTTTCTTTCAGAAGCTGCAAGACTGGTTGCCTGACTTGAGACACACCCTCTGGATCTGCACCCTCAGAGTGAGTGCTGTACTGCAGAGGTTTGGCCACATCTACCATTCTTCAGCCCTCATCTTTTAGGAAGTCCTTCAGTCTGTTGATAAATTCCTCATCTGGGCTATGGGGTTTCACCACCACTTCCCAGGCACCTCCCTTTCCTAGGATCCAGCTGGGTACTGTAGCATAGTTGATGGTGTCAGTCAGTTCAAGGAAAACTGCATTAGTGTGATCTTCCCTTCTGAACATTGTGCCCAGCACCCTGTAGGTGCAGAGGGACTCTAAGCCTCTACTCAGGGTCTCTTTAATTTCTGCCTCACTACACTCCATGGGGATCCCCACAATTAGCAAGGCCTTCCTAGGGTCCAGGTCCATTTCTCTGCAGCAAACTTCCAACAGAGTCACAGCCATTGCTCCCACTTTCTATGGACTGGTCTAATACTAAGGGCAGTAATCAGCTCACAAAGTGTGAGCTCACAAGGAGTTTTGGGTCAATGCCAAGTACGAAGGCAGAATCATCTCTGTTTTCCACAGCCTATAAATGGAAATGGAGTGGAAACATCATTAATGCCCACCCTCCCANAAGGCGCTGAGGGCCCCAGTTGTGGGTTGGAACCCCTTCGTCTTAGCTCCGATTGTGTTGTCAGCACCTGCCTGAGATCTGAGCTGGGGGCCACATCCGCTGGCTGTGCTCTGATGCTGGTGTGGGCAGCATGCAGTCTTGGCTTCCATCCCTACTGCTTATCCCCAATCTATCCTGAGGTTTGGCTTCAGAAAGAGTAACTAGCGAGTCTCCTTCTCTAACTGCTGTCTGATAGGAACAAACAAGATGCTCTTGCATGAGCAGGCATCACGAACAAGGCAAATGTAACCTTTCGGGGCTGTTGATTCACAGCAGTCATCCATGCCCCCCCCTTCCCCCAATCTGCTTGGTGATGCAGATGCTGCTGTCCATCATTCATTCCTCCCATGGGGCCAAGAGCAGGTCCAGCCCAGGGCTCATCAGTGAATACAAACACCCTGGGATTCACTGTAACCATCTGAAGATTCTGATTGAACCTTCATCTGTACAACCAGCTGCCATTTATTCATGGCCTCCTACATATAACACTTATGGGAGGTTTTCTCTTCATAATCTGTTTATTGAAAAAGCAGGGCTTGTGGGGTATGATCTTAATTCTTGAGCACTTCCAGGACTGGTCTTCCTTGTCTCTGAATGAAGGTTGGACAGGCCCTAGAGCTCATCTGCTTATTTGCAGGTAAGAAAAACACGACATCTTGATCCCCCAAACCATTTCAGTTCAGTAATGGATATGTCCAGTCCAGTGCAAGGGTCAGACCTCTGGACTTCACTACCTCAGGTTCGCTGCTGGCAGAAGCAGCTGGGGAAAGGACCAGAGCAGCTTCTAGAGTTTAGTCTAAGCGGGTGGGAACCCTGCTCTCCAACTCCTTCCCCAGCCAGCCACTCTGCCCACCTCCCAGGGTTGGCAAGGGCACAGAGGGGAGGTGATGGGGAGGAAAAGGTCTCACTTGATCGAGACTGCTGTGAGCTGATTTCTGCTGGCTTCCACTCCCTCCTCGGCTGTTAGCATGAACTTTGGACCTGTCTCCATTAGCTCCCAAACCAAACAAAACCTTTATAGGAAGAAGGAAAAAAAGACCTCCTCTTCCTTCAGACACAGCCTTATGGGTGCTCAGCTTACTGTCTTTTGCAAGTTAGAAAAATGCTTCCCTGGTGGTCCAGTGGCTAACACTGTCTTCCCAATGCAGGAGGCCTAGTTCGATCCCTGGTCAGGGAACTAGATTGCACATGCCGCAACTTAACATCTGCACGCTGCAGCTAGATCACACATACCACAATGAAGATCAAAGATCCCACAGGCCACAACTTAGAATTCTCATGCTACAACTAGAGATCCTGCATGCTGCAACAAAGACCGGAGATCCTGCATGCCGCAACTAAGACCCAGCACAGCCAGATAAATAAATATTTGTTTTTTAAAAAAGCCTTTTCCTTCCACATTTTTGCAAGCACATAGTGGTGTGCCCACCCTGAGAGCAGCATGTGGCTCTGCATTCTGCAAAATGCACTCTCTTGAAACTTCGTCCGACGCACTGCATGTCTGCCAGTCTGTGGGGACCCTGTGTGCACAATCTCTCACCTGTGCTTCTGCAGCACCAGGCCTGCTTGTCTAATTGTACAGGGATGATGTTCCCTCTGGCTTTGACTCAGTGTGGTTCACCTCCAAACTGGGTCTCACCATCCCTCCAAGAAGCCTTCTTAGGCAAAGTGTCTTTCATCTATCTCTAGGTCAGCACGTTCTCTCTCACTCTACCCTGACCTTCTTCTCCTTCACCAAGGAAGACTCTGGACTTTTGTGGGGGTGCAGCTGCTTTTCAGACTGCAACCATCTTCCGTCAGCCTTCCACTCCTTACATTTCTCAGGCACAAGTCAGACTCTAGTCCACAGGAATTCCGTTCTCCATGGGACACAGATCATGCTTGCAAGTGTTCTCCTCAAAGCTCTTCCACTAGGCTTTAGATCAGGGAACACGGTCCTCTTACCCCCACGGAGTGGGGAGAATAAAATGTCATAGCCCTCCATCATCTCACTGTAAAGAAATCCTCCTCTCTTGTTCCTACTCTCTTCATATGTTACCTTGAACCCTCTTGGACCCTCAAGTTAGGTGAGAGGCTAAGGGTCAATGAAATACGTTTGTGTCCTTTGCCCATCTTTTCGAGGATCTTATCCCTCTCTTTGGAACACAGGAAGACCTGGCATTTACTATTTCATTCCTCGCTTGCTTAGGGGACCCAGCCCAAATTCGGACAACATGTCAGTCAGCAGTAGAAACTGTCAAGTGTCCCATCAGAACCTATTGCGTCAGAGTGGAAAGGCCAATTTCCATCTGACAGTGTTGGCATCATTGTGTCTGGGGACTTTCTTGAGAGGTGAGGAAGACGAGTCTGCCTCACTCCCAAGGCAGACCAGAAGTGCCAGGGAATGAAAAGTCCCTAGGAGCAGCCCTCAGCCAATGACCAGTGAGAATCTATGTGAAAAATTCCCAGATCTGGGACTTCCCTGGTAGTCCAGTGGCTAAGACTCCGTGCTCCCCATTCAGGGGACCTGTGTCTCCTCCCTGATTAGAGAACTAGATCCCACAGGCTACAACTAAAGATCCTGAGTGCTGCAACTAACAACTGGTACAGCTGAATAAGTAATAAATAAATAAAAATAAGTATAAAAAATTCCTCACTCCCAAGTTGGATTAACTCAGAGGCATGTGAAGAGTTCCCCATCAGATGATTTCTGATGCCCAGAGTGGTCACCGGCTAGAAAGCCAAAACCTCAATGGCTTTCTTGCCTCATCTCCTACTCCCTTTCCATCATCTCCTAAGTAAAACTATTACTTGCACTCAAATCCTTATCTTAACATCCCTTTCTGGTGCAACTCAAACTATGACACACGTAATACATCCAATCCTTAGAACAACCCTGATACTCCACATTTTTCAAGAGAGATGTCTTCCTGTCTGCACTGATGAGGCAAAGAGCCTAGGGGTGAAGTTGTTTAACCAATCAATCACGATAAGACTGGGATGCAAACTAAGATTCATATTTCTCCAAAGACCTGCTTTTTCTCCCATACGACTCTGCATCCCAGTAGCTGTCAACCCTTTCCCTACAGTCCATAAAACAAAAATCCTTTCAGTGGCCACTCCTATGTAGCCTCAGAGTGTGTTCAATCTTGCCATCTGATGTTTTCAACCTTATTTTGAAGTCGTTTGCCCAATGCCATTCTTCAATCCCTACTTCATCTTGCCCTTAATCCTCTCAACTTCTAGCCTTAACTTATCCTCTAGACTCAACGCTGGGTGCTACCTTCCTAGCCCTTGACTTTGGCCCATTGTCAAGCCCTATTGCTTAGAGAAAGGCTCTTCCCAGTTGGGCTGAGGCCCAGGACTCCTCACTGTGGCACTATCCATCATGGATAATATTCTGCTTGGTTCATATTATGACTGTCCCTGTAAATCCTCTTTCCTCTACGTCCCAAGAGTCCATATCCTTAGCTAGAGCAAAACGACTGGATATCTATTACTCAAAATGTGAAAGCACGCCCACAAAATCACGCCTACTAGCTGAGCAAACCTGGGAGTTTATCAGGGGAACTTGGGCACCACTGCCGGGAACTGGTGAAGTGGGAAGATTTTAATTGTTCCCAGGCTCGTGGCATCCACCTAATTTCCTCTAATGAGCGCACACAAAGCAATGAGGAGTTGTGCAGGATTGGATGGCAATTCAGTGCCTCATAATGTGGATGAATGGCAGTGCCCGTTCCACAGCGGTGCCTGTGCTGATGTCTGGGAGACGGTCTCCATGGATGCTAATTCAATTATGCTGAAACATAGAAGGAAATCAGCCGCCAAACTGCCGCCACGCTGCCAGGCTGTACCTTACCCAGGGCCCCAGTGCTGTTTCCTGCTTATTCAGCAGCAGATGGCCCTTCTGGTCTGAGAATGACCAGGGGCTGTGTTCTACTTGGAACAGCTACTTGGTTCTTCAAACAAACTTCTCATCCTAGACCTCCAAGTAGAGAAAATATTTTTGTGTCAGTCTTTTCCCTGCATCCTTTCTCTCCAGAAATGCCTCTTGTTATTCATTGAACAACCACCCAAACATATGACAAGTTTGATATTAAATATATTATTCAACCTATAAATCTTGAGGGAATACTAACTCTCCTAACCACTGAAAACACAGCAGGGAAGGAAGGGCAAAGATCTACATCTTCAGGAATTTATAACCCTGCCCCTGGAGAAATATGAGCACTGACTAGATAGTATCAGATGAAATTAAGGAAGTCTCGTTAACTCTGTGATGGTAAATATGATATGGGGAGATTCATGTTGAATTGCTGCAGATGAAATAACATGATGTACAAGATTGGCTTTTTAACAGCTGGCAGCTTGTGGAGAAAGAGCTGGGGCATAAGTGAAACCAGAATGGCCAGGTTTATTTTGTTTTTAATTTTATATTACTGAAGTTGGGAAAAGGAAAGACGATTTTTTGAACAAAGTATTCCAATGGGAAGTGAGTCTCAGTCACTCTTGGGAAGGGGAAAAGCAATTATTTTTATAAATGACTGAAAATTTCTAGAATAAAATGTTTGAAAAAGATGATAAAGCATCTCCTCAGACAACCACAGATGACTGGCAGGTTGTATGGCACAAGAGAGTCTTCCCAGGTGGCGCTAGTGGTAAAGAACCCGCCTGCCAATGCAGGAGACGTAAAAGATGCGGGTTTGATCCCTGGGTCGGGAAGATCCCCTGGAGGAGGGCATGGCAACCGCTCCAGTGTTCTTGCCTGCAGAATCCCATGGACAGAAGAGACGGTTGGGCTACAGTCCTTAGGGTCGCACAGAGTCAGACATGACTGAAGTGACTTAATACGTACGCACATGGCACAAGAGACTAGTAGGAACTGTTCATATCATAGACACTGTAGGTCTGGGTCTTGATTGTAACCAATCTTTGGCCAATGGTATGCTGCTTTAATAAAATCAGTATATGTGGTAGACAAACTTCTATGATGACCACGGCCCCACTGCCCCCATCACCCATTCCAGCAGTTATCTCCTCCTCCTGGTATTTATACCCTTTGTGATTCCCTACCCTTAAGGCTGGACCTAGTGACTTGCTTCTCATTAATAGACTCCAGTAAAAAGATGGAATGTGACATTGGAGATGTGATTATAGAAGACTGTCTTCAGCTGGGCTGATGTTCTCTTCCTTGCTTGTCTTTCTTGCTTGTGCTGAATCTTCACACATCTACTCAACTCACAGGAAACACGTGCATCCTTGGCACTGCTTCCACTGCAACCTTCTTCCCTCATCCTGTGATAGGCTGCAGCCACAAAATGATAATCCATGCACTTTCCAGGTCTGAGTCAGATGCCCAACCACCAGGAGTCCAGGCAAAGCATAACAAGCTGTTAACAGCTGACTCCCTGAATTTTCTCTCACAACTTTGGGGCCAGGAGTAATTGCTTCTTCCCTTCCCAAGAGGGACTGAGACTCACTTCACTTTGGAATACTTCCTCCAAAAAATCTTCTGCCCATTTTCCAACTTCAACTTTTTTATACTCTGGAGGTGGGTGCTGGATCAATGTTTACAAAACTGTGTTTGCCTGGAAACTTTGTAAGACTGGCATCTTGCTTTGAAATGTCAGCTGTTTGAATATCACGTCTTACTTTTGGTTCATGGGGGCCTCAGCCGAAACCAAGACCCAAAGCATTCCACTTTAACATCCTCTTTTTAAAAATAAATAAATAAAATTTAAATCTATGTAATATTGGTTGCACAAGGTCTTCATTGCTGTCTTTAGTTGCAGCAAGTGGGGGCTACTCATGGCAGCGGCTTCTTTAGTTGCAAAGCACAGGCGCTAAAGCTTTGGTAGTTGCTAAAACCTGTGTGCCTAGTTGCTCATGGGCTTAATTGCTTCAGAGCAGGTGGAATCTTCCCGGAGCAGGGATTGAACTCATGTCCCCTGTATTGGCAGGCAGATTCTTCACCACTGGACCACTATGGAAGTCCTAAGAACCTCTTGAATATATAAAACAGGTTGCAGAGTTTCTGTTCAGTAAAGGTGGTTGTTATTTTTATACTGTTGTGGACTCAGTCAAGGGTCTTCCTGTATCCACACTCTTTGCCATGTGACTTTGGAGCCCCTCTCATCAGAGGATGGAGTCTATTTCCCAAACCTTGAATTTCCACTAACCTTGTAATGGTTTTTAACCAATGAAAGTGAAGTTGCTCAGTCATGTCTGACTCTTTGCCTGTGGACTGTAGCCTACCAGGCTCCTCCATTCATGGGATTCTTCAGGCAATTATACTGGAGTGGGTTGCCGTTTCCTTCTCCAAGGGATCTTCCCGACCCAGGGATCAAACTCGGGTCTCCTGCATTGCAGGCAGACGCTTTATCCTCTGAGCCACCAGGGAAGGCTTTTACCAACAGGCTGCAGCATAAGTAGCAGTATACATTTCCTGAGCCTTTTCAAGTGATCCTTCAGGAATCTGGCTTTTCTTTTGGAACACTTCTGCTGCCCTGTGAGCAAATCTGTGGCTAGGGTGAGAGATCACATAGAGAAGAGCTGAGTCAGCCCAGTCGTCCTGAGACATGTAAGACTACCCAACCAAGATCAGCAAAGCCATCAAACTGTCCACAGAGATATGTGTGAGCCTCACTGGGCTCCGCTCCAATGATCAGAAATGCCCAACTGATCCACTGACTTGTGGTTAAAAATAATTGCTATTATATGCCACTGACACTTTCTGATTGTTTGTTATGCAGTGTTATGCTGGCAGCAGGTAACTGACACAATTGCACTGGGATAACTAATGAGGCAGTTGTTTTTGAGCAGAGGTCCCTCTCCAGTACCAGGTGGCAAAGCTGATGGCCAGCTTGGCCTTGTCATCCACACATCTCTCTCCTGGAGGAAGACTGTTTTCCTTCCTTACACATTGTCAGATTCAGCCCAGAGAGATTCCTCCTGGGCTTGTCAAAACTTTCCAGAATACAGTATCGCAAACAGGACTTCC
The DNA here is from genome assembly GCA_006410875.1 of Neotragus pygmaeus. NCBI lineage: Eukaryota > Metazoa > Chordata > Mammalia > Artiodactyla > Bovidae > Neotragus > Neotragus pygmaeus. The sequence continues at coordinate 21,689 of SJYV01016823.1, read as the reverse complement.
TTTGGCAGCTTGTTAGGATAATTGAAATGTGGGTGGAAGCTCATTAAGCTCCCCTTCGTCAACATTCTTCCTTCCAGGCCTGGGAGAAGCTGTGAGTTCTGTCACATCCCATTAGCACCGTGTCTGGGTGGCTTCCACACCTTGCCAGGCAAATCAAACACACAGGGTCTGCATTTAAGGGAAAATACATTTATCCCCACAGAGAGGGGTATGTTTATGGAAATTTAAAGACATGCATGCATCTGGCTTGGGTGGATGATGAAAAAGAGAACAAGAAGACCTAAAAATGCTTTGAAAGTATAATGAATCAGGCAGGTTGCTATTGCACATATTAAAAAAAATTAGCATTTGAAGTCACTGGGTATTAATGGGTGCCCTTCTACTTTTGTCTCATGCTGTCCCCCTACAAAAACCTATTTTTTGGAAAGTATTCTGCCACAATAGCAATGATAATCGTGATGTTAATTTTCATTGAGCATGTTTTATTTGTCAGGCTTTGTGCTAAGAGTTGTATTTAAATCATTTCATTGAAGCCCAAAGAGGTGAGTCCTTGAATTCTGAAGTGGAGCCCATTTTGTTTTCTGGTATACATCCAGCCCATAGCACAGTTGGCATTAGATGCTCAATAAACATTTAGTGAACAAATGGGCGAATGACAGTCTTGTGCAGTAGAGGTAATTATTCCTATCATTAAGATAAAGATATGGGGCGGGGCCTCCCTGGTGGTCCAGTGGTTAAGAATCCACCTTGCAATGCAGGGGATGCAGTCCCTGGGTGGGGAACTAAGATCCCACATGCCTTGGAGCAACTAAACCCAAGTGCCACAATCAGAGAGTCTGTGTGCAGCTACAAAGATTCAGCACCTCAGTAAGACCTTTGGAGAAGGAAATAGCAACCCACTCCAGTATTCCTGCCTGGAGAACCCCAGGGACAGAGGGGTCTGGTGGGCTGTCGTCTATGGGGTCACACACAGTCGGACACGACTGAAGCGACTTAGCAGCAGCAGCAGCAGCAGTAAGACATGACACAGCCAAATATATAAACATCAAAAAAAAAAAAAAGACAAAGAAATGGGAGATGGACAACTGACCCAAGTTCCTATAGCTAGTAACCGGTGGGAAGGGCTTACGTCAGGAAATTCACATTCAGGGTTGCTGTTGTGACAATGACATAAAGCAGAGAAGAGGAACACATAGGAGCATCACAGGTACCCAAATGAAGGCACCCCAGCACCAAAACAACCTGGGCTCAAATCTTCACTGCATCCTAACACAGCTGTCCCACTTGTTGAAAGCCATATAAAACATAGGATGTCATATCCCCCACCATAATGCTCTCACAGTGCTGGGCTAGGACTCCCAGGAAGGAAAGTGTGGGCAAGAACTAAACAAACTCATCATTAAATGCTTTATATCAACAAACACCATATGCTGGTACAAGTCAACCTGCAACAATTTGGTTTCAAAGAAATGTAACGACACGAAACCTGCCTTACACGACTGTTTTCAAGACACAATTAAGATCATGCTCAATGATGCCTAGCACTTGATAAGTGCTTAATAATAACAGCTCATAATCAGTTAAGCCTGCTGAGCACATTCTGTGCACCAAGGCTCTGCCTGCACCATCTCACTTAATGTTTTCATCAAGTCTGTAAAGTGGACACTGTTTGGTGTCCCATTTTATAGTTGAGGAAACTGAGGGGCAGTGAAGTTCAGCAACCTGTCCAAGGTCAAACGTCTAGTAGAAAGGCTAGCTTCTCTTTCCACTGGACACACTCTCTGGAGGAGGGGTGTGAGGGACAACAAGGACCACTTTGACTGAACTGGGACTAAAACCCAGGCTAAGCGTGGGTGGTTCCTGGCTTAAGGAGTTTCTGGCATTCCCCGGCAGTTGTAAGCAGCTATTCTATGGCCCTTTGCAAGGTCTGAACCCTCTTGAAAGGCTTGCTTTGACATCTCCAGTACAGAGGAAATGGCACTTCTCCAGCATCATCTTTAAAGGGGCATTGTGATCTAGCAAGTGCAAGAAGAAAATCCTCCATGGAGGATTACTTAAAATACTTGTGCTCTGATCAATTTAATCTGAGGTTGGCTATGTTTCATCACACTAGTCAACCCTATTCTCTTGGTTGTAGCTGGCTGGAATTCCTTCTTGAGGAGGATTTCAGCAAAGATCAATGTGCTTGATAGGCAATGTCTGCCAGGGGCNTTAAAATACTTGTGCTCTGATCAATTTAATCTGAGGTTGGCTATGTTTCATCACACTAGTCAACCCTATTCTCTTGGTTGTAGCTGGCTGGAATTCCTTCTTGAGGAGGATTTCAGCAAAGATCAATGTGCTTGATAGGCAATGTCTGCCAGGGGCAAGGGAAAGTGGACACAGGAGTGTGTGCCATGAGTTACCAAGGCCACATTATCCACATGCACTGAAGGGTTAGTCGAGGAGGACAATGATACTGCCCTTTGTCAAAGCCTTTGGGGTGTTTCTCATAGGTGCCTCCACATACCATGCACAATTACATGTTTGCACAAAGAGATGTTAGTCTGTCATTTGAAAGGTCATTCTGTGAGTCTTAGTCAGATTCAGATTGTCATTGAAACTTCACTATGTGACCAAGATTTTCTTGGGATATTTTCTTTTTATTCTCCTATTGGGTAGGAATTATGATTTCTAGTAGAGGAAACAAAGGTTCAGAGAGGTGAACTAACTTGACCAAGGCTGGACAGCACCTAGTGTGGCGTCTGACACCTAATAGGCAACTGATAAGTTGATCAGCTATTAAGTAGCAAAGCCATTTAGGCTGTAGGTTTTAAGCTTTGAGACTAGTGCTTATTCCTTGTCACAGCAGACGGGGATCTGGAACCACTAGATGCTGTGGAGGAAGAATGTCACCTCCATGTCAACAAACAAAGGATGTCGGTGGCCATTAAGCCAGCAGCCACTGCCAGCACTCAAATTGTGCATGCCGAAGCAATCCAGGATGGAAAAAAAAAAAACCCGCCCAGGATACTGCCTGAGAGAGCTAAGGAGCAAATCAAAGAAATAATTTCAGTGGGCCCAAACTCCTGCATCTTCCCATCTATAGAAAAGCACTGGATTCATTAACTTGAGATGTCTGGTTTTCTTTAATTAACAGTAATTTTTGATGTTCCAAATGCCTAGATTTCATTGCAAAAACTCCTATATATCCTGGATCCCTCTTTGTCTCTTTGTAGCAGTCCCTCTGAGCCATGTGAGAGGCTACCTCCTGGGCTTAAGTCCTCAGAAAATCCCACTGAATAAAACATAATTCTCAACTTTTACATTGTGCATTAAAAAATTTTTTTTGAAGTAGACGATGCCTTGGTGAATGCAGAAACAATTAGCTCAAGAAACCTGCAGTCTTCTTCGCTTTCTCCTCAGTCTCCAACCCTCAGAGAGAATTCCAGATCTTCTGGTATGAGAAAGAAAGGGTCACTGTGTTTTATCCAGCTAAGAAACACTAAATGGTAAATTGCCTTTACATTTTAAATTGCTAGAACCATCAGATTCAGTCTGCATACAAGTGCATCTTTGGGGGATAATAGCCCTTTTTATGCTGCTAATCTAGGAAAAGGAAAGACAACTCAGAGAGCCGACTGATGAAGGGTGGGGTGGCAGGCCTGAGGTTGATATGGTCTAGAGAAAAACACAGGGTCTCTCTAGGCCTGTTTTCTCTGTAAGAAATTATATGCGATCTGTGTCCTGGTAACCACAGCAGGGGAGAGTTAAGAAAACCTAATAAGGAGTCTCCTGACAAACAAAGTTCTGTGCAAAAACAAAATAATGAGAATGCTGCATAAGAAATACCCTTTGTGTTGGCAATAAGTCCCATCTGTTTGCTCAGGCCTCAAAGCTCTTTCAAATATCTCTTCCTATGTGATCATTGCAGTAGGCCTGGATGTTGGTGAGGTGGCGGAAACGGGAGCCCAGGAAAGTGAAGCAATTTCTTCAAGGCCACACAGCCGAAAGCTGAGTGGCCACTGCATTTCTAGCTAGGGCCCGGCTGCAACACTGCACCACTGTGACAAGAAGGGAGAAGGCAGGACTCCTGAGTCAGGGTTTGCTCAATGAATGCAAGTGACTGGGGAAGATGATGGTTGAAAAAACCCGTATAAACCTGTCAAGGGACAATTTTTCTGAGTGTGACAAAAGCCTGAAAAATATAAATTATAGGACTTCCCTGGTCTTCGAGTGGTTAGGAATCCACCTTGCAATGCAGAGGACTCTGGTTCAATCCCTGGTTGGGGAACTGTTTCCACATGCCACGGAGCAGTTAAGCCCTTGTGCCACAACCGGAGAGCCCACAGGCCACAGTGAAAGATCCCACATGATGCAATGAAAATGCTGGGTGACACAACTAAGACCCGACGCAGCCAAATAAATATTTTTTAAAAAATTCCTTCTGTCCCCCATTCATTCCCCTTCTTTAGAATTTATCCCAAGGAAATAGATAAGATAGGAAGATGGGATATCCAGACATTCATATCCATATCATCTGTAGGAGTCAAAATGTNGCATTAAAAAATTTTTTTTGAAGTAGACGATGCCTTGGTGAATGCAGAAACAATTAGCTCAAGAAACCTGCAGTCTTCTTCGCTTCCTCCTCAGTCTCCAACCCTCAGAGAGAATTCCAGATCTTCTGGTACGAGAAAGAAAGGGTCACTGTGTTTTATCCAGCTAAGAAACACTAAATGGTAAATTGCCTTTACATTTTAAATTGCTAGAACCATCAGATTCAGTCTGCATACAAGTGCATCTTTGGGGGATAATAGCCCTTTTTATGCTGCTAATCTAGGAAAAGGAAAGACAACTCAGAGAGCCGACTGATGAAGGGTGGGGTGGCAGGCCTGAGGTTGATATGGTCTAGAGAAAAACACAGGGTCTCTCTAGGCCTGTTTTCTCTGTAAGAAATTATATGCGATCTGTGTCCTGGTAACCACAGCAGGGGAGAGTTAAGAAAACCTAATAAGGAGTCTCCTGACAAACAAAGTTCTGTGCAAAAACAAAATAATGAGAATGCTGCATAAGAAATACCCTTTGTGTTGGCAATAAGTCCCATCTGTTTGCTCAGGCCTCAAAGCTCTTTCAAATATCTCTTCCTATGTGATCATTGCAGTAGGCCTGGATGTTGGTGAGGTGGCGGAAACGGGAGCCCAGGAAAGTGAAGCAATTTCTTCAAGGCCACACAGCCGAAAGCTGAGTGGCCACTGCATTTCTAGCTAGGGCCCGGCTGCAACACTGCACCACTGTGACAAGAAGGGAGAAGGCAGGACTCCTGAGTCAGGGTTTGCTCAATGAATGCAAGTGACTGGGGAAGATGATGGTTGAAAAAACCCGTATAAACCTGTCAAGGGACAATTTTTCTGAGTGTGACAAAAGCCTGAAAAATATAAATTATAGGACTTCCCTGGTCTTCGAGTGGTTAGGAATCCACCTTGCAATGCAGAGGACTCTGGTTCAATCCCTGGTTGGGGAACTGTTTCCACATGCCACGGAGCAGTTAAGCCCTTGTGCCACAACCGGAGAGCCCACAGGCCACAGTGAAAGATCCCACATGATGCAATGAAAATGCTGGGTGACACAACTAAGACCCGACGCAGCCAAATAAATATTTTTTAAAAAATTCCTTCTGTCCCCCATTCATTCCCCTTCTTTAGAATTTATCCCAAGGAAATAGATAAGATAGGAAGATGGGATATCCAGACATTCATATCCATATCATCTGTAGGAGTCAAAATGTTATATCTAACCTAAACATACAACAGCAGGATATTGGTTCAAATAAATATATAAATTAATTGTGGCATGTGTTTGTATTCTGGGCTTTAAAACTGTTGGATGAATAAAAGTTTAAGAATGTGTATGGTGGCTTAGCTACAGCGGTGTTTATGGCTGGTTTCTCTAAAGGAGCAAAAGGAACGTAAATTTAAATATCTATCAAGGGTTTGGGTTTGTCAATGCACAGGAATTCTACATTGTTTTTCCAAGTAAAGGAGCCAATGGATATTTGTGGACAAAAAAAGAGATGTCTAGTATAGAAGTAAAGTGGACGAAGCAGAAAAATAGGTTGTATACAGTCTGGTTTCTCTCTTTTACTCTATCTGTAAGGATACATATGAAAAAGTTAATAGAGGTTATCTTTGGATGATAGGAGCATATTTTCAATCAATAATAATTTGAATGATTCTTCTCATAGGGGCTGACATATGATCATAATTCTTATTACTGCGTTCTTATGATGAGCCGTGTGTGTGTCTGTGCTCAGCTCACACACCTGAACCAATTCTGAACACAGCACAGCCTCATGGGACAGGTATTACTACATAAAAGAGATAGGGACCCCAAGCCTGGGGTTCACCTGGGACCCATGACAGAGAAGGGACAGGAAGGTGTCTAACTTTGATAAGCATACCCTCTGTGCCAAGTACTCATATTAACACACCATCACACTGAATCCTGCATTGTCTATTTAATGTCCCCCTCCAAACCACTTAGGTGAAAACTGAAGCTCAGAGAGGTTGAGTAGCTTCTCAAGGTCACTCAGTTTGAAAGTGGCTCCAAAATACACTTGCTCTCCACCCAGGGTCTGTTGCTCAAAATATTTGCTTCTTCTCAGCCACAAGGTCATGGCCAAACCTGCTGCAGCTGCAGGAGTTTTGGAAGGGCCTCTTGATCACTGTGCTCAGCCTGGCTTTGGAGTAAAGGTAGAGGAAAAGTTTGGTTGGGATCTTAACATCTTTGTATCAAGCCCAGCTTCCATCCTTTTGGGGAAGTGGTGAATTTGCTGCCCCCCACCCAAATCCTGCCTTTGACTTTTGAAACAAAACACAAGAGTCATACCAACTCTGCATAACTGTGAAAACAGACCCTATATCTCCATCTAGCTGGGTCATCTTAGAGAGATTGCTTTAACTCTTAAAGCCTCATTTTCCTTTCCTATAAAGTAGAGTTTATATTGCCCATCTTTATGGGGTTTCCATGAGGTTAGAAATAATATATGCAAAACACCTGGCACTCTCATCACTGAAGTTTTTTTTTTAACTCATTCTAAAAATGTAGAGGTACTAACACTTGCAGAACATATACCCTTAGTGAAGCTAGTGACGAGCTAGGCAGATATGTATGTATTTGGGAGCCTCAAGGAAAAGCACTTCAAGTCTTCTTTGCCAAATTAAAGTCAGTTCCACCTTAAAATTCCCCTCTGCAAATGCTTTGAAAGATGATATTTAACTGATCATAACATCCTCAGACTCTCAGGCAGGCTCTTTTCTCTACTTGCTCATCACTGCTGATTACTCAAGATATTTTTATGTAAACAGAAAACAGCTCCCGCAAAATCAGACCCATCCACCTCCCCACTCCCTGCTTTTTCTCTGCTTCCAGCCTCTTGGAGCTGCCCCGCCACCTCTGAGGCTAATCAGTGGAAGGTCTACGCCTCTGCTGAGCTCCCAGGAGCCCACAACGGCTGAACTGGAGTGGCAGATTCTGGAGAGGCTGTTGTCTGGGGCCATGGAGGCTGCAGAGAAAGAGGCAAAACTCTGCACCTTCTGTCTCTCCCCCTTGGTTCCCTCCGGTGGAGCCACCATGCATGTGCCAAGTACCACCCATTGCACCCATCAGGAAAGACTCTCTTTTAAAACATAGCAACCCTGTGTCCCACCCCTGACTTTGTTAGGTAGCTCCAGATGGAAAGAATTAATCCTAAAATAAATGCTGTGTTTGCAGATCACATCCAGGTAATACATTCCTTCCATGGTAGCTCTTGGGCACACCCAGGGTTGGAATTCCTGGTTTCCATCTTGACTTCCTGCTCCCCTTCCACCCTGACTATCCCACAGACCTCCATGATATCATTAAAGGCATATGACATTGTCTTCTCCATTCTACTGCTTGGCACAGTCCTGGGAATTAATATATCTCTGCTTGGGGACTTTTTTCCCTGGGAAAAAATCTTGGTCTTAAAAAAAGTAACCTTTGGTTACCCCAATCTCAGTGGCAAAGGAATTCTCTATACTCCAAGTCTATGGGGAAATTTTGGAGCCATGCAGAAGAACCCTAAGATTCTTGATCAAGGATGACTTTGTTTCCAGGGCACATGTGGCAATGTCTGGAGTATTTTTGTTGGCACAGCTAGAAGGAGAGTGTTACTGGCATCTAGTTCTACTAATGATAACACTAAATACTAGTTTAAACAAAAATTGTGATATTGTATGGAAGATATTTTATGAAATATATTGGGGGCAGAAAGAAAAACTGGGGGCAGGGTCATTAAGAGAACTAATTATCTTCCGCAATAGAGATAATAGTTAATGCTTACAATTGACAACCCAATAAATAACAGCATCAGGGCTTCCCTAGTGGCGCAGTGGGGAAAAAAAAAAAAAATCCACCTGCCAGTGCAAGAGAGACAGGTTCAATCCCTGATCTAGGAAGATACCACACGCTGCAGAGTCACAAAGCCCGAGCACCACAAATCCTGAGCCAGTGCTCTAGAGCCTGGCAGCTGCAGCTACTGAGCCCCTGAGCCACAGCTCCTGAGGCCCACCTACCCCAGAGCCCATGCTCTGCAACCAGAGAACCCACGGCAACGAGACTCATGAGCACTGCAACTAGAGAGAGAGCCCGCTCAGCAATGGAGACCCGCAAATAAATAGNGACTGAAGCGACTTAGCAGCAAGCGATTAACACTTTTTTCTTTCCAGAAATATTCCTTCATCCTTTAAACCAGTGTTATATTTATCTGTAAAATGGGGTAAGTATTCCAATCTCCCCAAGTTACAAGGCTTATAAAGGTCAACAGGAGTAATATCGTAGAGTCAGAGCCTGAGGTGGAGGTGGACAGGCAAGACTGACCAGCACCCACAAGACCTTTGAAGAAAGACGTGCATGTCCTAGGCTGAGAGAGTAAAGGGGGAAGTGGTATTAGAGGAAACCGGTGGTCAGTGCAGAATATGATAATCAGTGTAGATGGCATTAAGAATTTTCATCTTTGAAAGCTGTGAGAAGATCTTAAACAATTTCAAAGATGGTAAGGATGCTTGAGATGATCAGGTTTGTGTTTTGAGATGATTTACTCCACATGTCCCTCATATTGTAGTATCTCTCAAATCTTTAGCTGTGGCCCAAGCCTTTTCCTTGAGTTCTCCCAGCTGTATATTCAAATACCTGTTAGACAATTCTCATAGTTGTTCCCCCAGGCACTCACAGCCAGTGTGTCCCAAAGTGAATTCATTACCATCGTCCCTAAATCTGATTCTCCTCCTCCACCCCTTCGCCTTCTTTTGTCTCTTTATAAATGGGACCTGTGACAGAAACTTCTAGTTGCCTCTGAATAGTCATTTGCCTTTCTTAGTAGTAGAATCTTGGGCAATCTTCATAGGAAATCACTATATTACTACATTTCCCAGCCTCACCACAGCTAGCTGTGGCTACATGACTGAGTTCCAGATGAAGAGATATAAAGTGGAAGTTTTGTTACCAGGAAATTCCTTTAAGGGGGGCTCCATTTTGTACTTCTACTTGTTCTCCTTCTTATACTCTGAAATGAAAGTGTGATTGCTGGAATTCCTGCAGCCATTTGGAACCCTGAGGTTAGAACAAATGTGACGGGATGGTAGAACAGATAGAAAGAATCAGGTTTTCTAAGTATTGAAGAGCTTCCGAATAGCCCTGACTGCCTATCTCCAGATGTCTTTCACCTGAGAAATATTCTTCTTTCTTGTATAAGTCACTGTAGTTTTGGATTTTCTGTTACTCACAGCTATGTCTTATTTTAAGTGACAGCCAGATTCCTGGAATTCCTTCCCTACATCCCAGCAATCCTAGCTCAAATCCATCCCCTTTTATTATTCTCTTTTGAACCATGTCATTTCTTACCAGTATGACTGCAATAGCTTCTTCATTGACTCCCCACTTTTAACCTCTCCCCACTGATACCCATGCTCAAAGAATTTCCATGTTGAAGTAAACTTTCTAAAACTCAAAATGGACCCGATACTTCTGAGAAATCATGGAATCATGGACACTTAAAATACAGAGTTTAAGAGGCCCTCAGAGATCATTTAATCTGGATTTTTAAGGTTTATTTGGCTTGGGTGAAAAAGGAGAGGCAAATGAAGTAGTTTCCCATGGTTTTTCCAGTGGTCATGTATGGATGTGAGAGTTGGACTGTGAAGAAAGCCGAGTGCCAAAGAATTTATGCTTTTGAACTGTGGTATTGGAGAAGACTCTTGAGAGTCCCTTGGACTGCAAGGAGATCCAACCAGTCCGTCCTAAAGGAGATCAGTCCTGAATACTCACTGAAAGGACTGATGCTAAAGCCTGAAACTCCAATACTTTGGCCACCTGATGCAAAGAAGTGACTCACTGAAAAAAGACCCTGATGCTGGGAAAGATTGCAGGCAGGAGGAGAAGGGACGACAGAGGATGAGATGGTTGGATGGCATCACCGACTCAATGGACACGAGTTTGGGCAAGCTCCGGGAGCTGGTAAAGGAGAGGGAAGCCTGGTGTGCTGCCTGCCATCCATGGGGTCACAAAGAGTCAGACATGACTGAGTGACTGAACTGAACTGACGGGCTTTTTGCTACAAACAGTAAACAATTACATATATATAATATAGAAATGCACTTGTCTGGAGAAGACCCACAGTTGTCAGCAGCTTCTTCACAGGTGTTCACCAAAAGTTAAGCATCTCTAGTAAGTCTAACCACTTCACTTTATATAAGGGGAAGCTGAACCCAGAGAAGTTAAGTGACGTGTTCATGGTCACAGAGAGGTTCAATGGCAGAACTGGAACAGAGCCTCCTGTTTTCTCCAAACAAGGGTTACCAACTGGAAGCCAGAGAAGATGCTGAGCCCTCCTACACATCTTCTTAAGGACAGTCTATTTTCACTCAGATTACTCAAATTGGACTCACACTGATGAGGACTGGGGTGTAATTTGTACCTGTGAATACAAGGAATCTTAACATACTTATTAATTATATACATATATGTTTATAGAAGAATAATACTATGAACCCATTAAGCACCATTATCAATGCATGATCTAATAATTTCAATGTAATGAAACTAATATATTTCAGAGGAATGGAAGGAAGTATTCTAAAGCTGATGAAAACTGAATTATTCTGAGCTAGGATGTCCTTGAGACAGTGATAATGGTTTCTCTCAGGAATTTCTTGATGGTTAGGACTCCATGCTTTCACAGTCAAGGGCCCAGGTTCAATCCCTGGTCAGGGGACTAAGATCCCACAAGACATGAAGCACAGCCAAAAAGAAAAATTGTTCTGATTTCCACCACATCTATTTGATATGGTGCTTTACACTTTATCTATAATTTTCACTTACTTTTTTTTTTTTACCTTGTTTCATTCTAGAAATGTGAGAAGGAGGAGGGCAGAGAAAATAGAGTGTACTAGTTGGGAATATTATGGTTGTAAGTGAGAGAACACCCAACTTACACTAGCTTGAGGAAAAGATGAAATTGCAGGGGGCGGGAGATGGGAAGNAAAGTTTTCAAAGTTTTATAAACTCCTCTGGGAGTTTATAGCCTGTAGAGAGAATAGATCAGGATACCCAAACTGGCAGGCAGCTTCAGTTTGCGGCGGTGGGGGGGGTACAGTTGGTTGGTGACCTTTTCCCTAGTTTCCTAGGATTTCAAATATTCCATTATGTGATCAAAACATGCCCACCCCTTCCATACCCCCATCACACTAAATGGTACAATATGTTTTATGGAAAGAAAGTATATGGCTATGACTGCATGGGGGAAAAAAAGACTGCAAGGATATGTGTTCCTCTGAGAAAATGAGAGTTATTTCTATACTTGATTAGCTTTTTCTGTTCCATTTTTTTTTTCTCCTGTAATAATACATTACTTTTTCTGTTCAGAAAACAACAGTTGTTTCCAAAAAGAATATTCATGAATTGGAGGAGGAAATGGAGTGGGAATATTTGGGAATTAAAGCAGGTTTAAGACTTTTCCTTTGATCCTTGAGTTCCTATTACTTGCCTGTAGTAGTAAGATTTGGTGCAGTAATAGATGATATACATGTAGTAATATATGGGGCTTACCTCGTGGCTTAGAGGGTAAAGAATCTGCCTGCAATGCCAGACACCTAGGTTCTATCCCTAGGTGTTGGGAAAATCCCCTGGAGAAGGAAATGGCAACCCACTCCTGTATTTTTGCCTGGGAAATCCCATGGACAGAGGAGCCTGGTGGGCTACACTCCATTGGGTTGCAAACATTCAGACACAAATTAGCAACTAAATCACAACCACTACNCACCTAGGTTCTATCCCTAGGTGTTGGGAAAATCCCCTGGAGAAGGAAATGGCAACCCACTCCTGTATTTTTGCCTGGGAAATCCCATGGACAGAGGAGCCTGGTGGGCTACACTCCATTGGGTTGCAAACATTCAGACACAAATTAGCAACTAAATCACAACCACTACATAGTAATATATAATTAACAAGAATTACTACCATCTCTCACCATTCCCCAACTTTTTATGCACACCAAGATAAGGTGCTCTGGCTCAATTTTTCCTGGATCAGACAAGCTATTGACTAATAATTACAATGCTTTTTCTTAACAAATAATGGAACTCCAACAAAAACCTGGAATTAGCTCAATAACTGAACAGTCTTCAGCTGTTAGCGAGGATGGAGTAATATGAATGGGAATAACCTCCTGCCTGAAACAACCAAAAAATTGATGCAATATATGCCACAATGATTTCAAGCTATCGGAGCTCAGGAAACAAGGTCAGTGATCCCTGAGAGGCAAGAAACAAAAAGTCAGCCCAGCATTCCTCCATGAGAGAATTTCCAGGGTGCGGTGTAGGGAGTGGGTTTGGAGGACCCCCTGAAATGAGAATTGCTGAGAGTCTGGGGAACCCATGGTGGCTAAGTTCTCAGATCAGAAGAGCGCTCATTCATATCACTCCATCCTTGCTAACAGCTGAAGAAGTGGAGAAATGGTAGAGTCCTGGTAAGCCCACGCCTGTGAGTCCCCAAGTTTGGGGCCGTGGGGGACTCTTCTGCAGAAACTAGAGATAATGGAGGGGGGGAATCCCAATGGCCCAAGACAGTGACTCTTCCCATTAACCAGATAACCTCATGGATCCCAAGTGCTATAGAGAATGCAGAAGGGTCCTGCTTCATGGGTGAGGAATAGTTAGCTCCAGACTGAACAAGTTGTTTGTAAAAAGTCTATAAAGCAGGGTTCCTCCAGACAGCTAACATAATGTTTAATAGTAACACACTGGATTCTTTCCCCCAGTATCAGAAATAAGATGAACATAGGACCAGAAAACAGTAAACAACTATCACCTTTTCTATTTTACAATATCCTACTGGTAAAATAAGGCGAGAAGGACTCTACACATAGACATCACCAGATGATCAATACTGAAATCAGACTGATTATATTCTTTGCAGCTGAAGATGGAGAAACTCTATACAGGCAGCAAAAACAAGACCAGGAGCTGACTGTGACTCAGATCATTAACTCCTTATTGCAAAATTCAGACTTAAATTGAATTAAGTAGGAAAAGCCACTAGACCATTCGGGTATGACCTAAATCAAATCCCTTATAATTAAACAGTAGAAGTGACAAATAGATTCAAGGGATTGGATCTAATAGAGTGTCTGAAGAACTATGGACAGAGGTTCGTGACAGTGTACAGGAGGCAGGGATCAAGACCATTCCCCCAAAAAAAGAAATGCAAAAAGGAACAATGGTTGTCTGAGGCAGCCTTACAAATAGTTGTGAGAAGAAAAGTGAAAGACAAAGGAGAAAAGGAAAGATATACCTATTTGAAGGCAGAGTTCCAAAGAACAGCAAGGAGAGATATAAAAGCCTTCCGGAGTGAACAATGCAAAGAGACAGAGGAAAACAACAAAATGGGAAAGACTAGAGATCTCTTCAAGTAAATTAGAGATGCCAAGGGAACATTTCATGCAAAGATGGGCACAATAAAGGACAGAAACGGTATGGACCTAGCAGAAACTGAAGATACTAAGAAAAGGTGATGAGAATACACAGAAGAACTGTACAAAAAAGATCTAATGACTCAGATAACCACAATGGTGTGATCACTCACCTAGAGACAGACATCTTGAAATGCAAAGTCAAGTGGGCCTTAGGAAGCATCGCTATGAACAAAGCTAGCGGAGGTGATAGAAATAGCTCCAGTTGAGCTATTTCAAATCCTAAAAGATGATGCTGTGATAGTACTGCACTCAATATGCCAGGAATTTTGGAAAACTCAGCAGTGGCCACAGGACTGGAAAAGGTCATTTTTCAGTCCAATCTCAAAGAAGGGCAATGGTAAAGAATGTTCAAACTAGGCACAGCTACACTAATTTCACATGCTAGCAAAGTAATGCTCAAAATTCTCCAAGCCAGGGTTCAGCAGTATATGAACCAAGAACTTCCAGATGTACAAGCTGGATTTAGAAAAGGCAGAGGAACCAGAGATCAAATTGCCAACATCTGTTGGATCATAGAAAAAGCAAGAGTTCCAGAAAAACATCTACTTCTGCTTCACTGACTATTCTAAAGTCTTTGTGTGGATCACAACAAACTGTGGAAAATTCTCAAAGAGATTGGATTACCAGATCACCTTACCTGCCTCCTGTGAAACCTGTATGCAGGTCAAGAAGCAACAGTTAGAAGTGGACATGGAAGAATGGACTGGTTCCAAATTGGGAAAGGAGTATGTCAAGGCTATATATTGTCACCCTGCCCATTCAACTTACGTGCAGAACATATCATGTGAAATGCCAGGCTGGATGAAGCACAAGCTGGAATCAAGATTTCCGGGAGAAATATCAATAACCTCAGATATGCAGATGACACCATCCTTATGGCAGAAAGCGAAGAAGAAGTAAAGAGCCTTTTGATGAAAGTCAAAGAAGAGAGTGAAAAAGTTGGCTTAAAACTCAACATTCAGAAAACTAAGATCATGGCATCCAGTCCCATCACTTCATGGCAAATAGATGGGTAAACAATGGAAATGGTGAGAGACTTTATTTTGGGGGGCTCCGAAATCACTGCAGATTGTGACTACAGCTATGAAATGAAAAGATGCTTGCTCCTTGGAAGAAAAGGTATGACCAACCTAGACAGCATATTGAAAAGCAGAGACATTACTCAGCCAACAAAGGTCTGTCTAGTCAAAGCTATGGTTTTCCCAGTAGTCATGTATGGATATGAGAGTGGGACCGTGAAGAAGGCTGAATGCCAAAGAATTGGTGCTTTTGAACTGTGGTGTTGGAGAAGACTCTTGAGAATCCCTCAGACTGCAAGGAGATTCAACCAATCAATCCTAAAGGAAATCAGTCCTGAATATTCTTTGGAAGGACTGATGCTGAAGCTGTAGCTCCAATACTTTGGCCACCTGATGCAAAGAGCTGACTTATTAGGAAAGACCCTGATTCAGGGGAAAGATTGAAGGCAGGAGGAGAAAGGACAACAGAGAATGAGATAGTTGGATGGTATCACCAACTCAATGGACATAAGTTTGAGCAAGCTCCAGGAGATGGTGAAGGACAGGGAGGCAGGCCTGGTGTGCTGCAGTCCATGGAGTTGCAAAGAGTCAGACATGGCTGAGCAACTGGACAACAACAACAAAAAAGAAATAATGATATTTGGGGATTCCCAGGTGGCTCAGCGGTAAAAAAAAAAAAAAAAAAACCGCCTGCCAAGGCAGGAGATTCAGATTTGACCCCTAGGTCAGAAAGATGCCTTGGAGAAGAACATGGCAATCTACTCCAGTATTCTTGTCTGGACAATCCCATGGACAGAGGAGCTTGGCAAGCTACAGTCCATGGGGTCGTGAAAGAGTCAGACACAACTTATCAACTAAACAATAAGAGCAAAGAAGTAACAGGTATCCATACTGGAAAGGAAGAAGGAAAACACCTTTATTTTCAATGTGAAGATTTCTGTAGAAAATCCCGTGGAATCCACAAAAGAGCTAATATATTTAATAAGTGAGTTTAGCACAGAATTATTAAGAATTGCCTGGCCCAACTTGTTACTACAAAAAGTAGAGAAACTGTTCCAGAAGGAAACAGAAGAGAATGCTCACATGACCCTGCTTTAAGCAAAGATTTCTTAGCCATGACACCAGGATTACAATCTATATAAAGACAAATGGACAAATCAGACTTCATCAAAATTAAGATCTTCTGCTTTTAGTTAAAGCAGCCCCAACAGACTAAGGACCACAGGCTGAGTGGCTTATAAATCACAGACGGTTCCTACAGTTCTAGAGGCTGAGTCATCCAAGATGAAGATGCCAACAGATTTACTGTCTGTTGAGGACAACTTCTCTGGTTCATAGCCCATGACTTCTCCCTGTATCCTCACAGGATGGAAGGGGTGGGGAGCTCTCTGGGGTCTTGTTCAAGGGCACTGATCCCACTTGTGAGGGCTCTGCTCTCATGACCCAATTACTCCTAATGGCCCCACCTCCAAATACCATCACCTTCGGAGTTAGAATTTCAACATATGAACCTCAGAGTGTGGGGGTGGGGGTGGTGAAAACACCCAGAAGAACACAAGTTCTTCCTAGGAACATTTTTTTCTCTCTCATTTTATTACAGTGAAGTTTGCATGCTAAGTCGCTTCAGTCAAGTCTAACTCTGCAATGCTATGGACTAAAGCCCACCAGGCTCCTCTGTCCATAGGATTCTCCAGGCAAGGATACTGAAGTGGGTTGTCATGCCCTCCTTTGGGGGATCTTCCTGACCCAGGGATCGAATCCATGTCTTTTACATCTTCTGTGCTATTGGGCAGGTTCTTTACCACTAGCGCCACCTGGGAAATGCACAATGAAATTTAACACTATGGAAAAGTAACATCACCTTGGTGGGTTCAAAGGCACTCTTCAGAGAATGAAAAGAGTTGCCACAAATTTCCAAAGAAAACTGTAGTTCAAAAAGATACACGCATCTCAAGGTTGCAGCACTGTTCTCAGTAACTAAGATATTAAAACAACCTAAATGTTCATTGACAGATGAGTGGATAAAGAAGATATGGTGCATATATACAAAGGAGTAGTATTTAGCCATAAAAAAGGATGAGATAATGCCATTTGCAACAACATGGATGGACCTAGAAGTGATCATACTAAGTCAGTCAGATGATATCATTATATGTGGAATCTAAATTATGATGCAAGTGAACTTACCTACAAAACAGAAACAGACTCACAGACAGAGAAGAGATTCGTGGTTGCCAAAGGGGAGGAGGGTGAGGGACGGATGGATTGGGAGTTTGGGATTAGCAGAAGCAAACTACTGCATAGAGAATGGATGAGCAAAGTTCTACTGCATAGCAAAGGAAACTATAGTCAATTTCCTACGATAAACCATAAAGGAAAAGAATATGGAAAAGAACATATTTATAGGTGTAAATCACTTTTCTATACAGGAGAAAGTAACACAACATTGTGTTACACATCTGAAACAGAAGGTCCTGCAGCAACACCCACCATGTATAGCAGACAGGACCTGGAGCAATCTTTACCACTCAGGGGAGAAGGATGCTACCATTATAGGGGGAACTGACATGACATCAGGTTGGCTCATCAGTTACCAGGGAAGCCAGCAACTGGGGCAGGTGAGAAGCCTGTAGGCAGTTATTGATTATGCCTATCACGTGAACGGGGGCTTCCCTGGTGGCTCAGACGGTAAAGCATCTGCCTGCAATGAGGGAAACCTGGGTGCAATCCCTGGGTTGGGAAGATCCCCTGGAGGAGGGCCTGGCAACCCATTCCAGTATTCTCTTCTGGAGGATCCCTATGGACAGAGGAGCCTGGCAGGGTCCATGGGGTCTCAAAGAGCTGGACAAGACTGAACGACTTAGCACAACGACAATAATCCCATGAGTGGACCAGGGGCTGGATGAGCAGGAAGTGTACAGAGATCAAGAGAACAGCCGTCTTGAACGGCCTGATCGCATGCTCCACCCCACCTACCCTGCACGACCCTTACGCTCCTGGCGTACCCCTTTTCTATGATGGCCCCGAGGTCAAGGGTACAAAGGTGCCCTGCAATACCACAAATGTGATGCAAGCAACAGCAGCTAAGGAGCATCAAGACTAAGATACCTAGTGAACTAGGGAGAGTGATTTGCCTATAACCGAGGAGACTTTGGAGCCAAGTGCTTATCGGGTCAATTTTTCTTGAAAATCCAGAGGATGATGACAACAGCATCTCTCTGCAGACCCAGCAATCAGATTCATTTCATAGTGACGCCACCAGTGTCTCCCCCTCTGCAAGCAGATTCTCTCCAATCAGACTCGGGAGGAAATATAAGATGCTTAACAGGCACAACACCAGGGAGATTATGACCATTAAGCAGAATACAAGCAGGAACAGCACTCTGAGATCATGCCAACCCCACCTGGGAGTTTTGTCCTGGCCAGCAGTATCGTGTCACCTGTCCACCAGCAGTCCCAGAGGTGGTGCTGAGTATTGGAGGGTTATAATATTAGAAATTTTACTGGAGGTATAATATAATGGTGCCTTTCTCTAGTAGGGGACAAGATTAATTACCTAAGTAGTCTTCAGTGGGGCTGGGTAGACAACAGGTGAGATCTGCAAGTCCGTTTCTAATCTTATTCCACACGAGTTGAAAACCCAGCCACTGGGGACTTACCTGCCAGTCCCAGGTCATTTATCATGTGTCCCTCTGCGGGGAGATCCTGTAGGCAAAAGTGAGCTATTGTCTTGACTGATGGTTGGCAAACTTTGGATCCTTTGGTGGTTAAGAGCTGAATTCAGATGGAACATGGAGTAGATGATGGGTGGGATGATGTCCTGAGATGTTCAGTTACAGTTCGCAGGGCTTGAATCAGCCTCCTGGCCCACAGGTTGAGAACGTGGGTTTCCTGCTTCAATCATTTGGTAGCCCGTTCATCTTTTCCATTAGCCCGGCAGCAGTGGGGTTGTAAGGCTGTGGAAATGCCGATGGATATCATCTTTACCAGCCCACTCCTGGACTTTGTGGTCCTCGGCCAATGTCGATGTCCATGGCAGGTCTTTATTTTGCCCACAGCTGTTACAGGCCCCCAGCAGTGGTTTTTCTGCAGTGCTTGGCAACCTAGGGTTGGTCTTCTGTAAGGTCTCACACCTGTTGTAATGCAGTGTAGATGGTAGTTAGCTGTGGTCCCATCCCTCTACTTCATTGTTCTGCCCTCTCCTGTAGCCAGGAACATGGACTCTGGGCCCAGAAGCCCAAGGGTACTCTTGTTATTCACATTCTGGGTAAATGGCCACATCCAATCCAAAAGCCTGTCCCTGAGTTAATATCCTTAAAGCTTGTGTAGGGGTGCTGGGTTGGGGGTAAACTGGTCTTTCCTGACCAGATAACACCCAATTATGTAATAGAAGATTCAGTTTGTTGCGTTCTGTGTGTATTCACCAGCCATCACCAGGCAGTCAGATGAGCCATGAACACAGAGTTACTCCTTCTAAGTCAGAAAGAAACTCTGAGCTTACCAGGATATCCTCAGTGTAATGGAAGAGAACGACACCTCCCAGAGTGGTGAGCTGCACCAGGGCCCCACACACGTGCTAGTGGATGGCCACCTCAGGGTCGCCCCCTGAAACTTTCCATTCCCCATTCCTATTTCCAGACATCTCAGCGCTCGTGGGGGTTTCTTCGGCCTCCTGGCTGGCCAGTTGTTGGACTGCACCCTGCAGGCCTGCAAACCCAGCTTCAGGACCAAAGAGCCAGGTAGAGACAGCGACAGAGACATCAATACCATTAGATAGGGGATCTTACACACCCAGAATGAAGGGTCCTGGAATGACACCCCCTTCATGGATGTATGGCAGATGATAAGCAGGACGTGGAGACAATGTGCACTATGTCGGGGAGGAGGCTAAGGTTTATAGGGGGAATTGGCGTCAGGTTGGCTTATCAGTTACCGGGGAAACCAGTGGCTGGGGCAGGGAGCGAGCGTGTAGGCAGTTCCTGACCAAGTGCTGTAATGAAGACGACTGGATAGATACATTAGTGGAGCAGGGGCTGGTCAAGCAGGGGATGTGCAGGGAGCAAGAGAGCAGCCCTCCTAAATGGCCTGACCACCCAGAGGGTCACGTACATCAGTGAGGGCAATCTGCCCAAACAGATTCCACCGATTCAGAGGTGAACCTTGTCCAGAAACACCCTCACAGACACACCTGGAATAACGTTTGGCAGGATATCTGGCCACCTGCAGTCCAGTCAAGTTGCACGTAAAAATAACCATCACACAGAATAATAATCCAAGGTTGTGTGACAGTGTTGGTGGCTGGAGTTCAAGCTGTGCTCAAAGCTCCTGTTCTACAGCCACATTACTCCCCACGGATAGGGCACCCAGCCTTATCTAGGCAGGGTGATGACATCTGCCTGATCCATGTGGAGTTTCTGCATTCCTAAGGACACACTTTGGAGAAGGCAATGGTACCCCACTCCAGTACTCTTCCCTGGAAAATCCCATGGACGGAGCAGCCTGGTGGGCTGCAGTCCATGGGGTCGCGAAGAGTCGGACACGACCGAGCAACTTCACTTTCACTTTTCACTTTCATGCATTGGAGAAGGAAATGGCAACCCGCTCCATTGTTCTTGCCTGGAGAATCTCAGGGACGCAGGAGCCTGGTGGGCTGCCATCTATGGGGTCGCACAGAGTCGGACACAAATGAAGCGACTTAGCAGCAGCAGCAAGGACACACTAGGAACCAGGTTCTATATTATTTTTATGTTATTATATTGTGTTAGTTGCTCAGTCATGTCTGACTCTTTGCAACTCCATGGACTGTATCCTGCTAGACTCCTCTGTCCATGGGATTCTCCAGGCAAGAATACTGGAGTGGGTTGCCATTCCCTTCTCCGAAGGATATTCCCAATCCAGGGATTGAACTTGGGTCTCCTGTGTTGCAGGCAGACTCTTTACCATCTGAGCCACCAGGGAAGCAACCAGGCTCTATCATTTTACCTATATGCCCATGACTTTGGACTGTCCTAGTCTCCAGATGCATGGGTATTTGTTGAGTGAATAAATCCCATTTGCCAGAAAGGATAACTCACTTATTAAGGGGTTCAAGGCTAGAATGGTCTGACTCCATAGTTACACCATCCTTCTTAAAAAGCCCCGTTCCAAACCCTTGCTTTCTCACTCCCCCTCTGCCCCTACTCAGAAATATGACTTTGCCCCTCCAGGGGCTGCGGAACTTAAAATCTCAGCTCCCCCAGGAGCACACCTGTCAAAGACGCATCTTCCCCTAGCCAGACAGATTTCCCCAGCCTTCCACGGGTAGGAGAATAGACTCTGGGTGCAGGACCCCAAGCGAACACCTTGCAGGTCAGCTGGCATCTCATCTCGACTTTCCTTCCCTAGTTTCTGCGGATGTGCAGGGGTTTGCTAGGTCTGCAATGCCAAGCGGTGGTGGCATTAGGGGGGTTGTAATTTTCCTTTTTGCCTTTCTCTCTTTAAATCTCAGCAGCAGCTGCTTCCCCAGTTCATGGCAGCTTCCGCCTGTCTCAGATAGGCGTTAATATTGACAGAAGAGGCCCCACAGCCCAGCAGGGGATGTCGTTTCAGAAGAGGAGCTGAGCAAGCTCATTAGGTTGGCTTCTCAGCACCCTTTGGCAGCCCCA
>SJYV01016817.1:0-21427 GCA_006410875.1 Neotragus pygmaeus | reverse complement strand
CGTGTCTGTCCCGCTGGCTCTGCCTGACTTGGGCTGCTGTCTTTACAGCGGCTACAGCCTCCCTCCCGCCTGCCATTCTGATTAGTGACCCTTCTTCTGAATGTTTCTTAGGACTCCAGGCATTTTTATCTTCTCATTTTACCTTTAGTTTTAGAATTATGTGGAATCCCATCATAAATCTTCAGACTGGAAAGGTCACTCAGCCTATTTTCCTGCTGGTAGGCAGGATTACAGCTAAGCTGAAAACAGCATTCTTTGTTTTTATTAGCCGGCATTCAGCTTCATTCATTACCTTGACCTAGTAAAACCCCTTACTGTGGTACAGAATTTTCCTTAATTTATTAAATCATTGTTTGTCTATAGAACTATAGACTGGAGAAGGCAATGGCAACCCACTCCAGTACTCTTGCCTGGAAAATCCCATGGACAGAGGAGCCCCTTAGGCTGCAGTCCCTGGGGTCACTGCGAGTCGGACACGACTGAACGGCTTCGTTTTCACTTTTCACTTTCATGCACTGGAGGAGGAAATGGCAACCCACTCCAGTGTTCTTGCACAGAGAATCCCAGGGATGGGGGAGCCTGGTGGGCTGTCATCTATGGGGTCGCACAGAATCGGACACGACTGAAGCAACTCGGCAGCGATTCAGCAGCAGCAGCAGCAGAATTATAGACAGAATCTTAGATTATTTCTTTGAGTCAGTTATTTCCTATTTATCAATGTCATTCCAACTCTCATAATATTTTGTATGTGAAATGGGAAGGAAAATAGGGAAGGAAATATATTTGTTTGATAAAATATCTAGAGATTTACAACTCTAGAAACTCTATGTTTCTTTGATAATTTGCTAATGTTTCCAGTAATGGCGAGATTTCAGCAAACCATCAAGTGTACTTGAAATATATGCCTGTGCAGCCTGCAAGCACGCACACACATGTGCGTGTGCTCACACGCTCACTTTGTTTTTTTTGAAGTGCTTGACCCCTCGTGGTGTCGATCCCTGAACAGGAGAAGGCAAAGCAAAGAGAATGTTGTTGCTTCGCTAGTGCTGGCTGCTGGGTGACTGTTTGTGGCCAGGAGGTACCTGCTGCTGCTTACCAGACTGAGCTGAATTCCACTGATGAGAGGCCAGGACATCTAACACATTGATAAACAGTGCTGGTCAATTTCAGTAAAAAAAAAAATTTCTAACTAGTGACTCTGATCTTGGTTTGCTTGTTTGAAAGTGCTTAAGTGTGGATAGCATGGAAGCTGCTAGTAACTCTGTCTCTTGCCTCTAGAACTGGAGAAAGGGCTGTGGAAGCCTACAAGAACAGGCTCCGCTTTTCTCAGGATCAGGATTTTGTCTCTGAAAAAACACTGAGGGTGGCAGCTATGGCATGAAAACTGGCACTGGGATATTATTTACCCCATTTTACAAAACTTTCTTTTATTCACAAGAATGTTATTTACTCTTAGCAAGCAGAAGGGGAATGAAGAGGAAAGATCAGATGTGATGCCTGCCTTCTGGTGACTAACAGACAATGCGGTTATCATGCCTTATGCTGGTGGTTCCGTCTTGAACGTGTATGCAGATCACTCTGAAAGGGATCCTGCCCCTTTAAGAGATGATCATATGAATGCCTTTTTAACATTAGTTTATTTTTTAAATTTCTTATGTAAATCTGCAATATCTTAGCTCTCTGCACATAGCAGATATTGGTAATAACTTTTGTTTAAAGGACCTAATAGACTTAGAAATACTTAACTAGTTCTAGTGAGCTTTAGGCTTAAGCACTTTCCTGACTCTTAATTCAAAATGTAATTATAAACATTTTTTACTTCAAAACTTCTAAATGGAATAGAAGTGCAAGAAAACAGC
Source organism: Neotragus pygmaeus (assembly GCA_006410875.1). Classification (NCBI taxonomy): domain Eukaryota; kingdom Metazoa; phylum Chordata; class Mammalia; order Artiodactyla; family Bovidae; genus Neotragus; species Neotragus pygmaeus. The sequence continues at coordinate 19,568 of SJYV01016817.1, read as the reverse complement.
ATTCGGAAAAAAAGTGTTTAAATTCATACATTTGTAATCAGATCTATATTTGCTTCTCTGTCCATTCACACTTAAATGATGGTTGGTTATTTGACTAAGAAGACAAGATGAGACAGTTTCCTATTAAAATGTTTTTCCATTTCAATGACTTGCTTTAATGTAATCTGTAGGATTTATAATTACATTGTGTTTTCAGACGCTAATCTTGCCACTGTCTGAGCCACTGTTACACCTTTCCTCTTTCCTCTGTGCAGGGGAGTGTTCCAGGGGCGCAGTGTTTTGCCCTGTGACCTCTTTTGCCCTCTGCAAAAGAGGGGTATCTGTGAGCTCATGCATGCAAGAGTGGAGAGGCTCGCTTTCAGCTCTTGAACCCTCTGATGGGCCTGACTTGCCCTCTGTCTCATTAACTGGATGTCCCCCGTGACTTGGATGGCCCATGACAGCGATGGACTCTCACGTCCAGGGGGCAGCATGGCCTCTCCTCCCGCAGGGAAGCATCTAACTCCTTTACTGTTTTGGATATTTTGCCAGCGCTCGGTGTTTTTGTTCTTAATTTTATTGATTTCTTGTTACTTTTCTCTTGGGCTGCATCAGATCTTGGTTGCAGCAGGCAGGGTCTTCGCTGCATCATGCAGGACCTTTTCTTGTGGCGTGCGGGCTCAGTAGTTGCGGCACGTGGGTTTAGTTGCTCCGTGGCCTGTGGGATTTTAGTTCCCCGACCAGGGATTGAATCATATCCTCTGCACTGCAAGGTGCGGAAGTCTGCCTCGGTGGGTTCCTGAAAGCTTCCCTCTTCACAACCATTCTCCCTTCCCTCACCCCTGCCCTTCTTGGACGCAGAATTCCCCACAGGAAATCTAACCGGGAACACTAGTGCTGCTGTGTTCTATCAATATGTATTTCACAGTTGATTGAACACCCTTTATGTATGTTGTTTATGAGGATTTCTGTGTTTGATTTGAGGTTCTAAAAAGCAGGATCTTTTTCAAGCCACCTGACTGTACCTTGCACATAACATGTATATAATAAATATTTATCTGTATAATTGCAGACACTTATGAGTACATGCATGAGTCCATAGGAAATAATTTTCCAGATAGCTAAAACCCTGTTGATATGTTTTAACTTCTTTATGGGAATCTCTAAAATGCATTTTCTACTTTTCTGCTTTTGGATAAAGTGTAATGAACATAAGCTAACCTTTTCTTGATTGCCCAAGGTTATCAGCAATTTATTGTTGTAATGCTGCCATCGAGGTCTACTGAGGTGTGTAAAATTATCTGATCCTACAGGAAATGGCTAAAGATAGCCATCCTTTTTAGGCTTTGCATTACAGTCTTTTTCCTTGTTACTGCAGTCATCTACCTCTCACCTCCTTTGTTAAGCTACTGTCAATATATTTGATTCTAGGAACCCCTTCTTGCCCATTTTTCACTTCTCAGTTATTCTGATCTGCTCCAGTCCAGAAAGCTAGATGATTGCATTTCTTAATGTAAATAAGAATAGGCTCTGAGTAGAGAGCTGTCCTACAAAATAAAGTACGTGAATAATATGAAACTAGTTAGCTCCTCAATGTTGTAAGCAGTGTGAGAATTAGAATAGGAAACGATCCCAGAAATATGCCATCCAGTCCTTTGAACTTAGACGAGAGAACTGCCCGGCAGCTCCTCAGCTGCTTCTGGTCCCAGTCTGCTTTCTGGTCTGTTTGGTGCTCAGCCTTCAGTCTCTGTGCTACCATAATTTCTGGAATTCTGATTTATATAGGCACTGTTATTTTGTGGGCATGTGTCTATTTCAGAACACGCACACCATTAACAAGTGTATATATGATAATGTTACTAGATACCTGTCCACATGATATACACACACAGGCATTGACTGTTTAGCAGCGATGCTCACGGTGAAAGTGAAAGTCGCTTAGTCGTATCTTGACTCTCTGTGACCCCATGGACTATACAGGCCATAGAACTCTCCAGGCCAGAATACTAGAGTGGGGTAGCCTGTCCCTTTTCCAGGGGATCTTCCCAACCCAGGGATTGAACCCATGTCTCCCGCATTGCATGCAGATTCTTTACCAGCTGAGCCACAAAGGAAGCCCAGGAATACTGGAGTGGGTGGCCTATCCCTTCTCCAGGGGATCTTCCTAACCCAGGAATCGAACCGGGATCTCTTGTGTTCCAGGCAGATTCTTCACCAGCTGAGCTATCAGGGAAGCTGATTGTATGTGCTGTTTATTACAGTGTCCACTAGATGAGAGATCTAAATCTGGGGAGAGAGAAAAGAGGAAAAGAGTCCTGCTTCAGAAGAAGAAATGGGTGAAAGAAGATCTAACAAGCTACCAATTCAGTGCTCTAGCCACTGGATTTTTCTCGACCTTCCACTAAGAGAGCAGCTCTGACTGTGGGCAGCTCCCAGCTGTACGTCTCCCTAGGCAGATAGTGGCCACAATGAAATATTCTTTTAGGATCTTTTATCTGTGCTTCATTCTAGGAAATTTTCTCTACATTTTCTTCCAGTTCACTAATTATTTCTGTTATGTTATGTTCCTCTGAACTGTACTATCTTGTTCTTTGTTGTCACTTGAGAGGAACGAGATGGCATCATCACTTCCACACAATATATCCATTGAGTTTTTTGTTGTTGTTGTTAATTTCACTGAGAGTATCTTTCATTTATAGAAATTCTGTTCTCTTAAATCTCTCCTATCTTTTTGAAAATACCTTGTTCATTTATCATGTATTCAGTTCTTTATTTCTTTGGTAATTTTAAATCTACTTATTCTGTGTTCAGAAATTCTGTTACATGAGGTTCTTGGGATTTCTTGTTCTGCTTTTTACATGTGTCCTGATTCTGGCTAACGGTAGATGATGTTCTTGTGTATTTTGTAATTGGATTTCGAAGTCAGGTTTGACAGGACTGTATTAGCGGGAGCCTTCTGGCTGGGTTGAGAGCAACTCTCCAAAGAGCTTGTACTTTGCTTTTGCCAGATACCCCCGGTCTAAGCCCTTTTTTCATGCTTATCTCTTAGCTTGGGGTTCCTAGACCACACAGTTAATAAATTTGAACGCCAGGTTTGCCTGAGAGCAGGTTGTGGCAATCAATGCTTAGAGCAGACTTTTATGCTTCGTTTTAACCTAAGTCTGGGCTGAGACTTTACTAAGATGGAAACATTTCAGAGGGAAAAGTGGGTGTGACCATGTAGCTGGGACCGCAGCCCAGGGCATGAAGGTGGGCGATTCAAGACTTCGAATGGGGCAGGAAAGACATCTTTACGTCTCTCTCTCTTTCCTCCTGCCTCCACGCTGTCCCTCTCTTCTCATCGCAGCTGAGGCAGGGGTGTGCACACCTTCCTGCTCATCTTCTCTGCCCTGTTGTCACGGACATAGATCAAGTCATTGAGCTCTTTCTAAATTCCTCCTACTTGTGCAAGGATGTACCCCTTCACCCATTTCCTTTAAAAGTTCCCACTTTCCAAAAGCAGTTCGTCCTTAATGAATTGTTTTTTGTGTGTGGAAGTGATGATGCCATCTCGTTCCTCTCAAGTAACAACAAAAGAGCAAGATAGTACAGTTCAGAGGAACAGCAGGGTACATCTGTCTTTTTGAATGATGGTCTCCTCAGGGTGTGTGCCCAGTCGGGGGATTGCTGGGTCCTGTGGTGGTTTTATTCCTAGTTTTTAAGGGAATCTCCATGCTCTTCTCCACAGTGCTGTATCATTTACGCTCCCACCACAGCACTATTTATCGTGGCCAGGACATGGAAGCAACCTAGATGTCCACCAACAGATAAATGGAGAAAGAAGTTGTGGTGCATATACACAATGGAGTATTACTCAGACATCAAAAGGAGTGCATTTGAGTCAGTTGAACTGATATGGGTGGACCTAGAGCCTGTTATAGAAGGTGAAGTAAGTCAGAAAAAAAAGTTTTAATACATGTACGTGTGTGTGTGTGTGCGCGCGTATGTGCATGCATACGTGCGTGCATGCGTGCATGCGTGCGTGCATGCATATAAAACCTAGAAAATAGTGCTAACGCACCTATTTGCAGGGCAGGAATAGAGAGATGCAGATGTGGAGCAGGGACTTGTGGACATACCAGGGGAAGGAGAGAGTGGGACTAACGGAGGCTAGTTGCATGTATGTCTGTGTGTGTGCGTGTGTGTGTGCACGTGTGCGTGTGTGTGTGTAAAACCTAGAAAATGGTGCTGACGCACCTATTTGCAGGGCAGGAATAGAGAGATGCAGACGTGGAGCAGGGACTTGTGGACATACCAGGGGAAGGAGAGAGTGGGACAGACGGAGGCTAGTTTGGACATGTGTGCCCTCCGTGTGTTAAATAGCTGGCTAGGGATTGGGAGCTTGTGTGCACCTGTGGTGGATTCGTGTCGATGTATGGCAAACCCAATAGAGTATTGTAAAGTTAAATTTAAAAATAAATAAATTTAAAAAAAAAAAAAAAAGCTGGCTAGGGGGAAGCAGCGGCATAGCACAGGGAGCTCAGCCTGGTGCTCTGTGATGGCCCAGGGTGGGCGGGCAGAGAGGAGGCTCAAGAGGGGCGAGACATTTGTATATCCTTATGGCTGACTCATGTACGGCAGAAAGCAGCTCCATGTTTAAGCAATTATCCCCCAATTTAAAAACAGCGGGTTTTGGCAAAGGCAACCCACGAGGAAGCTGAGGGTTGGTTTTCCTCTCCACCCCAGTCTCTGGGAACCCACGGAGCTTTGTCTGGCCTTCTCCCCAAGTGACTGTTTCTGATACAGCCTCATGTTCCTTTCTGGGAAGGGACCATCTCCAGGCAGCATCCTCGTCTGGGAAGGGACCATCTCCAGGCAGCATCCTCGTCTCCCCAGAGATTCATCCTTGAGCAAGAAACCTTCAGTGTTGAGCTTAAAAAAAAGGGCTTTTCGCCTATTTCCCGATTTCCACATCCCATCATGCAGGTTTATTTTCCCTTTAAAATATGCCCTTGGATGAGACATTGAGTGCAAGAGCAGCAAGCCCTTGTTAGAGGAGCTAGTGCTTTGTTTATAACTCTTAACTGTTTAAAATGAATTTGGTGCACTACTCCGCCCACAAGTCTGTAATATGAGAAAACAAGGTGAGACTGTGTGAAAAATAAACCACGAACACATTACCAAAGGTGCCCAGGAGTATGCAAACTCAGAGATCTTTTCTTGAAATAAATATACAGTAGTTTAAAAAAATTACCTAACCATGTTCTGTGACAGTTTTTGTCTCTGCCATTCAGGCAGTTCATATAGGCTTTGTTCTGGTGATTTATTCTTGAAGCCGGTAATAAAAATGCAGCCTGAAATCATGCAACTGGGTACCATTCATTTTTCTTCCGCGGACAGGTCCAGAGCTTTAAAACACTGCAGCAGACCTGTAAAGGCTCTTCCCTCCCAGGGAGGCATCCCTGGCCGCGGCAGCCAGCTACCTCTGGCTGCTTCTGCTCCTTGAAGCCGTTGGTGATGCTGGTTGGGAGGAGGGTAGTTTCTGGGTTGGCTTCATGAGTACTTAAAAGTGTTTCCAGGAAGATGTGTGGTTTTAGGGTGTCCGTAAAAATAATACTGTCTTCCCATCTTGAGTCAGAAAAGTGAAAGAAAGTGAAGTTGCTCAGTCGTGTCCGACTCTTTGCGACCCCATGGACTGTAACCTCCCAGGCTCCTCCGTCCATGGGATTCTCCAGACAGGAATGCTGGAGTGGGTTGCCATTTCCTTCTCCAGGAAATCTTCCTGACCCGGGGATTGAACCTGGGTCTCCCGCATTGCAGGCAGATGCTTTACCGTCTGAGGGAACCCTCTTGAGTCAGGGATCGAACCTGGGTTGCCCGCATTGTAGACAGACGCTTTACCATCACCTCTTGAGTCAAAATCAGTTGAGAAATCAGCATAGTGTTCAGACAAATGGAGATGAACCTGCTGGCTTCAGTACCAATAACAGCTTGATTGAAGAATATAACATGATACATCCAAATGGCTTCTAGCTCTTTTTGCATCCCCCCAAAGCATAGACCTTTCACAGACCAGAATATACCATCTTGGTGGGCGTGCTGATCAGAAAGAGCTCACACAGGCTGTGTTCTGGTGATTTATACTAGAGCCTGTAATAAAAATGCTGGGCCATAAGGAGCTGGCCACATATGCTCAATTCCTTTTCCCAGAGTTGCTCATTATAAAAGTCACTCCTCTTTTGAGGACAAAACAATACGGACTAGAGAGCAGAATCCACGAGGAGACACGGGGGCAGGAAACTGGGCGATGCTCCGTTCTGCCCTCAAAAGCCTGAGCCAGTTTCTGGGAGGAGACATGAGTTACTCTTTTTTGTGGGGTGGTTTCCTTTGGAATTCCTTCTCCACACTGCAGGAATATACACCTGTTGTTTGAATAAATTGTAATCATTTTCCAGGGTATCTTCAGCTTCATATTTAGTTTGGGAGGAGGAGTTGGTGACTCTCTGCACTGCAGCATCTTGGGGGACTTTTTTCCTTTGCTCTTTGAAAGACCTTGGCCAAGTTAGGAAGTCGTTTGCCACTGGCATCCCGGTATGCCAGGTGTAGGCTTGGCGATGCTGGCATTGCCACTGGCATCCCGGTATGCCAGGTGTAGGCCTGGCGATGCGGGCGTTGTCGGTGTAGCCAGGCGGGGCTCCTCTCAAGAGGGTGTCCTCTTCCTCGTGGCAGAGGGTTCTTGCTAGTGAGCCTTCCTGTTTCCCAGCCTTCTGCTGCTCGCCGAGTCCTTACAAGGCCTGAAGCTGGGGCAGGGAGAAAAAGCAGGAATCAGGAAAATGTTAGTGTTCCCAGGAGGCTTAAAAGTACTCTCTTCCAAATACTGATGCGTGGATCTCTTTTCACAAGTAGAGAAGCAGGAAGCATAATCAATCAAGAGTCTTTATCATGCGCTGCAGCTTTCTTAGGCAGTACAGACAGACAGTAATATGTGATCGTCAATTGCGTCTCAAATTTTCAGTGTTGTTTGCCAACTCATAGGCCACCCCAGTGAGCAAGGTCAGAGGCTCCAACCCCAGTTGATAAGAGAAGAAATTGAGGGCCTTTTGGACTTACCCAAGGATACCAGGAGGTCAGAAGCCCAGTTAAAAATAGAAAAGAGAATTGCCTGGCTCCCATTCTTAGCATAAAGCACCAGACTGCATTCCCTTTTGCAGAATTTGCTAATTGTTCATTTCCGATGAAACACAACAGGGAATTTTTCCTTTATAGCTGGTTGTAAACATTTAAGATGCCTGTCATCACTCATAACCTGTTTTTACTTATAACAGCTAGCTAACCCTCTTATTTACGTATTTCTTGTTCTCTTACATTTTTACTTCTATGCAAAGAAGCTACTGTATATGAAAGCACCTCGTAACTCACAAGTCCATGTAAATGTTACCTGATATTATTATGATACTCATATTCTTAACATTACAGCATTAGAATATTAATACAGACAGTACTTCCTTCCACTTTACAGTGGCCAGTAGGATTCGGCACTTAAAATGGCACACCACACGTGAATGACAATACAAAGTTTTCCATTATAGATTTTTTTCAGAGAAGCAAAAATTGAGAAGTTACATGTGTGTTTACATAGTGAGACGACAGAATAGAAACATTAACAGAAAATTGGATACCTGTTCAAGTTTGGGAGAAGCTAAAAGGATTTTCAACTAGAAAAGATACAATTATCTTCCTACCAGGTAAAAGAGCACACACATCTTTCCTTCATATTCTTGTTTATATAAAAGTTGTCTATATGCAAGATTTATACACTTATATACAGATGGAACAGAATTCCCTTGAACAGATTTTTCACCTGTAAAATAAAATACTTAACAGTCCTATGAGTGTTAACACCATGTTTCAGCTGCACAAGGAGCTTAGTGTCACTTAGTATCGCATCACTGAACTATGGCATAGGTAAGTTTAGACAGATTATAGTATATAGAATGTTTTCTACGACTAATTTTCAGCAGCTTTGAACGGGGCTTCTGACGCATGTGTGTGGTTCATCAGTTAGCATCGGTGTAAGCAGCTCCTGCCTCCTCTAGGCTCAAGGCTTGTAGCATCACCCCAGCCTCTTAGGTAGGAGAATTGTCTACTCTTTTCTTCATCACCCAGACCTTTTATTTTGAAATAATTCAGACATACAGAAGAGTACACTGAGCATCCCGCCGACATCTAGCTTGTTTTTTCCTTTTGAATTGGGCATTGGAGGGTGAGTTGCAGACATCATGACGCTTCGTTCGCAAATATTTCAGCGTCTTTTCTCCCAGGAGCTAAAACATTCTCTTATTGATGGCTGTGTAATTATCACACTCAGGAAAGCCAGCCTGATTAAGACCTGGTTATCCAGGACACAGTTCACGGCCGACTTAGTATCATCCTTTATTTACTTCTCCCCGGCTCATGATCCAATCAGAGATCACACACTGCATTGAGTTGGCATGACTCTGTAGTCTCATTTTTTTGTTTCTTTTCCCTTTCCTTTTCTCTCTCTCCACTCTCTTTCCCTTTTTTCCCTTTTCATGACATTGACATACTTTTAGATCCTGCCTAGTTCTTCGGTTATTTGCTCTGACAGCACACACAGCTAATGGAATAGGGGGTTTGCCTATGAAGGTTTGGTTTTTCTTTTTTTTTTCCTTTTAGCCTCCATGATTTCATAGTTTGCCAGGAAGCCTGTAACAAGATGCTGTATATGTCTAGGATGCATAAAATTCAGGATTTCTTTCTTTTTTTTTTTTTTTTCTGAAAATCTTTGTCCTGATAGATTCTCCCAAAGGCTTACTCCTCGGGGCATTCCTGGGACTGACAAGAAGAGCTAGAGGAGGCGCTAGTGGTAAAGAGCCCACCTGCCATGCAGGAGCTGTGAGACATGGGTTCCGTCCCTGGGTCGGGAAGATCCCCTGGAGGAGGGCATGGCAACCCACTCCAGTATTACTGCCTGGAGAATTCCATGGACAGAGGAGCCTGGCAGGCTAATGTCCGTAGGTTTGCAGAATTGGACATGGCTAAAGTGACCTAGCATGCATGCACTTTAAATAGAATGACATGTGTCTCTAGGAATTGCTTTGATATTCACAGGCCTGGTTCCACCAAATTCCCTGTCCATACCAATAATGAGTGCCTAGCTAGCATTTCCTAGGGTTTTGTTGGTTCAGGCCAGTTGCTTTGTTTCTCAGCAATAGTCAGAGCTTTCAAGTAAGAACTAATCTTCTATATAAAGAAATAAGTAGATCTCTTTTGGGGTCATAGGATCTGTTCACTCATGAAATTAATGTTTCTTATCACTATCACTGATTACTCTTAAGGTTTCAGTTATATGAAAAAGTTTGGCATTCCATGTAATCTCTCTTGTCTTGGGAGTAAATTTTAGGATAGGTTAGAAAAGACAGAATTTCGGTATGGGGACAGTGATCTAAAATGAATGGATTTATATGCTTTAGCCTTTTAACATTAATATTTGTTGTTGTTCAGTCACCGAGTCTTGTCTGACTGTTTGGAATCCCATGGACTGCAGCACACCAGGCTTTCCTGACCTTCACTATCTTCTGGAGTTTGCTCAAACTCATATCCATTGAATCAGTGATGCCATGAAGCCTTCTCATCCTCTGTTGTCCCATTCTCCTCCTCCCTTCAATCTTTGCCATCATCAGAGTCTTTTTCAATGAATTGGCTCTTTGTATCAGGTGAGCAAAGTATTGGAGCTTTAGCAATATTAATATACTTTTCTTAAAAGCTATAAACAAGAAAAAGACAAATATTCAGAGTTAAAATTAGGGGAAAATCTTTCTCCCGTCAAGATTGTCGCCAGATCCCAAAGTTTTATTCAAGGACAGTTGTTTGTTTTTCCCTGAACTCCTTTTGTTTAAATTAAAGCAGAGTTGATTTACAATGCTGTGTTCATTTCTGCTGTGCAGCAGCGTGAATCAGTTACACATACACACATATATAGTTACATGTATATATAGATTTCTGTTTTCATAGTCTTTTCCACTGTGGGTTATCACAGGATATTGAGTGTAGTTCCCTGTGCCGTTTATACATTTATATGTAGTAGTTTGCATCTGCTGATCCCAGACTCCCAGTCCTCTGCCCTTCGGCAGCCACAGGTCTGTTCTTCATGTTCCTGTTTGTAGCTAAGTTCACTGCCATATTTTAGCTTCCACATGTGAGTGATATCACGTGGTGTGTGTCTTCTTTCTGGCTTCTATGGTGAATCTCCAGATCCATCCGTGTTGCTGAAGGACAGCGATTGTTTTAAACCATGACTGCCGTGGTACTTCATGCCTGCATACATCTCTTCTCCACAGACTGTCTTTAAATTTCAAAAGTAGCTGCCACCTTAAGAGACAGGAAGTCACAGATATGCGGTGGGCAGCAATGAGACGGCAGTGAAAATGGACTCAGTTATCTGAAGTGTAACTCTTCAACTTGTCAGAAGGTAGTTTCTTTCACTTAAGAATGTGAGCTTTTTCCAGCCACAGGCAAGCATACGATTTATCCAAGGAAATTTTGCCTCACAATAAAACAGAAAATGAAGTCATACAAGCTTCCTGAGACGTTAAGAAGTATGGTCTCTATTCCTCTGCAGATAACACACTAATTATCACAAAAGGTGTTGGTTATCATTTAAGGGGGAAATATTATGTTGACATAATACATAATTTCAGCATCTGTTGTACCTTACTTTGAATTGTAAATCTAGACTAATGGGTCTGCGGAACTGTTTAGACCTTTCCTTATTAGATTCCATTGTCTCTTAGAAAAGCTTGAATATGAAAGATTTAGTTGATTTGGGCATTTTGCATTTAATAACACTTCCATTCTGAAACTAGGATTTACTCAAATCTCCCTTATGTCGAGTAATTTTATTTAATTCACCAAACAGTCCTGCAAAATACTGTTTTTTCCCCTCACAGATGAGGAAGCTGAGGCTGGGAGAGGTCAGGTGATCGGCGCAAGGTGACACAGCTGCTGAGTAGACTTTGGCTGAGTAGTGAAGATTTCGGCGAAGGTCTTCCTGACTCAGTTTTGCCCAGCTTGTCAATCAGTAAATGCCTTCTCAAGATGAGGTTAACTGCCAAACTAGTAACTGTTGGGAGTGTTGTGGGAGCAAGGAATGGAGCCTGGTTAACCTGCACACCCAGTCTTGTTTTTCACTGGCTGCCAAGCGTTCTCAAACCTTCCTCTCTAATCAAGTCTTCACCCCAGAGTGAGGCCCGAGGACCCCAGGCTGTGTCCCATGAGAGGTCTTTTTCCCCTAGGCTGGAGGCAGCCCTGGAGTTTTCCTCTTTCCGACCAGCGCAGAGGCGAATGTTGGGTCCTGGTACCCGTTGGGCTGAGGCACAGCAGGGAGAGAGCCCTCCAGTGTCAGAGGCCGGGCTGGTCGAGGCTGCCCTCCCCAGGCCCACTCGCCGGTGGTAGGGGTGGGCACCAGCCCGAGGCCACCTGACCGCGCCAGGGGGCAGGAGCTGGCCCTCTGGCACTTTGGACCCAGGGGGTGTCCTTGCCCTCCATCCTGACCAGTCCCGGGGAGCAGAACTGCTTCAGAGGGCAAGCGAATCGGCGCCTTGGAGCTGAGGGGCTGACCTGTCAGACCACACCCCTCCTCTTTGAACAAGAATTGTTTCCTGGGATGGGTGTTTGATTGTTTTTCCCCCCTTTTGTGAAAGAGGGATTTAAATAAAAGAAAAATTATAGCATTCCCTTTCTCCTTTTCCTGAGGCAACACCAGTAGGTGTAAAGAACATATATGTTTATGTGGGTATATTTAGATAAATAGTATCTGCATAAAGCTGGTAACTCTTTCTTTTATTTTTGGCCATCCTGTGTGGCTTGTGGGGTTTTAGTTTCCCAACTAGGTGTTGAACCCAGGCCCTTGGCACTGAGGGCGATGAGTCCTAACCACTAGACTACAAAGGAACTCCCAAAGCTGCTATCTTTTGATGGTAAAAGTCCACTTAAAAAATTTCTTAGCAGTTTCAACACGCTTAGTCGTCAGACCTTGAAGTGTCTGTGTTTGTTTTGGGTGATGACAGAAGAGCTCAGTGGTGAGAGAGAATGTGGGGGGAGGCAGTGGGGAGCGGCTCTCTCTGCCGTAACGAAAATTTATCTGTGTGGGAACTTTCGTCTTGAATATGAATCAGAGACAGTTCGTGCTTTGAGACAAATTTATGGTTAGCAGTAAAATAAAGACCCGTTTTAGTGCTTTATTTTTACTTAGTAAATCTTAATTACTTTCTCTCTATAAGTTAAAGCATTTACAGTCTTATATCTTAATCATCCATCAGGTTTGTCACATATAACATTAATTTCATAGAATAATTGTCACTTGGGCTTTTCGTAAAACATCACCTCAGAGGCTTTGTTTGAATGCGCCAGAGAAGTCGCCAACTGGATTTTCAGTGAGTTACGCTAGTTTTGTCACATTGCCGCAATTTTTTAAGGAGGTCCTGGTAGCCATTGGACTGACTTTGCGTATCATAGCACCGTGGCCGTTGAGGCTTAAGGAGGAAGGAGAGAGATGGCGTGAACTGCAGGCTCTTCAGAAGACTGTAGTTTTACTCCTTTGAAGTGCATGACAAATATTTCCTGGCGAAGGTCCCCAAGACTGACTTCAGTGAGTAGATTTCTTTGTAATCAGTGGAATTTCACATAAATGTGCTAAAATCCTAGGGATATTTTTATCGACTTGAGCAAGGTATGCAATCTTTTTTGTTCCGTTACCTTCTTAGCAAATCCTTTCCTAATGGTCGATGTCACCTTAGAGTTCTGTCCCGCCCACGCTGAGTTATCACAGATGCTCCATATGCATTAGTGACATTTCATAATTCTTGGCTCCCAGTATGTGAAACAGGAGTCAGCAAGACCTTTTTTGTTGTTAATTGGGCCGACTTGAGAGTGACATCATTTGATCAGTTAGATATTTATCAAAAGAAGACACGGAAGTTGGTCCAGCCTTGGATGTGGCTCGCTGCGTGGCCACGGCCCGGTTCCCGAGAGCCTCCTCTCACCATTCCCCGGCTCTTCAGGGCATCGTGGGTCTGGGGCACGCTGCCCCCACAGGCTGCTCTTCCTGGTGTCCCCTCACGCCACCCCTGCTGCTGGCTTTTGACTGGTTAGGTGGGAGGCTTGGATGAGAGACTGGCGCTAGGGGGAAAGCAGCAACAGAGAGCCTCTCCTTCCCTTTTCCCTCCGGCAGCATCTCTGGTAGCGGAGGGGTCACGGCCATGGCTCCTGCCACAGAGACGGGTCCACCGGGTTTCCAGCATCCTTTGGTGCCCTCCCCCTGCTACCAATAATGCTGCTCCCCACCACCCTACCCCTCCCTCCCTGCGTCATGAGTGGCTTCTTGCTGCTGAGAATCTTCTCAGTTGCCTCTTTGACATCCTAGCCCGTCTGTCATCTGTGTAATAAAGTCTCTGCATTAAATCTCATCTGTTCTACATACTGAGTGGTTTCTTTTTTCCTAACACATATTTTATAAAACAGTTTTGCTTTTATTTCCTAGCTTATGGAGTGTGGGATGTTGATAGAAGGGATGCTGAATTATTCACTACCTCAGTTAATGTTTAATCAGCTGGCATGGCGTTTAGATAATAGGGCAGAGAAGATAAAGTGACTTGACTGCCCTCAGGGAGCTCAGTCTGGCTGGGGAGCCAGTGCTTTTTCAGAGGGCAGGGACCTGGAAAGGAGAGATGCCTGTACGGGGAAGTCTTGCCAGGTGCCAGGATCTTGCTCAAGTGGATGAGGAGGAAGGGTGTTCCCAGCAAAAGCAGCAGTTTGTGCAAAAGCATGTCGTGTCTGGCTGTATGAGCATCTCTTGGGTTAGGGCTAAGCCAGAAAGGTGATTGGGGCCGAACCTCGAATAGCCTTGAAGATTCATCAAGCACTTGGTGTTTATCCTTTCGGTGGTGGGGAGGTGGGAGAAGGGTTTTAACAGGGGAGTTACGTGAACGGATTTATCCTTTAGAAGAATCAGTTGGTACAGAGGCAAGAGTCCAGAGCTAAGTGTGGAGGTGGAGAAACGTGGCCAGGTGATTAGTGCAGAAGTCTTGCTTGGAGGGGAGCATGTCTGAACGGAAGCCTGAGTTAAACCAGAGGATTTAGGAGGAGGGAAATAATCAAGGCATACTACAAAATAGGATGTGAATCGTTTATTTTAGGTGTATTGGGAGTTGTCGTTAAAAGAATGATCGTTATACTCACAGGTCAGGAAATGTCTGGTTAGGCCGAGTAGGTCTTAAAACTGGAAGCCTGCTTCTCCCACTGGGGTCGCAGCCTGTCCTTGGAAGTCTTATGATGTTTCTGCTGCCTTCTGCGCTGGATGTGTTTTAGATTGCACGCAAGTTATGGTTGCAGCTCTGCTTATTTTGCAAACAAGTGGAACAAGTGATAATCCTTTTAAAAGCCATTCACTGTCTCCTCAGTCCATATGCTTTTCCTGGCTGTGATATGCCCGGTCTGTCTCTTCTGGACATGACATATATTGACTGTCTCATCTCCTCCGTCCACCTCTTATAGGTTTCTTAACTTCCAATTAAAGGATCAGCTTTTTACTTACGTGATAAATCGTTTCGTGGGTTCTTGTGTCTAAAAGTTTTGAAAGTCCGGTGATAACGCATCCCCTTCTGCTTGAGAAAAACTCTAGGTCCACTCCCTCTCCAGCCGCCACATGCCAAAGCCACTGTGTAAAACACATGTGTACAGAGTGTTTTACAAAATTCAGAGAATACAGTGCTCACCTTTTTAGAGTTAGACATCTGAAAACAAGCCTGTGCACGTAGAAACTGGCAGGAAGAAAATTGCTAGAGACAGTATCTGCCTCTCTGGAAGGGTTTGGTTTGAGCTGCTGCTAGAGAATTATGGCTCAGTGTTAGCGGGCTTGAGCGCCAACACTCATGCACCTCCTTCCTTAAAGATTTACGGTAAGAGTGTAGTTGAGAGTCTGGGCTCTGGGGGCTGATGTCCTGCTACTTGGTCACCTGGGGCGAGTTAGTTACCCTCTGTGCTTTCCTTCATTATCTGTAAGATGATAATCACGGTGGTGCCTACCCTAGGCCTGCCAAGGGGATTACCTGGCACGTGCGTGTGGTGTGCCCAGCCCACCTCCTGACATAAACAGCGTGCAGTCAGCACTTGCCATCGATGTTCCTGAAGCCAGAGTGAGCTGTGCTTTGTGAGTGCCAAGGAGCATTGTTTTCCTTCCACAGGGAAGCTGCTGGGGTTGCCCGTGAGCCCTTCTGTAGTCACTTTATGTGAATTGCAAAGAAAATTCTGGAACTTGCATCTTCAGGACACATTCGTCTTCGGAGTTTTTTCATTCCTCTTTGATCTCGTCACGTGTGATTGGTTGTCGCTTCAGGGCACTTCCAGAAATAGGTCTGAAGGCCAGCGGGTGGAGGTAACAGCCTAGAGGAGACAGAGGCCTGTCTGAGACCCGCCCTGGATGCCCGACCCCTCCCTCTTCACTGGAGCTCAGCGCACGTTCCTGAGCACCACCGCCTTCCATTCTCTGTGGGGCTCCGGGTCCAAGGGGGCACAGGCAGTGCCCAGTCTCACGGAAGCTGGTGCGGGGCAGTACATGCACACACGTCTGACCCACCATGATGCAAGCACAAATGGAAGCTTGTGGAAGGCCAGCAAGGCACACGGGGAGAAGAGTAAGCAGAGTCGCCCTTGGTGGCATCTCCGTAGATGGGGAATAAGAACAGGGCGGCCAGCAGCCAGCTTGGTTTGTACAGGAGAGCTGGACCGGGGAGCCGGGGGCGGGGTGTGTGTGAGAGAGAGTGATAGGAGATGGAACTGAAGATGGAGGCCAGAGCTAGACCATGGCAGAGCCTGGCCTTTCCCGTGTAGACGTGGTGGTCGCCAGGTGATTTTAGGCCACGGGACACTGTAGGATTTGAGCCTCTATCAGGCCCGTCCGTGCTCATGGGGAAGATGAACTCGCAGAGGGTGGAGGCCATGCCAGCAGGCTCACGTCCCCAGTGCACCTTCCTTGAGGCCAGCGGCAGAGGCCTGTGTCGCTCGGCACCCCTCAAGCCTAGTACTGTCTGTATAGACATTGAAGACACTGTCTGAAATAAAGACAGCCCCAGCTGAATTTTCTAATTCTGCATCCTTTCCTCAGAACATGCTGACCTGGACCTCCATCTGTCACAAGCAGCTTGACTAGGATTGTAATAAATTCTTTATTCTTGGCATTCTTTTAACTGGCTCTCTCTGTTTACTAGCCCCTCTGTGCAACTGTAGTGTGGTGATGATGGATGCTTATAATCCTGACCCTGAAGTGCTCTAAGCCTCCTAAATCATCAAAAAAAGATTAAAGTATATTCAATATTGCTGTAATGTTTGTGCGTTTTACCGCATTCTTATCCTTTGGAAATTGGTGATGGTTTATCAAGTGCCCAGGTATTCGTGCGCACACGGGGAGAGTGAGCGTGTGATCACCCACGGCTCTCCACTCCCCCACAGCACCAGGCACGTGGTGTTTATTAGCAACACACTCAGAAAAAAGCAAGCAAAACAGACCTGGGTGCTCTCCAGGCCTAGAAAGAGGGAGCAGGTTGGTCCCAAAGGGGCAGAACTGGGCAGAGATGAGAGAGGAAGCGGTGGCTAGAGAAGAGTGGAGTGGAAGAGCAAGACCTGACAGGCAGCCAGTCCAGCAGTCTCCAGGCACCCCACGCTGCTGCCCAGCCCCAGAGGAGCGAGCCTTGGGGCAGGACCCCAGCTTCAGGTTCTCATGCGCCTTGGCCCAGATCAGATCTGCAGGCTTGAATTTGGCACCAGCTCTATTTGTATTGTGGCAACAACTGTTCAGTAAAACGCCAAACATTAGCAAGTGAAAACATCAATAATTAGAGCATCCCGTGTCTCCCTACCCCAGCGCCCCCCGCACACACATCTTTTCATGAAAACCATTATTACTGCAGAGCTGACAGTATTACTTGGCTCAAAATGAAGCACTCTGAACAGAAGCTGTGAGACAGCTCCATTTTGTAACCCAGCTTCCCAAACCAGGCCTGGGAGGAGGATTTTAGGAGGGAAGTTTGCTGTTGCCTTTTTCTTTGGCCGGGGCGGGGCAGGATGGCGCTGAGGAGGGTTGTATGTTGGAGCAAGTAGAGATACCTCTCACATTTTCTTATACAGGTTTGTATTTAGATTCTGCCTGCATGATCAACAAGTCCCACCTCTGTCCGGGTGCTTGGTCCCCGCACCACGGGGATTCTGTCTGTCACCCGCTGGGTTCGGGCACGTGTGGACTCGAGCTGGCTTTATCATTTGCCTGCTCTGAGGTCTGGGCCAGTCTCTTGGTCTTTCTGGGTCTTTATTCTTTTTCTGACATGTTGGAATAGTACAAATTCCTTCTTTACAGAGTTGCTGTGAGGTTGAAATAAAATGGTGATTGTGAAAAGCCTTAACCAGAAGGCTCTACATAGATAAAAACATACTAAATGCACTAAAGAGCCTCATAAATATTCTAATGAAAAATAGAAACATATTGCAAGAGCAAGCACAGTCCTCAAAACTTTCCCTGAAGCAGAGTGGGGAAAAGGAACTGTTTATTGAATTCCTACCCTAGAGTGGCTGGGATTGTAGCCAGCTGCGACTGCCCACTCTGCATGGTAGACGTTAACTCTCTCTCTCTCTCTCCGTGAGATGGGGAACTGTGGCTTCCAGGCCTGCAGCTGTACAGACACACAGCGCAAGAGGGGTGAGGGCCTGTCTGACTCCACATCTCAATACATTTTTTCCTTATCTCTAGTTGTGCACCTTATTCCAGCCACTTACCCACCCAGAGTTCCGAAAGCTGTTTCCTTCTTTTGCGGCTGGACATTTTGCTAGCCCTTCCTTGGTCTTTTGCTCCTGAAAGCTGGAGAGGGTGGGATCCAAAAGGAACTCAGGAGCCCCAGGGGCAGCAGGTGAGGGGGAAGCATGCCCGGCCCCGCCTCCTAGGGGCTCAGCCGGGCCTGGACCCAAAGCAGGAGGCAGGCACGTGGTACTTCCTGGCCCTGGGGGAGATGGCTGCAGCCCTGTCGGTTCCAGAAGTGCATTCTCTCTCTGTTTCCAAGCCTCACCGAGGTTGTTTGGAGAGCTGCTTCTCAAATCCTCCTTCAGGAGTCACTGCCTCTGTGTGTTCTGAGTGGCTTCTTGTTCTGCTAGCAGTGGGATGAGACTGATGTTATTCTGGTGTAGTAACCTCTCTCCTGAGCTTTGCTGGGACCCTCCCTGTTAACTTTGACGTCGTGTCAAGTGTTAGGGGAAAGGACCCCAGCTGCTGCTGCTAGTAAGTCATGTCAGTCGTGTCCGACTCTGCATGACCCCATAGACGGCAGCCAACCAGGCTCCCCCGTCCCCGGGATTCTCCAGGCAAGAACACTGGAGTGGNGTGTTAGGGGAAAGGACCCCAGCTGCTGCTGCTAGTAAGTCATGTCAGTCATGTCCGACTCTGCATGACCCCATAGACGGCAGCCAACCAGGCTCCCCCGTCCCCGGGATTCTCCAGGCAAGAACACTGGAGTGGGTTGCCATTTCCTTCTCCAATGCATGAAAGTGAAGAGTGAAAGTGAAGTTGCTCAGTCGTGTCTGACTCTTAGCAACCCCATGGACTACAGCCCACCAGGCTCCTCTGTCCGTGGGAGCTGCCAGGCAGGAGTGCTGGAGTGGGTCGCCAGTGCCTTCTCAAAAAGGACCCCAGACGAGGCAGTTATTAAGGGCCCACCACCACAACAACTTTTTTTTAATTTTTTTTAATCAACTTTCCCCAATTTGGGCTTCCCTGGTGGCTCAGATGGTAAAGAATCCACCTGCAGTGAGGCAGATCTGGGTTTAGTCCCTGGGTTGGGACTATCCCCTGGAAAAGGGAACAGCTACCCATTGTAGTATTCTTGCCTAGAGAATCCCATGGACGGAGGAGCCTGGCGGGCTGCAGTCCGTAGGGTCGCAGAGAGTCTGACCCGACTAAGCTACTTTCACTCACTTCCCCAGTTCCAGACACACTGAGTTGGCTTGTGAGCTAAGCTGCCCACAGGAAGAACCAGAGCTCGTACCTGTTGAAGGGTGAGATCGCAGGTCCAGGGAGGATGTCCACAGGGAGGCACATTTGTTCAGACCTTGGGTGTCCTGTCCCCGCAGGTCCTCAACAGGCGGTGCGTGGAAGCAGCCGTGATGACCGGCCTAGCCCTGGACTGTCACATCAACAGGAAGTCCTTGTTTGACCGGAAGCACTACTTCTATGCAGACCTCCCTGTGAGTACGCTCTGTCTGTCTGTCCACCCCCCTACCCAGAGCCAGGACTTGGCTGTGGGGGGGTGCTGCGTGCGTTCTCAGCAGAGCTCAGTCCAGCCCTGAGGGGGCCCTGCCTGGCTGATGAAGCCAGTGCCCCGCAGTGTGGACCAGATCGGATGCCGGGTCCTGATTGCCAGCTCCAACCAGGAGCCTTGTGCTTCTAGGGGCTCGTTGGTAATTGACCACAGAGGGGAGGCAGCCTGTGTTCTCAGGCTCAGCCCAGCTGTGGGCTTTGGTGCTAATTGCCAGTTAGGACAGAAGCCACCTCC
>SJYV01016815.1:0-35021 GCA_006410875.1 Neotragus pygmaeus | reverse complement strand
TTTTTTTTTACTGTGTTCTATAACTTCTGTAGACGTCTTCCACTCTTTTTTCATTCTTTTTTTTTTTTTGCTTTTCTAGGTAATTTCCAGTTTGGTATCCTCCATGAGTCTGATTCTTTAATTTGCATGTTAAGACAAATTTTGAAACTCTACTGAATTCTTAAGTACAGTTATTGTGGTTATAAAAGAAAACTCTAGGATTTCCTTTGAAAAAAATGTTATTTCCTTGTTGAGGTTATTGTTTAGTTGTTTATATTTTCTTATACGAGCTTTCTTGGTGGCTCAGTGGTAAAGAATCCACCTGCCAGTACAAGAGACGCAAGTTCATTCCCTGGGTCAAGAAGTTCTGCTGGAGAAGGAAATGCCATCCTGCTCCAATGTTCTTGCTTTGGGAATCCCATGGACACAGGAGCCTGGTGATGTACAGTCTATGGGATCAGAAAGAATCGGACATGACTGAGTGACTGAACAACAGCAACCTTTCTTATACAGTAAATCCCCTACATATGAATGAGTTCCATTCCAAGAGCATGTTCATAAATCTAATTTCTTTATAAGTTCAGGAAACTTAGCCTAGGTACCCAACTAACACAATTGGCAATGTAGTACTGTAGTAAGATTTTGATAGTTTTAACACAAATAATATGTACATATAAAAAAAAGAAACACAACAAAGAAAACGTTTTTAATCTTACAGAACCTTGAAGTACAGTTGTACAGTACAACAGCCAACATATGGAGGCTGGCATGCACATTTGTATCTTTGAAAGTTTGCAACTTGAAGTTCCATGTGGTAGGGGATACCTTAAGCTTCTTTAAAAGGATTACTCTGAATTTCTTTTCCAAAAGTTCATAGTTTTTCATTTCTTCAGGTTCAGTTATTAGAACACTATTATTTTCTTTGGTTGTGTTAAATTACTTGATTTTTCTGTGATAGCTGATTCCTTGGCTTGTAACTGTATGCTTGAGTAACTGGGTTCCTCTTCCAGACTCTAAATGTTTGCTTTTACAGAGATAAATCTTCACCTGTCAGCTGTTTGGGTTTCTGGGCGTATCTGCATGTGATATCCTTAGCCAGGTGGGGCCTGCTCCTAATGGTTTTTTTTTGGGTAAGGCAAGTGAGCTCAGTGGACAGGGATGGATATGCATGCCACTGACTGAGAACAGTTGAGTAGGACTTCTCTCTTGGTTCCTTACCCATGTGAGGCTAGAGAATGCTCCTGTAAAGCAGCCCACATGGTGAGTGAGGGCTGGTTGTCCCTACGGCCCTGGGTTCTCCATTCCCACTGGAGGAGTTTGGAGATCTCTCCACAGGGTGCTCGATAGCCTGGAGTGGGTGCAGAGCCGCCAGCATGTCGCTGCTGCTCTTACCTTCTAGTGAAACCTTTTGGGTGGGGAATGCTTCAGCCTCAGTGCTGTGTTTATGGTTCTCTCAGTGGTGAAAGAAAAATGGTGGGGGGGGGGGGAGGTCATTTGTGCCAGGCTCCCAGCCCAAGAGAGACACTGATTTGGCATGGGTGTTTTTTAAAGTTTTCCAGATAAATCTAATAATGATCAGGTAAGATTGGGCACCACTGAATGATTTTATCTCTTTATGTGGAGTCCAAAGTAGTTTGTGATCATTAGGGTGGGTTTTTAAGTTAGATTAAGATTCTGAGCAGATCTGTATATAGTATTTTACAAGTAACATTATATAAAAAAAAAAACTGCTAATTTTGTGTTAGTATCCAAAAGTGGTATGTTTTTTGTTGTTGTTATTTTGCATAGAATGTAATTGTGGACAGTCTCTTGAAAAACTTTAAAGGTTTGACTTTTCAAATTTACTAGTCACTTGTCAAAGGCAATAGTTCACATGTGGTTATTGTCTACACTCTGGTCAATTCTGTGGCTTATGTCTACTAGTAACTTAGCTGGTAGGAAATCTCAGAAGGTAAGAGTGGGAAGAATAAGTAGTGCATAGAGTTTGAAAAGCTCTTCTGAATATTTTCATCTTTTCCCTGTTTGACATGACACCCTATACTCACTGTTTCCCACTCCCCATAATTATTTTAAAGCAGTAAATTTATACATATTTCAGTTTATAACTTCCAATATTCTATTTTCTGGAGCTCTTATAATTAAGTAGTAAAAATCAATCTAATAAAAATGTAGTGTTTCTTATAGAAAAACAATTCAGGATCATTTGTTTGAGCTTTCTGTATTCCTTCTTACTTACTTATTAATTACTTATAGAAGTGCCACAATCCTGGCAGATTCATCTTTGGGAATATGTGTATTTCCATAGGATACATATTTAGAGGTGAAATTTCTATGTCAAAAAGTATTATATGCACTAAAAATTTCATTAAAGATTGTCAGCACGCCACCTCCTTGTGGTGCTAGGCAAACACTGCCAGGTAGGATGTATTGGTAACTGATCTCCAGCAGGAGCTTTCTGCTCTTACTGATCATTATCATTTCTAGCTAGGACACTGCCCTCCTTTTAACCCAAGAGTCCATACCTTTTTTACCCAAAGTGTGCAATTCTGCTGCCTGCTGCTATGATGAAGTAGGGGGAGGAGAGATGTGAAATCATCCTACAAATTGTCTTAGATTACCACCATCTCTCAGAGAAGGCAATGGCACCCCACTCCAGTACTCTTGCCTGGAAAATCCCATGGATGGAGGAGCCTGGTAGGCTGCAGTCCATGGAGTTGCTAAGAATCTGACACGACTGAGCGACTTCATTTTCACTTTTCACTTTCATGCATTGGAGACGGAAATGGCAACCCACTCCAGTATTCTTGCCTAGAGAATCCCAGGGACGGCAGAGCATGGTGGGCTACCGTCTATGGGGTTGCAGAGAGTCGGACACGACTGAAGTGACTTAGCAGCAGCAACCACCATCTCTACCCTCTGCTTGTGTCTCTTGCCTGAGACTGGAACTCCCCTTGTTTCTTCTTCAGAGGACTTCTCTTCTGTGTACATCTGTGTTTGATCCTATCAGCTTTCCTTGTTTGGGTAATTTCTGATTTCTTCTGTATTGGTTGTATATTTATTTTCATGTTCTAAGTCTGAAGCACCTTTCTTTAGCTTAACTATTCATTACAATGACCATCCCATTATAAAACCAGGTCAGCTTATGACCTCACCCCTCATCTTCATTGTCTTTCTACCCATGGCATTCATCAGATTGAAGAAAAATTAGATNAAGTCTGAAGCACCTTTCTTTAGCTTAACTATTCATTACAATGACCATCCCATTATAAAACCAGGTCAGCTTATGACCTCACCCCTCATCTTCATTGTCTTTCTACCCATGGCATTCATCAGATTGAAGAAAAATTAGATGCTCCTACTTTTTTCCCAGTATGCTTACAGAAGTTTCATTTACCTTACTTTGTTTATACTATGTCCTATTGTCTTGGAGGGCAAGGGAAAGAAAAAGTTCATCCCAGGGTTCCTGGGTTCCATCTAGGGGTGTTTATCTGTATGCTAGACCCCCTTTTAATGGATCAAAGAGATGCATCGTTTGCCTCAGTAAAAGCTAAGACTTATTACCACTGCACAAGTAGACATATTTTATTGCTTTCTGCCCTCCCTACTCCCAAGAGAAATATATAATAATAAGGGAGTAAAATAATTAATTCCAGGAATTTCCTTGCCATTAAACAGTATACTTTTAAGATTCTAAGGAACAGAAAGTAGTAAGATTTTGAGCATTCACATAGAGAGGTATGTGGAGTGCCCTAAGAGTAGAATATATATATTTTTATGTATAATAACAAAATAGTATTTTGACGATAATAGAGCCTTACCAATTGTTGGGTTCAGCCTGTTTATTTTATAGAAGAGAAGACTGAGGCCCAAATAGAATAAACAGGTTTGCTCTGGATCCAACAGCTGAATCATTTTGAAGTGAGAACTAGAATCGAGATATTGTTTCTTTCCATCTGGTACTGTTTTTTTTACACACCACCCTGCTTTTACAGTAGTATTACAGAGTGACAGAGTAAAGAATCTGCCTCCAATGCAGGAGACCCTGGGTCGTGATCATTCCCTGGGGGAGAGAATGGCTAACTACTCCAATATTTTTTCGGGGGAGTCCATGGATTTACAAAGACTCTGACAGGACTGAGTGACTAACACTTTCACTCTCACAGAGTGACCTAATTAAATTGTTTTTAAACATATGTATGAAAACCATCTAGAATATGTAAAATTTGTTAAGGAATTAAGAAAGAAGTGTAATTAGAAAGCCCACAGTTTTTCAAAAGTGAATTTGAAGAAGTTTAAAAAATAATAATTTTAATGATTGAAGAGATCAGAAGAGCTTTTAAATTACCATAAAGTAACATCTTTTAAAGCTCTTCTGTTTGGAACCCACAATAATTTCTGTTTTCATGCAGTGTTTTTTCAGTCTCTTTTTACTGAGAGTTGTTGTTCCTTAAAATTTATTTGCCTTTTTCTTCCTTTATTAGGTAGTGAAAGTGAAGTTGCTCAGTCATGTCCAACTCTTTGCAACCCTGTGGACTGTAGCCTGCCAGGCTCCTCTGTCCATGGGATTCTCCAGGGAGGAATACTGGAGTAGGTTGCCATTTCCTTCTCCAGGGGATCTTCCCGACCCAGGGATCGAACCCTAGTCTTCTGCATTGCAGGTAGATGCTTTACCCTCTGAGCCACCAGGGAAGCCCTTATATTAGATAGTATTTTCCACAAAGTAGGGGAGAAAGTTGGAGGAGAAGGAAGAAATACATAAGAGGTTGCTTTGGGGTACCTTTAATAAACCACAGAATAAAATTCCTTTAAAGAAAAAGCAAAACAAATTCATGTTATGTTTAAAAAAACAAAAAACACTGTCTCAGTTACTTTCTTTAAGTCCCATGTAATTTTTTTACATTAATGAAAACCTGACTTTTTAATGTAGACAGTGCAAACATATGTGAGTATGTCTTAGCAAACTGCCTTTCACATAATGGATATACAGTAAGAATTTTTACAGTTAACTTGGGAGTTGTATGTGTTTGTAGTGGAGCACATGTTATCCAGTGTGTGCTATATTGTATAAAAGTGAGCTTCCCTTAAAACCTGTAGGCCATTTTTATCTTGATTTTGAGAGGAAATGATTTAACTTTGAGTATATAAAATTTATTTTAGGTTTAGGAAAGAATGAATAGGATAAAGAAATTACATATTTATATTCTTGGTGCACTTTTTAAAGTGTGTACTAGAAGCATTGTGGTAGAATCTGAGTATTCATACGTCATGAAAAAAAAAGACAGACTCTGCCCTCTTAGAGCCTGAAGATATTGCAGGTAGGTATACATGTAATTGATTACAAACTACTGTTACAGTTCTAGAAAAAAAAACACAGTTACATTTGAATATGTATATCAATAGGAAATAGACTCATTGAAAGTATTAAAAAATATAGAATTGCAATATGAACACACTCAAATATATACATGTGAATTCTTGTGTTAAGCTTATAAAAATATCTTCCACTTAGGAATAAGTGTTGGTTATATGCCTTCATTGTGAGATTCTGAAGATTCAGCAACTTTTTTCTAAGTAATTTGGAGTTAAACAGGTGTTAAGCTTTTCTATACTTGATAAAGATCTATTTCATTCCCCTTGAGAATGATTCAAATCTTCCTGGAGAGGGAAAAAAGTCACATCAGCTTCCAGTTGTCAAAATTCAGTTTTAAAAAACTCAAGTCTTTTTCCCAGTGGGTTTCCAGATTGAAAAACATATGGATTCTATCTTCTGAGTAAAAACTTTCATTTTCCTTTTGAATTACCTTTAAGACTTCACCCTGATATGAGAAGTATAAAATGAAACCATAAGGTATTTAAACAAAATCTACCTTTCTGTGATATTTTTTTTCTTTGTCAACTTGGATTGATAATTTCGTTAAATTTAGAAATAAAGCTTTCTCTTTTAAAATGAAATGTATTTTGTTACAGGTACCATTGCATTTATTTTTACAGGAGATGAAAACATATAGGTCATTCTTGGTGTTAGTTTCTAATATGATTATTTTATTGATTTTAGTGGATTTTAAGTAGATACTTGTCTTTTCATTCAAACTCCTAGCTTAGGATATAGATCATGTTTGCTCTGAATTTACTACATGATTGAAATAGATACTATTTTTAACACTTCTGTGACCAAAGGAAATGCTATAGCAGACTTGGAGGCCTTGCTCCATATTTGCAGTAAAACAACAAGCTGAAGAGGCAATAAAAGAAGTTTGATCAGCATATCTCATTGCTATTTGAGGAGAGTTGGACTGAAAAAAATTAGTCTGTTGTTGAGAAGATGCAACTCATATCTTTTATAGAAATTTATTTTAAACTTAAGTTTATAGCTTTTATGTTTTATATATTTTTTAATTAATCACTTCCCAGATATTGGGAGTTGAAAGGGAAGAGCTGGAACTTGAATAACTTAATTTTCCTATTTCCTAGTGAAAATAAGATTATTGGAGTCTTTTCAACCATTTGGAACATTTCTGCCTTTCATTTTATTTTGTTAGCATGCATCCTCCTTTACTGAAACATGTGGGAAGATGTTTTTTTAGGATCGTCATTCAGATTGACACATATAAAAATGATAAGGGATTAGAGTCTTTGCTTCCTTTTTTTCCCCATGCTCTATCTGTAGTCCAGCATGAATAACCAAATGAATGAAGTAGTATAATGAAAAATAAAGTTTTAACTACAGTAATTTGCCAAGGCTGATTATATGGGCATAAAGGCAAGAATATAAACTCTCAGTGCAGAATGTTCTAATAGATCTATTACATTCTATTTTATATTGTTTTATATTTATTCATTTTTAATGTCCATGACACCCCACTCCAGTACTCTTGCCTGGAAAATCCCATGGATGGAGGAGCCTGGTAGGCTGCAGTCCATGGGGTCGCTATGAGTCTGACACGACTGAGCGACTTCACTTTCACTTTTCACTTTCATGCTTTGGAGAAGGCAATGGCAACCCACTCCAGTGTTCTTGCCTGGAGAGTCCCAGGGACGGGGGAGCCTGGTGGGCTGCCGTCTATGGGGTCACACAGAGTCGGAAACGACTGAAGCGACTTAGCAGCAGCAGCAGCAGCAGGAGTGTTTATTCTAATTGTAAGGATAGTCAAATATTACAAAATGTGTTAATGTGAGAACTCATAACATTACTAGTCAAACATTCATTTAATAATCCTTTCCTCGTGGGTCTGAAATATTTTATTGTAATGATATGCTGTACTAAATTATTTTATATCCTGAGTTTCAGAAATTTCTGTTGTTTCATTGTTTTGTCTGTTACTGTGTCAGTGCATTTGTTCTAATATAAAAGACAAGTTTAGTCGCTATAGTAAAGAACTTTTAGAACAGAATGTATATGTAACCTATATATATAACCAACTATAACCTTATATATATATAGGTTATATATAGGTTCAATGGATATATATATATATAGGTTCAATGGATAAAAGCTCTGACACAAGCATTAAGTTATCCAGTTTGGTTTTATATATATATATGTATGTATATATATATATATATATATAGGTTATATTTGGTCTTATATATATAAAACAAAACTGGACAACTTAATGCTTGTGTCAGAGCTTTTAACCAGGTTCAATGGATAAAAGCTCTGACACAAGCATTAAGTTGTTCAGTTTGGTAGTGCTGTTAGTCAGAGTTAACTTGTTTCAATTTGTAGCCTGTCTTTCCAGTTTGCATTAATAACATGATTATATAGGATTCAGTGTTTTATTATTAAAGTTTGTTTAATTCTTTGTGAGCTTTTTTTTGGAGACAGTCCATCTTTTAGGATAAAATGGTTAGATGGCATCACCGACACGAACAACATGAGTTAGAGTAGAGTCTGGGAGGTGGTGATGAACAGGGAAGCCTGGTGTGCTGCAGTCCATGGGGTTGCAAAGAGTCGTACACAACTGAGCAACAGAACTGATCTTTTAGTTATTGAAATTAATATAGAGAGTAATGTCACTTATTGGAGCCATTTCAGCTCCTATTAATAAATTTTTAAGTACCATTTTCTTTTTATCTTTCTTTTCCTATTCAAAGTTGAATATTGTTACTTTCATATCAATATTTGAAATATAATCCCTAGTTAACAAACTTGCATCACAGTCACTAAAATTCATGCCTATGAAGATTAATGGATTGGATCATGAATGAACTCTTAGATGTCCAGTCAACTTTTGTGATTTTGACCTTTTGTCTTTACACAATATACTCATCCATGCCTAGAGTGTTCTGCTCATATGTCCAGGTCTAGTAGAATCTCCTTATATTGCAAAATCCTATGACATTCATATAGTAATTATCTGGTGGGACTACTTGTATTCATGGCATAGCATTTTTCCTACAAATGTTTATAATGTACAGTGTACAGTATAGAATATAAATGGCTTCTTTACTACACTTGAAGAAACTTTGAAAGATTAGCTTCTACTTGCTGATTTTCTCTTCTCTCATTTCTCTCTCGAACTTACTTCACTCAGGCTTTTGCTTCCTCATTCTGTGGAAGCTGTACTTTTCAGGGTCACCAGTGATATCCATGTTGCTGAATCACAGAGTTAATTTTTAACTTTCATCATCCTTGATATGGCTGATAACTGCCTCCTTGAAGTACTTTTCTGTTTGGTGTCTGGAACACCATATTCTTCAAGTTTTCCTCCTACAAACAGCTGCTGCTGAAGATTCCTTGCATGTTTCTCATCTCTTCAACCTCTTTATTACTGGGATTACCCAGGCCTTAGTCGTTGGAGTACTGCTTTTTCCTTCTTTGGCTCTATGCACTTCAAGATTTCAGTCCATCCCCACCTATATTATGTAAACATGAAAAATCAGTGACTCCCAAAATATATATCCTGACACCTCCTTTGAAATCCTCACTCATACATTCAGTTGTCTGCTCATCATCTCTGTTTGGATATCTATACTGCTTCTGTGATACAAGCTGCTTTAAAAAAGAAATCCCAGAATCTCATTCAGTGGCTGACCATAGTAGAACTTTATTTAGTTTCTTTTATAAAGCACACACAAGTTCGATGTTTCTGATGGGTGATTTATTTCATCTTATAGCCACATTATCTTTAGTTCTTGGTTTCTAAGATCTCCAGATCCATCTATTTCAAACCAGTAGAAGATGCATGAATGATTGTGTATAGAAACATTTCGTAGCCAAGTTTGGAAGTGACTCTTACCACTTCTGCTCACATTTCACTGGCTAGAGCTCAGTCATATTAATTATGATCATATGGTCATAATTAATTGCAGAGGAGATTGGGGAAAGTGGTCTAGTTGTATGCCTAGACAGAAGAGAAAAATCTGTTTGGTGAAGAGTTAATCCTTTTCTAATAGGCACATCACACATAACATGTTTAAATCCGGATTCTTGACCTTCTTTATCAAAACCTATCCTTGGGAATTCCCGGGGTTAGGACTCCTTGCTTCCACCGGAGGGAGCATGGATTTGATCCTTGGTAAGAGAACTAAGATCCCAGAAGCCATGCAGCCAAAGAAAAAAAAGAATTGCCAAAGTCTATTCTCACATTCTCTTCCATCTTTGTTAATGTCAATTCTTTTCCTCTAGTTTCTCAGATAAAAAGTTGTGGCCTCCTCTCCTCTCATACCCTATATATGATTTTCAGTGTTTCCTTTGGATGACTCAGCCTTCAAAATGTGCCCAGAATTCAATGACTATTTACCATTTCTACTGTTTCCATTTGTTCCCTGACACCCCCATCTTCTGTATTATTGCAGAGTCTACAAACAGGAGTTCCTGCTTCTACAATCACCTTCCCACTCATACTGATGCTGTTTCCGCAGCCAGAGTGAAACTTGGCAAACATGTTACTTCCCTGCCTAAAGTATTCTAATGTGCTCCCCATCCTCTTGGTAACTGATCTCTGCTTATACTAAGACTCTTCATCCATTCAAAATGGCCTCCTGGCATTTCATGGTTTCAGGTTACTTCAGGGCCCTTGAATTTACCCTTACCTTTGCCTGAAATTTTCTTCCATGTGCATAACTAGTACTTTCACATCCTTCAGGTAGGTAACTTAACTCAAGTGTTACTTTCTCTTGGAATCCTTCCCTGCTCATCCTGTGTAAAGTATATGCATGTCCCCTACTCTTTTCTTGGTATTTTCTATTCCTCTTTCATGTTTCGTTTTTCCTATGGCACTTCTTCTTCTCTGTGGGAGGTATGGCTAACTGATAATCTTGATTTCATGCTGTTTCTCCATGTGTAGATTGTTACTGGGAAATGACTCTCCAACAAATGACCACAGTGCTCCATGTAGAGTCATATGATTTGGTAAGATCCATGGAATGTAAATAGAGGATGTGTATGTCATTTCTGGGCTGGGTTGATGTAGCACCCACTAGACCATTCCTATGCTCTTTTCCGATCTTGTGTCTTAGCTTCAGGACTTTGATATCTACTTTAGTTCTAGGTCTCTTTCACACCACGCAACATTAATTAGCCTTGTACGTCATATGCTTTGGAATCCAGTTTATTTTGAACAGTCTTCCATGTATACTTGAATTTTCTTTCATGTGTTATTCATTTACTCGCTACATTGTATCTCAGAGAATTTAAAACAATTTCAGTAATGAATTAATAAACTAAACTCAGAAAAATAGGAAATTTAAAATTACTGTTGAAGACCCTCATCTTGTTTAAATTATTTTCATAATATCTTTATATGTCGCTGATTCTGTTTGTGACACCAGTTGTCTTGCTGTTCACACCATTTCCTGAACCCAGGGTAGGCAAGGCACGAGCTAAGGGGCTGGAAGGAGACATGATGAGCCTTAGGAACTGCAGACACGTGTATTCTCTCCTGGCTAACAAAGCAGTCATAACATAAAGTAGCACAGCACATCCTCTCTCCTGGCTGGCCCAGCAGCCATAGCAACAGACACACTGTATTCTCTCCTCTTGTGACTGATCCAAGGTACGCAGCTGTGAAATGCCACCGCTCTCTTAGGCAGAGCTTGTGCTTTGAGTTACAGCACGAAGTAGCTCCTGACCAAGTGAGCACCTTGCGACGTGCATGCGCAGTGCTGCAAATGATGTCAGCTGTTACATAATCACTATTTACAAAACATGGGACCAGAGAGCCTGAACTCGCCACCTTGGCCAATTTGCTCTCTCCCCACGCCTTGTGTCCTGATTTTAGATGATTCTTCCCTTCAACCTAATTTTTTATATATTTGTTCCTGCCGTCATAATGACTACTTAAAACTCTTTCAGTATTTCCCCATTGCTACAGGATAAAACCCAAACTCCTTAGCATGGCATGCCTGGTGTCAGGAAGAGATTGTTGAGGTAAAAGGTGTTCGAGTAGTTGGTTAAAGAGACAAACCAACATGAAAGAGTTAAGCTTTTAATCACTGTAGCAGTATAAGAGTTGAAAACTGTAGGACTCCTTCTGAAAAATTATATTTCTTCTCTGAAACTTTGACCCAGGTGACTGTCAGCAGGTTCATAATAGATCAGCATAGTTTAGTGTAGAAATTGGGGTGGTCTCACTATTGAGGGAGCCCTGAACAAAAGACTCCACTGGTTTTGTGGACCCTGACCTCGGAAGAAGGCAAAGGGTATGGCTCCAGTTGACTGAATGAAAGTGTGGGCAAATGTCCTCAAGATTTCCCCTTTCTCCTCTTTTAAACATGCATGGTCATGCTGTGTCCAAATCTTTGTGACCCCATGGACTGTAGCCCGCCAGGCTTCTCTGTCCGTGGAATGTTCCAGGCAAGAATACTGGAGTGGGTAGCCATTTCTGTCTCCAGGGGATCTTCCCAACCCAGGGATTGAACCTGTGTGTCTTTCCTCTCCTGCATTGTCAGGCAAATTCTTTTTCACTGCACTATCTGGGAAGCCCCCTCTGGTAGAAAACCCTCTCCAAAGGTACACGAAGAGGACCAACAGTCAAAGCTTCAGATAAAGAAACCTAGGGATGAAGCTGTGGGGTCTAGGGTGCAAGCATGTCCAGGGCATGAGTGGCAGTGGAGTCCGAGTCCCTGGCCGCAGCTGTTTTCAGAGACTGCAGTGTACTGGCTACATACCAAGTCTGTCTGAGTTGGGGAGGGCAGCTTTCCCTAAAAGTGCCTGGAGGGTTAAAGCCTTTGTAATTGTT
The DNA here is from genome assembly GCA_006410875.1 of Neotragus pygmaeus. Lineage (NCBI taxonomy): Eukaryota > Metazoa > Chordata > Mammalia > Artiodactyla > Bovidae > Neotragus > Neotragus pygmaeus. The sequence goes on along the minus strand of SJYV01016815.1, from coordinate 22,860 downwards.
TATAGTTAATCTGGAAAAAAAAAATTCACACATATTCCGGGAGTCAGACTCCTCAGATCATTCTCGGTGATCTGACTTCTTCCTGTTTCTATAGTCTCTTCGTTGGCCACTTCTTGCCTTAGACTCTCCAAAAGTTCTGAGACACTTAACTTGGGCATTTATCCAATTGTTTATTTGGCTTTGCTAGTGCTTTCCCTTCAGAATGAATGCTTTTCCTTCTTCTGGTTAGCATCTGTTAACTCTTAGTCCCAATTTACATTTTATGGCCTTCCAGGTTGCTTTCTGTTACTTTGGAAAATGCCTCTCCATTGTGTTTTCAAAGGACTTTTTGTATATATTAAAATTGTCTCTTCATATATCCATTTCTTCCATTGGACTGTGAGGTCCTGGGGATAATGACTGTCACCAAATGACTCCTTAAGTCTCCAGTGCCTGGTATAGATCCTTGAGCATCATTGGTGCTTAATAAGTGTTTGTTGATTAAATAGATCAATGAATGAATGAAATACAAGCTGGTTAGTTTTTCATCTCTAGTCCTTTACAACCAGGTGAGAACCTTTCTTTTTTACTTAATTTCCTACTGGGACCAACCAAATGAAATTGCTTAATTTTCTGACCTCTATACTTTGCTTATGTTCTCTTAAAAGCCTACAATGCCATCTTCTTCCAAGTATATCAACTGAAACCTGACCCCTTCTTAAAGGTCTTTCTCAAAAATCTCTTACTCCTTCAAGTGTTTCCTGATCCCTTTAAAACATGTGTGATCACTTACTCCTTTTTCTGAATTCCCAAAGCTCTGGATTTTTACTTTTCTTACTGCATGAATCTTATGCCATGTAATTCTTTGCTTCTTTTATCCCATTTATTAGATTGTAAATGCCTTGAGATTAGAGATCCTGTGTTCCTCATATCAGTATCCCTTACAGAACCTCAATCAATGCTTTCCAAATAGTAGTGGACACTCAGAAAAAAAAAAATGCTTGTAAATGAATATAATTAAGCCAAAGCAGAATGGGTTATTGGGAGCCAGAAAAAATATGAAATGCAGTAAAGAAAGGAGGAAAATAAATCACTTCCGAATGTGAAAAATTGCTTCAAAATTGAAAGTACTAGAAAGTTTCTAGGGGATGACAGCAACTATTGAAAGAACTGGCTTCCAACTGTCTTAAAAACCTGGAAGTGTAACCTAATAAGCCCGTTCTCCCCTGTGGATAAGGAGCATATACTTTTGCTAATTTATCTAGGTTGCAAAGAATGGTATATATATTTTCTATTTTATGCTAGGTAAAATCTGTTATTTGCTTTTCCCAGTATTTCTAGCACATTACAGCACCCTGAGCATTTTGGATTAAAGGCAGCAAGTGTTGAATTATGCTAGCTTGCTGATGCATTTCAGCCTTTAAATCATTTATTTAAAAATATGAATGTCATACATTGGAGGCTGATACTTCTTTGCCTTTTCCATCTCTCCCTATAAGTTATAAACTATCTTAAGAACAACAGCAACAAAAATGTGCTGTAGGGACTGAGTTTAAGAAAAAAGGATATCCTAGATACCAAAGTAGTGGTTCTTTGCCATGAGACTGGATTCCTATGTATGCTTAAAAACCATGAAGTTTCTGCACACTTGGGGCAGGTGGTCAGAGCTACTAGAAACATTCAGTGAATATGAATAGATTCCAGACTTTTTAGTAACAAATGCTGACCTAACTACACAGTACTCATAGTATTTACTTTAATTTTACTTACCTGATAAAGAGCAATGGAGCGTTATAACCCATTCCCCTACCCACCAAACTTATAGCCTCGCTATTTCAATTTTGGTAATGCTAGTGCTGGAAAAAATAATATCTTGTAATTGTTCTTTGTTGGAATGTGTGCAAATAGTCATAAAATTTATAAAATTTTAGGTTCCATTCTAATCCATCGTTTTATAAAAGAGATGTTAAAACGTATAAATGAACTGTCATAATATATTTCTGAGACTAGTATGAATATCTTGGTGTAGAAGTAGTAGCATTACCAAAATCCTTTGGTAATGAAGAGTTCCAGATGGAAGGTCTAGCTCGTTTCTTCGTGGCTAAATGGCTTGACTTCTGAGCCTTAATTCTTCACCTGTTAATTTGGTGGTATATTCCTAATTTATAGGATTGCTTTGAGAATTAAATGAGATCATGTATAAAATATTTAGTGTAGAGTGACTGATACATCATCAACAGTCAGTAAATTTTAGTCCCCAGGCCCTTTCCAGAAGCTCAGAGTAATTTATTTCTCAAGAGAGTGAGGTCCTATCTTCCTAAGGCTTCAGATTATTCTTTGTGTGCACGTCGTCCAGCTCTGTAACTATTTGTTACTGTGATCATACAGCTTAAATATTGAAGACAGTCTCCAAATATAGTACAGGCTCAATTCTTTACTTCTAGGCATGGTTTAATACAAGTTGAAAATTCATAACAGTATCAGTTAGAAGGACAGGATACAGTGATTAAACATATATTGATTAATTGTTTGGGAAACCAAATTATCATCAATATCAATGACTTGAAAGCAGGGTAAATTTGGTTTCCTGACGAATCAGTGTGTAATAAACTTCCCCTAAGTGTTGTTTCATTGAGGTCCAGGAAGATCATGGGTTTATCGTGCTTACCCATCCCAGACGTTCTCATCGTTTTCCTGCTCATTTTCCTTTAACCTTCCTTGAGTGAGTTTAGCCGACTGCTCTTTTTACTGTTGCCTCTTAGGTTGCTGAATATGGCTAGGGATGGGGAGGATCACAGTTGTACAGATTAGCGCCACTTCAGCCAAATGGTTTCCAATCTCTGCTAGGCCTTCACAACTACTTAAGTCATCCTCGGACTTTCCTTTAGTTAGCTTTCTTTCACACTCTCCAAGGCAGCTCTCTCAAATTTTATCCTTTCATTCTGTACTTTACTCAAAACCCTCCTATTTAATAGAGGAAATAGAAATAACCAGGCCGAAGTTAGTCCTTCAGTTTTTCTTCTTTTTATTTAAACTCATTTGTTAAAATGCACAGCCTTGTAACCTTCCATCTTGCCACAGAAGGAAATGATTCTGTTTGCTTCCAAGGCCATGGTGCTCTTTCTGCAGGATCGTACCTCTTCTCTTTCTCTCGTTTGCTGTTACCTCCTCCTCCTCGCTGTCTTCATTCTTTGAAGTTTGTCTTTTTCACTTGCACACACACTCATCTGTTTTTCACCTTCTTTAATTACCTTATCTCCCTAGTTCCTTTCATTGAAAAAAATTTTAAAATAAAGTCAGTAACTTTTGTATATTGACGCAATGGAATATTTTTCAGCAATAAAAAGAAATATAGTGCTGTGATAGCCATGACATAGTTGGATCTCAGAAACATTATTCTGGGTTTCCGTGAGGGTCCAGTGGTTGGGAATTTGCTTTGCAATACAAAGAACACCAGTTTGATCTCTGGTCAGGGAAGATTCCACATGCCATGGGGCTTCAAAGCACATCTACTACAGCTCCTGAGCCCATGCGTCACAACTACCGAAGCCCAGGTGGCCTGGTGCCCACGCTCCGCAGCAAGACCAGCACCACAGTGAGAAACCTGGGCACCACACCTAGAGAAAGCCTGTGAACAGCCAGGAAGAGCCCTTCATTTATCTATATAAATATTTATTAAGTAAATAATATTTAATTTAACTAATTAAATATTTAGTAATTTAAAAATAATTTTAAAACATATAAATTTAATAAATATTTACAAACATGAAAATTTACATTTATGTAACTTAAATATTAATAAATATTTTTTAAAAAAGATGTTACTGCTCATATAGTCAAATATATTAAGAAAATAAAACCATTATGCTAAGTGAAAGTCAGTCAGAGAACTGTATAATTCCGTTTGTGTAAACTATGCAAGATAGATAAATCTGTAGAGAAAGATAACTAAGCTAATCATTTCCAGAACTGATAATGGACTTTTTAATGTTTTTTTTTTCCTTAATCAGTTTTGAGGTCACTGGTGATACCACCTTAAGCACACTGTATTATCCAAGTAAATAAATGGCATCTAGAAGTATCTGAACACTTAAATTTATTATCAGCTGTAAATAATGCCGTATATTTATTTGCATAGCTAGCATTTTACTTATGTTGAAGCAATTGCATATGCTTTATTTTTTTGATTCCTCACAATAGCACTTTTGTAAATGAATAAATTAGAATTATTTTATTAAACCAGTGGAGGCCCAAAAATGATAAATGACTTACGTAGAAGTTGTAGATCTGGTATATGATACAGCTAATGTGACTATCTTTACTTTATAGAAATAGAGCAATAATATTTTTGCCATATACAGAAATTTTAAAGCCTAGTGATTTTTTAAATACAAAATTTTCTAAAACTTTAGCTACCCTTTATGTTATAATATGAATTAGTTATAAATTTGATTTTAAATAATTTTCCTTAAAAGATAAATTAGATTCAGTTCTTTGGTATCTTTTATATATAATGGAAATGTTAAAGAAAAAAATGCATTCTCATGGGCTCTCTGAAAAGTTCCAGTACTAACAATGATGCCTTTAATTAATTGCTTATACTTTGAATTATTTTAGATTGGCCCAAACTTAAGATACTGTAGTCCAAAGGAAACCCTATATTGTCTAACTATATACTGTGAAACCCTGTACTTATCCATCCCCAAGGAAGGGAGAATAGTGGGTATGGGATTTCTTTGGAGGGAAATAAACATTTTAAAATTAGATTATTGTGATTGTTGTACAACTCTGTACACATTACAAAGCATTGAACTGTACACTGTAAACAAGTGAGCTTTATGGTATATAAATTATATATTACAAAATTGTTTAAAACACACAAAGCAATCAAAAGCTTCCCTCCATTCTTAGTCCTTCTGGACGTTTTTATCAGAATTAAATATAGAATTAAATATTGCTGGCCATTCAGTGCTCTGAAGAATCTTTGCTTGTTTGTCTTTTTGGCACCATTCTATTCTGCTTCTTATATTATCTTATTGATTATGAGAATCAATTACTTCCCTTCCTGTTTATTTCTTTCCTCTTTTGTAATTTTTAAATATTGGAATTTCCTAGGTTTCACTTTTTCCTGTCCTTTCAATATAGTTTTCACTGGATCTAGCACAATACCTAGCTAATAGTAAACACTCAATAAATTTTTGTTAGACAAATATCTAAACCCATTGACTTCCAAGGCTAATCAGTCTCCCAATTTTATATGTCTAGTCCAGACTGCTTTTCCGAGTTCCCAAGTTATGTTGCTTACTTATTAGACATGCCTACCTAGACTTCCCAGGTGGCACTAGTGGGGAAGAATCTGTATGCCAATGAAGGAAATGCAAGAGAGGCTTCAGTCTTTGTGTCCGGAAGATCTCTTGAAGTAGGGAATGACAACCCACTCCAGTGTTCTTGCCTGCAGAATTCCATGGACAAAGGAGCCTGGCAGGCTACAGTCCCTGGGGCTGGAAAGAGTCAGATATGGCAGCAACTGTGTACACCTACATATTAGGAATCTATGGTATGTTTATTCTCGCCAATCATGTCTACTTCAGCTGCTTCATGTCAGTTAAGTAGCATCTTTATCCCCTCCTCTTTTGGTCACAAACCTCAGTTTTATTCTCATTATCTCCTTTTTTTCTCACCTCCCACAATGAATGTCTCATCAAATCTTATTCCATTTCAAATATGTCTCTGAAATCGTAGCCTCTACGCTCCATCCCCACTGTCTTATTTTATATTGCTGCCATATAACATACAAGGCTGATCATAAACAATCCTTTATTTGAAAAGTTTAGTTATCTCTCTGTTGACTATAAGATATAAAAAGTAACTATTTTAGTTAACCATACAGTGACTTTTGAAATCTTGATTCTAATCCTGTGTTTCCTGCGTTAGTTTTTGCCACTCTGAGGCTGCTTTGAAATGATCTGTCTTACCCAAACCCTCTTCGACAGAAATGCCTTTTTATGTCAGCCTTTGTGCATGATGTTTCTTCTGTTTGTAATGCCTTTTCTGTTTTGCCAAGCAGACTCCTGTTTATCATTTAAATTATTTTTAGAAAATCATCTTGTTCATTCTTTAATTATTAAGTGCTGGCTTTGTTTCAGTTACTGTGCTTGATCAGTGAATTACATAGACACAAACCCCTGTCCTCATGGAACTTACAAAATAGATCCTCACTGCAAGCTTAATGAAATCTTCAGTCCTCCCAGGCAGGGTTAATTAGTACTTTGATTGTAGCTATAATAGTATCCAAAAGAGTTTCTGGAGGAAATGTCTTGTGAAAAGCTCGCTGGCTTTGAAGTCCGTAGACTCTTATGATTTACTACTGATGGATAGGACTGAGCTTTTTCATCTTAAAAATGAAAAGAGCAATATTTAATCATGGAAGGCTTGTAGTGAGGCTTGTTGATAATGCATGTAAAAGAGCATAATGTCTAGCATACAGCAGCCTAATGCAGTAATTGTTATCTAAGTTAAAATTCTATTGTTTATATTCGATAATTTTCTTATTCTGATTCTAATGTAAAAAATTCTGTGCTGAACCTAGCGTAGTTTATTTGTAGGTACCAAGATTTGGTACATGGTTGGCACTCCACTGATTTTTGCTGAATTATTTTTTACATAAGATTTTTGGGGAAAAGAGAACAGATCTGTGCAATTGGTGTGGCTGCTGAGGTGAATTTTAGAGTTTCTGGTATCCAATGATATCATGTATTTTAACTTGTTTTTCAATTCTCTGTTGTTAGAGTCTTAACTGGTAGTACAATTAACATTCGATTTTGATTTCTCATAACCTACTCCTGGTAAAAGTACTGAGTGAATAAAGAAATGGTTAAAACACAGGCTAACAACAGCTAGGAAAACTTTGGTATTATTTTTTGAATAATTGACTCCGTTGCAAGATTGTATTTCTTTCAAAATGTCCAAATTTAATGAAGATGGGTCTCTAGTTGTCTCTAAAAGCAAACAGAAATACACTGAATAGCACCATTGCTCAAGTTCATTACTACATAAAATGTAATTTTACCTAATTAACACATATGATGCTCTAGTGACTCAATGTAATATAAATTCTAAGTCCTCGATAAAAAAGGATTACGCTTCAAGAGGTGTCTCTTCTGCAACTGAAGGATTTTTTTCCTTTTTTTTTTTTATTAAGATAGCATAGTACATAGATCACTTGCATTTGATTTGTAGATGGTATCTGGTAAACAGGTTTTAGTTAATATTCTGTCTATCTGCATGAAGGCACAGTAGATTTTCAGCTTGTGAGATAAAGCATTCTTTTATATTGTATGATAACCTATATAGCACCTGCACATTATTTCAGCGAGATTTATGCAGAAAGTGAAACCCTTCTAGAACTTAAGCACTTTTATCTTCTAACTGACAGTGCACTGAAAATGTTTATGTGCTTCTTTTTTAGAGGTTACCATTTAAGTTGTAGCTAATGTCCAGTGTTAATTTTTAATCTAAAACTATAGAATTAGAAGGTAGCCAGATATAGGAGTCAGAAAAATAGGTGATATACAAATTTAAGAGCAAAATATGAATACCAAAATTTTCTAGGATTTAGAACTTTTTTCTGGCCAGAAGAATTTATTACTGATTTGTGGTAAGGTTGTCAAGATTTATCAGGTATTGTCGCAAGAAAATAGGAAAGATGGAAAATGGAATATTTTTCTAATATAATTGAATTTGACAGTTATTCTTTTTAAGACTAGAATTCATTTATTGGTATAGATCCAAGTTATATAAAAATAACCCTACAACCAAAGGGATCACAAACATGCGTATATTTGACTAATTTAAATAATGTGACTGCATTTAGATTATATAATAACTAGAATAATTTTTATAAGAGCTACCCCCCATTTCAGTAATTAACATTGTTTTACTGTAATAGAATGATAGTGGAACATAATATACCTTACTAGAACAATATGAATTTAATGACTTCAGTGTAATAAATGTGTTTCTCTTTTATTCTTGATTATTTTATTCTGAATATTGCATTTTGCCTGGTTTTTTTTTGACAGTCATGCCTATTTGTGATCTGAACACATTTTCCTGCATCAGGGAAATGCTAAATGTGTGACTGCTACTGATAGCATCTGAAGGGCTTATTCTGTTCCCTATTCTGAAGATTAGGTTTAACTTGGGCAGAGAAGAAAGGAGCCTGAGCAAAGAAAGGAGCGGGGGGGAAAAGATAAGATGTTCTCGGAGCAGCCTGTCATTTCTCATAGGGTGCTTGAATACAGCAGCACAAAAAGAACACTGCACAACTCCAGGAGTGCCACTTGCACAAATTTTGGTGAGAATAGTGCTCCTTCAAGTTGTGCCATTTAATAGAGCTCTGCTCTATCACACATAATTTTTGAATTCTTACTGTTTTCTCATCTGTCTTTTCTCAAGGTCAGAGACAAAATATCTTAATAATCTTTGTATCCCTAGCTGCTGGTTCAAGGTTGAGTTAGTCATTATTAGACAGTGTTTTAGGAGTCTACTTCAGTATCCATCCATTCAGCACTGTTAATTGGCCGATTGGATTGCCATACTTTCTCTGAGGAAAGCTAAAGTTTAGAGAGTCTTATAATTTACTTGTGGAAAATAATATATTATTTATAGGTAAACCGTTCAACTATTAGAGGAAGATTATGGATCATCCCTTAGTTGCTGATTCTCTGTTTTAATATTTCTTCCTTTTCCAAGTTATTCTCTTTTGGCTCATCCTTATTCATTTTCTTTAGTAGATCAAATAACTGTCCACAGTGGGCCTGGGAGGGGAACAAATAGCCTATTTATTTCATCAGTCAGTTTTGTTCTTTAGAAAGTACATATTCTTTATATAAAAATGGCATTGTGTTATATTATGTAGCTCATAACGATATGTTAAAGTTCTGTTTGTACAAATACATGTATGTGTAGGTTTTTAAAAGAGTAGAAAGGTAATTAGATGACTTTTGCCGAGTCAGACACGACTGATGCAACTGAACATGCACGCATGCTTATACTTTGAAAAAGACAGGCCTATGTTATCATTTTAATGTTAGACTTTGAGATTAGGCCAAAGAAAGAGGAAGAAATAATTAGAAAGAAACATTAGAACATTTATTTTCACTGTCATTATTTACACATGTACAACTTTTCAAATACAGTATATTCCTGTTAGTCAAAGGTACTTGGAGCTTGTGTACTAACAGGGGACCTAACTACCAGACCTTTTATAGAGAAGGCTTTATTTCTAGATCTTCTAGAGCCTAGGGTTACATCCTGAATTTGAGTACTTTTTTGAGGATCTTAGTTTTAATTATTTGTAGAAGTGGGTATAGATGAGGTTTTGAATGTGACATCATGTGCTAGTGTAATTTTTTGGATAGATACAGATATGTAGAGATATAGGTATATAGTGATCTAGATGTATATTTATAAGTTCTCAGAATAAGTGATTTCTCATCTTATCCATGCTTGTATTTGGTTAGCAGTCTGTTTCTGAATACATGAAGTCTTTAAAATTTTTCTACCATACCATAGTGATAACTGCAAAAATATATAACAACTTAGTTCATAAACTTATGNTATAAGTTCTCAGAATAAGTGATTTCTCATCTTATCCATGCTTGTATTTGGTTAGCAGTCTGTTTCTGAATACATGAAGTCTTTTAAATTTTTCTACCATACCATAGTGATAACTGCAAAAATATATAACAACTTAGTTCATAAACTTATGAGAAAAGTGTTGAATCAGTTTCCCAAATAGGTCAGTTTCTTATCCTTTATCCCCAAGAAGGAGATTTTGGAGAGGGAATGTCAGTATTTCCTAAATAAGAGTGAAATCTTCATGTGAATAATCAAAAGATATTAAGTTGATGATTGGCACATACACATTTCCCTTTCCAGTCATGTTCTAAACTGACAAATTGTGACTCATTTTCTCAGTGATAGAGCTTTATGCTGAGACTGTATGTCGTTGGAAGGAGTAGAGTTGGGACAAAATGGTGAATTTTTATGTCTCCGTTTCTTACTATGCAGATGACTTTAAACTTACTAGTACTTATCCTTATCTGAAAGAAAAAGTGAATATAACTTGTTTTTTTCAAAGAACATATATTNAAGGAGTAGAGTTGGGACAAAATGGTGAATTTTTATGTCTCCGTTTCTTACTATGCAGATGACTTTAAACTTACTAGTACTTATCCTTATCTGAAAGAAAAAGTGAATATAACTTGTTTTTTTCAAAGAACATATATTACTCTTAACAATCAGAAATTGGTTGATAAATACTAATTTTTTCAAATAAGGTTAATAGTGATTCCATTTTGAGTAAATTCCTTGAAGGTTTTTATTCTGCATTATCTGGAGAGACTTTAAAAAATGTATTGAAATTGCTGGTCTCTCTAACTGATTTTTGTAATCCATTGTGGATCTGCGATGTGAAATGAGTGATTTTGCTTTTATCTTCAGACTAAATTGTTGTAACAGGGGGTAGACTCCTTGTATTGAGACGATATTCTGAGATGTAGTTTTCAGGATAGTGGAAAGATTATCATGCTGAGGTATAGATTTCTTCATTTTATTTGGATATATCTAAAGTATATTTAAATTTTTGATAGAATGTTTACATTTGAAGACAGAAGTCCATAATTAGGGTAAATAAAACTTATCTTAAATGTTTTCTACGATGTGCAGTTTCTCTGTTTCTAACACATCAGTGTTTTTGTTTCAGCCAAATGTCACCATTGTGACCATTATTTGTTACTGTTGAAGAGCACAAAAATAAATACTATAGTTCTGTTTCCTCCTACTTGTGGTTATTATTGTTACAGATATTTTCTTTGAGTTTCTTGAAAATTTGTGAATGATTTTTTAATTCCTCGGGGTTTTCTACTGCTTGACAAAAATGATCACACACATGGTTTAATAGCCATCAGATTTAAGTTCTCTCTCAAGCATTATACTAGAATCTATTGTTACCTAATTTAGTAACAATTTTGTAGTAGCAGCTTAACATCTCTTATAATTTTAATTGTTATCAAGAAGAATGACATCGTTTAATCTGACTCAAAATTCAGAAGGATGGATGAATGACAAATTAATAATTTACCACCTTTGCATAACACTGAAGCACAGAATATTAGAAGGATTGATGGCAGAAAAGGTTAACAAATTTTAGCAGCTTTCATTAGCTTTACACCGTCATATGTTTGTGGTGCTGACTGAAATGGGCTTTGTAGGAGATCTCAGTCTAGGGAACTAATTACTTGTGCCGATTGCTGCTCTGATGAATAGACCCTCATTGTATCATTCCCCTGAAGACGAGGAACAGCCTGTGATTCACGACTGCATCCTGGCTGATATTTGATAATAATTTTAACAGATAAATGTAGGTGGGCAGAATGATGAAGTACCTATCCAAGCTCCATGACTATCAAAGCCATACACATAGCCATCTGTGTACCGCCTTCCCCCCACTATCCTAAGGAGAATTTTATTAATTGAGTTCGAACAACTGTTTTCTGTGTTTATGTGTATTCTATAGGTATTTCTTATTTAACTTTAAATGCTATCATAATAATAGTTTTCATTTGAAAGACAGTAAAATAAGAATGAAAGAGGTTTTTAATTTTTTTCTCTTTGAGGACTACAGTTCTTACACATTTTGTATTCTACTTAGATTACTTTATATTTCCTCCTCTTGAGGCATGAACAATCAACAGAGGAAATCTTCTCTGTTTCCTTGTCTCCCCAGCATTCTCATGAAGAGCATAGGATTCCTATTGTTTTTGAAAAATATTTTCTTTANCATTTTGTATTCTACTTAGATTACTTTATATTTCGTCCTCTTGAGGCATGAACAATCAACAGAGGAAATCTTCTCTGTTTCCTTGTCTCCCCAGCATTCTCATGAAGAGCATAGGATTCCTATTGTTTTTGAAAAATATTTTCTTTAAATAGTGCCCTGTTTTTTAATGTATGCTTTCATTAATCTGAGCCTATTTTTAATTGGTGAAGTACTTATTTACAAATCTATTTTGAACTTTTAAAGGTAGCCTCTTTAAACCATCAAAATGTGGATAACTTTTATGTAGGTATTTTGGGACTGTCAGTTGGTCAAGGCTACTAATTTGTCAAAGGTGACAGGTACAATTTTATTAGCTCATGAAATACAAGTGAGGTTTTATTTTGCATTAGTCATTTTTTTTGCAGAATCTTTGATTATGAATTTAAAAATTTCATTATTTAAACTTACAGGTTTTCATGTTGTATATCTCTAGTGTAAATATATTGTGNACAGGTTTTACTTAGAAAACATTTTTCAGCATGCTAGATCATAATTAGTTAATAGAAAAGAAAGTTGACATTCATATATTGCCATGTAAAAAGATCTACATAATTGGGGAAAATAGAGTGGAACTTGAATTGAATGAACCCTTTAAAAAATACATTTCTAAAAGTATGCTTTTGATACAGCAATTATTGCACATCATATACCATGTAGTTTTTAATTAAATATAAAAACAGACTACATAAAACAGAAATCCAATCTGATTTGCTTGAAAATAGATTGCTATTTCACTCTATAGGAATGGTTTATTTAAAAACAGTAAGTGGAAAAGAAATGCATTTTCTTGTGTTGTTCTAAGCCTCAGGGGCTAAATGTAATGAATATTTTAAGAGATTATTTTAATTAAATTCCTGCACATCTAAACAGAGTAATATTTTATTATCACATACATAACCATGTAACTGAGATATTCATTAAAGTTAACACTTTCTGGACCAAGAATTCATGGTATGATTTACTGACCTTGTGCAAAAAGGCACAAATTAGGAAGAAAAATGAAGGGGGACAGACTTTGATTAATATAGGTAATGCTATCCCATATTTATAATAGCCTTTTCCCTATTCTGGTTTATAAATGCAGCCACAGAGAAAGGTGCCCTGCTGAGGCTGAAATGAGGCTGAAATCAGAGCACATGCCACTGGAGTGTGGGGAAACTGATCACACTGTCAGCAATTCATTTCAAAATGATGTATTTAGTGCTCATTTCACCTTCCAAGAAAAAGGAAAAGGAGTTCCTTAGACTGGAAGGTGATATTGTTATTTTCAAGGACATACCTAAGTTAAAGATTGCAGAAAGGGGAGTGTGAGGTGGAGGGAGAATTAAGAGGAATGGGAGGGAAAAAAAGGCAGAGCAAACAAGGAGAGCTTTATGCAGAAATTCAGTGCTACCACGCTGTTTGATAATTGCTAACATATGTGGCTTCTCTGTTTCATTGTAGTCGTCCTCGTGAGTTCTGGCGCCTCGACTACTGGGAAGATGACTTGCGGCGCCGGCGACGATTTGTGCGTAACCCTCTAGGATCGACACATCCTGAAGCGACACTAAAAACAGCCGTGGAACATGGTCAGTGTGTAAACCACTCCTTGCCAGTAGCGAGCAGCAGGTACAGTACTTGGTAATGAAGAGCATAACTTCATTATTACAAGGTACTGTAAAATGCTCCAGTGCCATATTCCCCAGCTATTCACCCTGGAATCAGAAGTTAAATTTTTATAGTTAGTGAAGGGTCCTATTAAATTATGGTGTTAAGTGTATTTGTTTATTATGTGACATATGCAAAACTTACTTAACATAGACCCTTTGTTTCAGAGTAGGAGGATAAAATATTTCTCCTTTTAAGTGACATACTCAGCTTTGAATGAATTAATCCAGGACGTCTGTCTTAAATCCATGAATATCAGAAAGACAGCATTTACAAACCAAATAGGTTTCTAGGTCTTGTCGGGTGTGTATGGTTTTCCCTCAATCATGGTATTTTAGCATGAGATTATGAAGTGGGAGAGATAGTAATAAACGTCCAAGTGCCTTGATACTTTCTGAGCCTTGATTTGTAGATGGTTGTGATAGATGGCTCCTGGAAAAAGAATAGACATTATTTTCATATCTTCCTGTTCTGCATCAGCTTGTTATCAGAACTTAACAATTTTTCCTTTTTTGATATACTGCATAGCACTGTGATTCAGTTGAGGTANAGATGGTTGTGATAGATGGCTCCTGGAAAAAGAATAGACATTATTTTCATATCTTCCTGTTCTGCATCATCTTGTTATCAGAACTTAACAATTTTTCCTTTTTTGATATACTGCATAGCACTGTGATTCAGTTGAGGTAGAAGCCTCATGAGCAAATTGGGAAAACTGAAAAAGTCCTTTGGACTTGATAATATACCATCTTTGATCATAGGGTTTCTACATAGGTTTTGTAATTTTTGAAAGCCAATTAAATTTTGTTGGTTAAGGGAGGGAAATGTACCCACTCATATNGCCTCATGAGCAAATTGGGAAAACTGAAAAAGTCCTTTGGACTTGATAATATACCATCTTTGATCATAGGGTTTCTACATAGGTTTTGTAATTTTTGAAAGCCAATTAAATTTTGTTGGTTAAGGGAGGGAAATGTACCCACTCATATTAAATTGTTTTTGATTTTATAAAATAAAAATTGGCTAGTTTTTAGTAAGATGAGAAATAGTTCTGATTTCCCTTCTTAGGGGTATTAGTTTAACATGCAGCAGCTTATAGTTAAATGATAATATGTAATGTCCAAAATAAATGTTAAATTACATTCAAGAAGGATATTAAGAATTTAGATTAAAAGTCTGTGATCTTAGGTTTGGCCTCAGTCAGGCAGCTTAACCTCTTGCACTCAGCCTTAAAGAGCCATTTCTGGAAGAAAATGTCCACAATATGTCATCAGATACAACACCAAATGTGACATCAGTCCTTTAAAATAAATGATCATACAGAGAATAGTCAATAACAAAGTGATCTTAAAGCAATAATAGTTGCAGGGCCCTACATCTTCAACTACAGGAGGTGGAGAAGGAGAAATAAGATGTAGAATTAATTAGGCCACTTTTGCTTTTAAGGTTCAAGTGCTTTTTATGTAGTGATATGAATTTCAAGAGTTTTACATATATATATTTTCTTCTTTCATTTTGTTTTTGGCCTTTTTTTGGTTTTAGTTAATAACTCTTAAACACTGAAAAAAAATTAGCCTTTTGCAGTTTTATTCTCTCAAAAAGATGTTGCTATGTGCACTTAAAATTTAATAAGTATCTTTCTTATTAATTTCATTTAGCATTCAGTTGTGAGTTCTGAAGTCTATGATGACAGTAAAAATATTTTTATGAAAAATTTTCCTTTTCTATCTGGAGGGGGGCCCTGTTTTCTAAAATTGCATATAGGCAAATTGTTAGTACTTTATTGTGAAAGAAATAGCACTAACTGAATTTAAAATTTGTTGTACAGAGCTTAGTAAAATCAGTTGATCAAAAATAGTACATTGAACCACTTTGGGGAGTCATAGAATATTTTATAATGAGTAAATTTTAATTTTGTTGTTGAATTTTAACTTTTCAAATAACATTATGTCAACTTTTTAAATGCTGAGTCAGATGTTTTTTAAAAGATGTTTGTTAGCAATGGTTACTGTCATTTAAGACTTAGAATACTATTTAGAAGTAGATTTCACTCCAGTTAGTCTAAATAGTAATTGAAAGGTTAACATAATGTTATATGTGTTTTATTATGCATTTTTAAATTAAGAGAGAAGTAAAGTTTAGCATTTTATGTAATTCCATTCTATTTGGTAATACTTTATACTAGTTTCATAATGATTGATATTTAAAGGACTGAAAGATTAAGAATATATATTTAAATCTGAAATATATTTTTAAAAACTAACAAAATGTGTGCTATGTAGTAGATGCTTCCAATTAAGAAGATATTATATTTTATATAACTTAAAAAAAAGGTAAAAGCTCTAGCTAATCAAATATTATATATTATAAAATTTTAAATAATAATGATTAGTCAGTTTTGGAACTCAGCACATTGTTTGATATCTGT
Source organism: Neotragus pygmaeus (assembly GCA_006410875.1). NCBI lineage: Eukaryota > Metazoa > Chordata > Mammalia > Artiodactyla > Bovidae > Neotragus > Neotragus pygmaeus. The sequence goes on along the minus strand of SJYV01016815.1, from coordinate 6,922 downwards.
GTGATTTATGCTACTGTATTAGGTAAGCAAAGAGCTTAATTTTTTTGATGTTTTATTAATTGGAGTATCTTTTAGTTCACATTCAATTTTAGTTTTGTGTTAATTATAAAGGTCTTTGTTTTTTTAATCCTAACTTAATTATAGTAAGGAAGCTAATAAAAATAAATATTGATATATTAAGAATCAAAAATGCAAAACAACACAGTTAATGTGATCAAAATGCAGTTGAAATCATAGAATTTATTGTGGATGAACACTGTGCTTCAATGTTGGAGTCAAAGAATTAAATAGATTTTCCTGAAGATAGTATGTCACTTTAATGCTCTTAGGACTTCTCACTTTTATTTGTAATTTAACTAAGGAGACAGGACATTTTGAAAATGCAGAATCTTAAAAACATCACAAACTATAGTACTATTATTCAAAGAAGATATCTAAATAGAAACACTGTTGGCGATTAGTTATGTATTTTAGTCGTAGGAGCCATCTTTTTTGATAGATTGATTTGATTGGAAGGAAAGCCTCTGGTGTAAGGGTGGCAGAGTAAATACCTGAAGAGTGATGTTCTCTGTTCAGGCGATCAATACCAGCCCCATGACTCTACTTCTGGCTACCTTCTAGTTAAAAACAAATTTTTTAATTCTGACAATTTAATTGCCCTTCCCAAGTTCACATTAACTTGCTTGGGGAAAAGGGCTTTAGGTAATTTTTCACAGAGAGACCCTCCAAAGTGGTTATTTATAAAAGTCATTTTGTAATGGGAGATTTCTTTAACTTTGTAGAAACTGAGTCATATTTTAAAATTAAAATTAATGCTTCCTCTTATGATGAAATATTCTTTATAAAAACTAGCAGCAGGAAACAGAGGTGGGTATTTGATTTTTTGAGGGCATTTTCTCCAATTTTGTAGTTTTAAACTTTATCAGAAATCAGTTGTAATGATTTGTAACTTTCTTGCAATGCGCAGAGACCAGTTTGTCAGTTATTTATCATCAGAACATTTTATCTGAAAAGGGCTTAAAGCCAAAGTCTAGTCTGATTTTATTCTTTACAGATAAGGAAGCTGAGGAAACAAAAGTCCAACATACTTCTTAGTAGATACAGAGCTAAATCCCAGGTTAACTGATGGCTCGTCAGATTTTCTTATCACTCTGCTGTACTGTCTTCTAAAATTCATTGTTAAATATAATGGGAATTTTATACTCAAAGACATGTAAAAAATGTTTTAAATGGTGGAAAGGTTGGTTTTAATTCAAATACTAAAACAGTTTAGCACTAGAATCCTATTGCATTTAAGATATGTTTGTTTTGTAGAGAATTTGCATACTAATAGAAGTATATGAGGAGTATTTTACATAGTTTTACAAGTGTCTTGTAATCACATTTACTGATACAAGCAACTCATCTGATTTTCTAGGGATGACAGACCATGTGAAGACCGTAAATCATGTCATTCTCTCATATCTTCAAATAATGCCAGATATGATTGCTTCTTTTTTAGGATAAACATACATGAGGTTTCTCTGTCTAAAACTTTTGAGAAACCCATGTTGGACGTGGCTTTTTCTCCTAATTACACTTTGTAGTTTAACTAACTTTTCTAGAATAAACTTTATTGAAAAAAACCCTACAAAACCAATCTATAAAGGGGAATTAGTTTGGGACAGTAGTTGAATATAAGATATTCTTCATGTGTCCTGTTCAGAATCAACAGTTGTGGAATCCACTACACATCACACTAAGTGGGTACTCATATTTATTTTATGTATAATTAAGATCACTTTGTTATACCAGTCATTATCTTTCTTTTTTAATTAACAAAGTGGCTAATTCTTAATGTATAAACCTCTTTTACCATAATATGGACTATTGATAATTCCAGTTCACTACAACAGTCACTGGACTTTTAAAAAGAGATTATATATCATGAGTAGAACAGTATTCTACATTCTTTTCCTGTTTTAATTTTACTTGGCTCGTCTCTGTTACCTAGATAAATCAACTCATGCCCAGAGCTAGCTCTGATGAACTCGAACTTTACATTTTGAGGACCAGCTTTTCTCTGAGCCTGCTCATTGCACGTAGCCCCAGTGAATCACATGTTTCAAATAAAACGTTTTGTACAGATTTCTGCAGTTTTATGTAGCAGTTGCAACTTAGTTATCAGGTTAGGATAAATATTAAATCAGAATAAGATATGAGATTAGTGAAGGCAGTTTGTTGATAGTGAAATGAAAAATTTAAACAGTTGTCATGTTTTTTAGTAATTTTATTAACTAGAAAAAATGTGACTCAAACTTTAAAATTGAACCAAAAGTATATTTTGACTTCATCCAATTAAACTTTTATACAAGGGTAGGATACACTCACGGAAGATATTAAAATAATTGATTCTTGTTTTAATGGTTGATTGAGTATAAGACAAATGAAAGTTAAAAACATACTTTTCCCAGCACATATAAACATGATAATTATCTTTTATTTTATGCTTGGGACGGTTTTGTTCTAATTTTGAGGGTGGGGGAAGTTCTTTAGTAGAAAGCTATTAGACCACTGAGAATTGAACACTAGCGCATGTGGTGTGTATTAGAGTACTGTTGGTAATTTTACTGCTGCTAACTTAAAATCCTCAAGGGGGAGTTAATTACAGGAAAACCATTCTAAATATCAGTAAGCTGCATATTTTCCGTGACAAGAGCTTTTTCAGTTGAGGTTGAACAATCCCAGAATCTGAGCTTGTAAAAATAAGTAAATAAATAAATTAAAGTGGTATTTGTATGTGTACAGTAGAACTATAGTGTTTTAAATTTTTTCCATAAAATTTTATTTAATTCAGAAGTTATTGTCTTATTTGTTGTCAGCATGATGAGAAACATATTTAAAATTTTTAAATTTCAGTTGGAAGGGATAAAACGTTATAGTTAGTAATCATTTAAATGAATGTAATTTATTTACTGAGCTATTTTAAACCATTGCATATTGCCACTGACGACTCTTACAGTCATTTCATTTTTTTGTAAATGTTTTCAGATTAAATTTTTTTTTCCTTCTTTCAAATAATATTGATATACTTTAGAATATGTATGGCAGTAATCAGAGAAAGTAATGAGTGAGCTGTTGAATTTAGTTGTTTCAGGTTTGTTGGGCCTGTGTTCATCAAATTTAGGTTTGGAAATGAATATGTCTTTATTCTGTACTTATTTCTTATGATTGTGACTTAATCTTTTAAAATGCATTATGGGAAACATTAGATTTAGTGAACCAACCAGTAAATTATGTATACATTCATATTTGTATATTGATTATTTTCATTTTCTCTGCCATAGTGGTTAGGAGCCCAGATTCTGGTGCCACAGTGACTAGATTGGATTCCTGACTCTACTTCTCATTAACTGTGTTGCCTTGAGGAAGTTATAAAACCTCTCTGAGTGTGTCTGTGCATGTGAAAAGTAGAATTTAGCAGAAGGCATATGAGAATTAAATGAGTTAAATGTCTAAAGTGCTTTTGAATACTTTCGGCACGATAAGTGTATTTAATTTTAGCATTATTGTTATTATTTCTGTTTTGAAGGAATTATGCATCCAGGAGGTGAGAATGTAGCATACTGAATTTGTGCTAAAACTCTTGACTGGCTACTGTTAATTTATTATAATTTACTTCATAACAAAATACAGATGATGATCATTTTTCTTGTGTTTCTCTGTGACTAATCTATTTTTAGTAAAATTGTTAGTAAGTTGAAAAAGATCTTGTTAGCAATGTTTGCGATTTCAAGGTAAGGAAATATATAAATGCTGCAAATATAAACAATGATGTAAAAACGTATACTCCTATTTTCCAAAAAATTAGTGGTTTTTTGGTATGTTTCTTTATAGTATTTAAGAAAATAGAGCCATTTTAATTTATACTTTTAAGTTCTTTTCAATTATTGAGACCTTCATATATTTTTTACCATACTATGCTATATGTGGGTGTGAGAGAAAATAAGATTTTATTTATCCATAGAGGATAATCAATACTAAATAGAGAAAGCTTCTTCAAATGACTTTCTTATTTAATAGAAAGCTCCTGTGTTCATTTAAATAATGTCATAAATATTATATGTAAATGTTATACATGGTGAACTCACAATAAATATGATAAAAATAAACTTTTACCTTTAACATTATCCATAACCATACCTATTAAACTCAAAGAAGCCTTGCTTTGTCATGTTAACCAGTTAGGACACATGCAGTGTAACTATTTAGAATAAATTCTATAGATAAATATTTCTTCAGACTGAGTGCTTTATCCCAAATCTGGGTTTGGGGCCTTGTGTCTCGGCAGGTATTGCAGTGGAGCAAAAAACCTCTCCATCTGATTGCTGTCAGTAGCTGCTGCCTGGTGGAGCAGGTGCTTTTACCTCTCAGGTCTCAGTCACATAGTGAGGATTCTGAACTTTCCCTTATGTGACACTATGAGCTTTAAAAAAATCCCAGAAGTTAGTATCTGCTTTTGTGTGTTTCTTAAGGAGAAGACTCCTCAAAGTGAGGGGAGTCGTCTTGGAGGGTTACAGGGTTTTGAGCTTCTGCCCGGACTCTTTCCAGCTGCCCTCCCGCTCGTCTCCCTGGGTCCGCCGCTGACCGTGGGTGCTCTTCCCTTTCCCTCCTGCCTTCCCTCAGGCTGCCTCGGCACTGTGATTCTGGCGGTTCTGGCGCGGCTGCTCTGCACAGGCTGCTCCAGTTTGGGCGGTGTGAGGCTCCATGCCCAGATGCCTCTCATCGCGGGCTTTCTGTTATGTTTGCCCCCGGGGTGTCTTAGCCCTTTAGTTTAAACACATGGAGGAGGTAGTGTTTGAGCCTCCACTTCGTTTCCACACTGCCTTGCTCTTGGATATTTGTGTAAGGGCTGCAGCAGGGGTGTGGCAGGGGTGAAATGCATGGAAGGTCGGTGTGAAGGAAAGAGGGCGGATGGAGGGAGAGGAAGAGCCTGCAGCTTCTGGGAGCTGCGATGGCTTTATTAGCATTAGCCATGGCCTCAGAAGCTGGCCTGGATCCTCATTGGCTGCGAATAGCTCTCGGCCCTAAACCCTTCTTATTTCTGGATTCTCCTTCACAGCCACTCCCCCACCATTGCAGAATGTTTGTGGGTATAATATTATTCACAGGAATAAATCAGTGTTCCTTTTTTTTTCAATGTTAAGCAGGTATTGTTTCCAAAACTAGGTTCTGATTTTTTTCTACTAACAAAGAAAAAGTGCTGTTATTGAACCCTCTTCTGCCTTAAATATAAGTAAACAAATGGTTCAGTGAGCAGTGCCAGGGTCAGATTTAATGGGATTAGGATGCTTGTTCAAGGTAACGTTAGACTAGGTTTGGGGAATCACAGTTGTCAGAAGGAGTGTGTGGGCCATGCCCATCACTTTCCCCACCCTGGATGACGCTGGGTGAAATGAGTGACCATCTTGGTCCCCGTTCCTTACCTCAGTTCCCTGCCCCTCTGCCTCAGGACTCTTCCTAGAGTTGATGGACAGCTTTGTTTCCTTTTCATTTCAGCTGCAGATGAAGATATTCTTGCTAAAGGAAAACAGTCCATCAAGAGTCAGGCTTTAGGAAATCAGAACTCAGAAAACGAGACCCTCCTGGAAGGCGACGATGATACTCTGTCATCCATGGATGAGAAAGATTTAGAGAATCTCACCGGTAAATTCAGTGGTTGCGCACATACTTCAGCTAGCTCTGGTCCAAGAAGCATTTAATTACTTACTTTTCCCGCTGTGACTGCTAGGACTACCAGCTTTGCACCCACAATTACATTAAATGAAGACTGTTTTTGTTCTTCTAAACATTTTCCCCCTCATCTTCAATACTGTATCCCCGTCACTCTATTCTGTTCATTCTCTTTACCCTACTCATCTTTTTCTTTGATAAATAATCTTTACTGAGAAAGAATAAAAGTGTAAAGCAGCAACAACAAAATTGGATCACCCATCTAATGGGAGTTCACCTAATCTCTACAGAATGAGAGCTATAAGTAAAATTATGGCAATTGCTTTGTAAATAAAGCTTGGAGGCAGATGAGCTATTTGCTTTGATATACAGATCTTAAGAAACATGCTGCATATACATTTAACTCTCTCAAAAAAAATCCATTTCAAGAATGCTATGGCTTTTCACAGGATTCACATATTTTACCTGATGTAGGAATTTTTGATTTGCGCTCTGCAGATTTTCAGTTTTACTTCCCTTAAGGGAAAAATTCTCTTGTTTAGCTTGAAATTTTAGTCATTCATTAAATGGCTTTTTTTCTTTAATGCCCGAGACTATGTCCCTCAAGGAGGAAAGTCTGAAAGATTCTACAACTTCTATAGATGAAAGTTATATATCCTTCTATTTTGATAACTTTAAAAGGCATGAAAAAATCTTTCATTTAGTGACATATCTGCAACCATGCAATGAATGATAATGAAAAGCAAAAACATGATGGTATCTTCTCTGATGGCTGTAAATCTCTTTGTAAAGTGAAATAAAATTAATTGGAGCATACTGTTAAGGGGTTTGGGGTGGGCGTAGAGAGGAAGGTGTGCGCTGCTATTCTCTAGTCTCTTCCTTTGCATCCATTTATTTTGCCTCTATTCTTGCTACTAGTAATACATTCATACAGTAATAGAGGTGAAAGGGGAGTTTAATTATATAATCTTGACAATGGCAATAGGATTAAGAAGTAATCCACACTAATAAAGTGGTGTGGGTTAGAAATGAAGTGGAAATTGTCAGGGGTCTTCTGTAGGACCTAGGCTGCTCCAGCTCCTGCAGCTGTCTGCTTACCCTGTAATTGAATGTCTGAGAATGATTGAAAAAATGTTATTTCTTCTCAGGATTACATGCTAATGTACGAAGGGCAAAGGAGACAGCAAAAGAACACATAGCTGCTTATTTC
>SJYV01016813.1:0-28995 GCA_006410875.1 Neotragus pygmaeus | reverse complement strand
CCAATTCAGCATAATTAAGATTTGTTCAGTTTTCACGCAGCAGTGGGATACAAATTCCATTTACGCTCCCATAGACTTTAGGAGACACTGGGACCTATCCAGGGGCATAAACAAGGTACAAACATCTCATGGTCTAAAGGCGTTGAAATCATGCAGAGTCTGTTCACGGTGGAGTTATGTTAGAAATCAATATTAAAAGATATTTCAAAATAACCCACATATTTTCAAGTGTCATGTGACATTTACCAAGAGAGATCTTTGACTTAGCCACGGAAAGCCTCAATAAAGTTAGAAGACGGAAAAAAGACACAGAAGGTGATTGCAGAGAAGAAAGCACTTAAATGAGAAATTAATATCAAAATGAGAAATTAATATCAAAGGTACTTTTAAAAATCCCATCAATTTGGAAATTAAATACACACTTTTAAATGATGGGTGAATCTAAGAAGCCATAACAAGGGAGACTTGAAAATGTTTGTATCAGAGTAAAAATGAAAAAACAACTTACCAGAATTTGTTGCATGCTGCTAAAACGCTCAGTAAAACTAAATACAATGTGGAGTTTTGAATAAGGTATTAAAACAAATAATGGCCGGAAGCGACTTAGCAGCAGCAGCATAAAATTTTGTGAAATCTGAACATAATCTATAGTTAGTAATACTAGAACATGGCTCTTTAAAAAGGCACAGCCAATATCCAGTCCATGAGAGGACAGTGATGAGAGGCTACTTTCAAGCCCTTTCCCAGTTTGAACTGTGAATTCTCATTTGAGGTTCCCTGATTAATAAATTAATTCCTGCTTTTAAAAACTCTCTTCCTTTAGCCGTTCCTCTGCCGATGGACATCCAGGTGGCTTCCATGCCCTGGCTGCAGTAAATAGCGCTGCTGTGAATACTGGGGTACATGTGTCTTTTCAAATTATGGGTTTCTCTAAATACATGTGCAAGAGTGGGATTGCTGGATCGTATGGATAAAGACATGGCATCTCAGGTGGCTCAACAGGTAACGAGTCTGTTCACAAGGCAGGAAACACAAGAGACGCGGGTTTGATCAGTCAGTTGGCTGGGAAGNTACACCTGTGGTGGTTTCATGTCGATGTATGGCAAAGCCAATAGAGTATTGCAAAGTAAACTAAAGTAAAAAAAATTTTTTTAAGATTTTTAATTGTTTATGAAGTTTTATTGTGGAATATAATTGATAATTTTTATTTCTATCAATTGATTGGTGGACTTATTGTTTTTTAGTTGCTAAGTTGTGTTCAACACTTTATGACTCCATGGACCATAGTCCTCCAGGCTTCTCTCTCCATGGAATTTCCCAGGCAAGAATACTGTAGTGGGTTGTATTTCCTTCTCCAGGGGATCTTCCTGACCCAATGATCCAACCTGTGTTTCTTGTTTTGGCAAGCATATTCTTTATCAGTGAGCCACAGGGGAAGCCGAGATTGGTTTACTATTATTGGTTAAATAAGGTTGACAATGCCTGACTAGAGAAAAGCTACTGTTTCTTATAATGAACCTTGTTATGAGCAATTATAAGCATCTTTATCACATTTACCATCAGAAAATATTTGCATTAAAATTATCTAGTATTTCTTTCACTATATTTTTAAAGTAATGGCACACCCTGATCTGGCCAATGAGCCTGCCAATATGGGGAGAGATCTGCCTGGCATTATGTTCTTGACTTTTGTATCTCAAAAGGCAACAAAGGCAGCTGGATACACTGTAATTCAAAGACAGACAGTTCACAAATGTAGCTGACCTCCCCCAGTCAGTCTAATGGTTACCTAACCAACAGATTAGCAGTAAGCCTTTTCTCTGGTGGTATGGAACAGAGTCTGCAATATTTGTCATTAGAAACCTCACTTTTCTCCTCTCTCAACTTCACCCTCCAATGCTGGGCTCTGTGTTNTAGCTGACCTCCCCCAGTCAGTCTAATGGTTACCTAACCAACAGATTAGCAGTAAGCCTTTTCTCTGGTGGTATGGAACAGAGTCTGCAATATTTGTCATTAGAAACCTCACTTTTCTCCTCTCTCAACTTCACCCTCCAATGCTGGGCTCTGTGTTAAATATAGTTGGCTATAAAATTTTGCCACTCAACTTTCAATCTGATCTTTTTGTCTTTACTTTTACTTGAAGGGTAGAGCAATATCTGCCAAAAAAAAAAAAAAAGAAGGAAAGAAAAAAAAAAATCTCTGAAAAGGGCACTAAACCTCAAGGCCATGGTAAAAGCTAAAGAGATGATTGTGAGATATTTGCACCTGCTAAAAGACAAATGCAAAATGTCATTGCCACTCTTGAACAATTCCCACTTTCTAACTCATCACAGTATCTTTCAATAGTGCATTAAATTATTAAAAAGAAATTTAATTGTGCTGAGAATTTATGAAGAACACCAAGATTAACCATATACATTCTTCTATTTTCCATGTGCAACCAATTTTAACCCCCATGATGAATATTCTTTGTAAGCAGTTCCCTTGTCAAAGTTAAATAATCTGCCGAAACTGAAAAATTATCATTATGTCTGCATAGTGGACTGAATTCTCCAGAGTCAGTATCTTAATTTTTCTTCTCTTCTCCATAAGGAGGCAAATGAAAAAGGTTGAGAGGGATTTGGGCTAACAGTGACTACTAGCAGTTATTGAGGAGCATAAAAGGGGCCAGGTGCTGTCCTGAGCACTTTGTATGGTTATTTTGTCTAATCATAAAAATGTTGACTTAATAAAATTAAGTCTGGGTTTTCGTACAGGTCATTTTATAAAGCCCATAATGAAAATGCAAATTTTCTCTAATCAATCTGTTTTATCAAATATTTTATTTTAAATAAGACCATAATGCAAATACAATTCATGTAATGTCATATTTTATACTGGCAATGAGGATGATGATGGTGATGACATTCACAAAGTTTTTTCATAAATTTGTTTATTGCTTATTTTTCAAACGTATATTGTATACATAAGCCAAGCTCAGTGCACAAAGCTTTGAACAAGACAAACATGGTCTATTATCCTAAAGCCTAAAGTTTTTCTGGCCACAAGGAAAATACAGATATGGTTATAATTTTGTGTGCTAAGAGAGGAAAATTTATGATGTGGAAATATAGCAGGATTGGGGAACTAATTCAACATAAGGGTCAGAGAAAGTTCTCATCAGGAAGAGACATTAAATAGAAAATTAAAATGTTAAAGTGACAAGATGAAGCTCTGTTTTGTGAGGACAAAAGGGCAATAGTAGAGACAGGAGTTGGAAACAAAGACAGGAACCAGAATATGTAAATTTTCTCAAACTATTACTTAAAGACTGAGATTTATCCTATGGGAATGAATAAATTAAAAAATCCTTAATATGGTAAAATTATAATTATTCATAATTAATTAATCAGCAAAATTTCCACAGTGTTGACTTAGGTACTGGGAGGAAAAATATTGATTTAACCCACAATCCAAAGCTCAGTAATGACCATAATCTCTGGTATGGCCACTCTCCTGATTAGATCTTCCTCTAACCACAATTTCAGAGTGTAGAGGTTCAGGAAATTGAATCACAACTTTTCATTTTAGATTTCATATGTTTAATGTTTCTTTCGAGAGTTATGCTTTCTCCAGTTTGAATACCTCAAGTTTTCACAAGTGCAAATCTTATAGCAGGCAGTTTCTCTTTCTACACCAGTCATCAGTCCTTCATTTGATCACATTCTTGTTCAGAGGTCAGACAACTTTTCTTGTAAAGGGCCAGAGAGTATGTTTTAAGCATGTTACCTATGTGGCCTCAACTCTGACACCAGCAGAAGGAGCCGTGGACAATGGGCAAATAAATAGATGCAGCTATGTGCCAATAAAATTTTATTTGCAGAAACGGGTTGCTGAATTTGGGCAGGAGTTTGGAAAATTCTACTGTTGACTAATTTGTCTGTCCCCAGACTATGTAGATTCTCTCAATATATCTCTGCTCAGAACACCTTTCCAGACAATACACCCTATCATATTACAGATTTCATTGTTATGCAATTTATCCCTTCAGGAGTCATCTTACCAGTGCTGTAGATGGTGGATTAATATTTGAGAACAGGATAGTTACTAGCGGGATGACTATAATTTTGCACTATTATGCATGACAAAGAACCAAATGTCTATACAATGAAAATTCTGTGGCAAACTCCATATTCCCTTGTGGCTCAAACAGTAAAGAATCTGCCTGTAATTCAGGAGAGCTGGGTTCAATCCCTGGGTCGGGAAGATCCCCTGGAGAAGGGAATGGCAACCCATTCCAGTATTCTTGCCTGGAGAATTCCATGGATAGAAGACCCTGGTGGGCTACAGTCCATATTTCAAAGTGTCAGACAGAACTGAGTGACTAACACTTTCACTTTCTTTTTTCCTATCTAGTGTATAATTGTCTTTGATTCTGGCTTCTGCTTTCTATCCCAGAGTCATTCTTTAATGCTACTTCCCATAGTTTCTCAATTTTCTTCAATTTAGCCATTGTCTATGGCTGATTGAATAAAGTATTGCCTTTAACTGTTCTTTTAGAAAAAGATAATATAAATGTTTTACATAAATTCTTACATTTTATCTTATGTTGACAAATATTTTGCCTTAGAATTTTGAAACTATTACTTATTGTTTATTTTTTATAGCTCTGCCTGTAGCATGAAATCTCAGTCTGATTGTATTTGGATTAAGCTCTGGCTTCTAGGAACTGTAGCAAATTTCACTGCACCCCAGAAAAGAATTCCAGATCATCTGTACTCTAGAAAATCCCTCTGTCATGCAGTGGGTTATAGCCATACTGTCTCCAATGAAGCTTGAAAGTCAGCCTCCTGTATGAAATGAGGAGGTTGAGCTCCTTCCAAATTTATTTCTTCCTTGAGTTCTCACCTTTATCCTCAAAAGTAGTATAGGCTCCCTAGATTTGCTTTTCTTATATTCTTTGGGGTCCTCCTTTACCATGTTTTTACCGTTAACCTCCTTTTACTAGTTAATACTATTTTGTGTCACTTGACTGCTTTCTGTTTTGTAAATAAAATTATATTGGAATACAAATATTCTCATTCATTTCATGTTGTCCATGGCTGCATTTACTCCATAAGTGCAGAGTTGAATTGAGCAATTGAGTAGTTGAAAAATAATACTGACCTTATAGCCTGCAGTCTAAAATATGTCCTATCTAACCTTTTGCAGAAAATGTATGTTTATCCATTATTTATATTAAAATTTCCCTGTTCAATTTACTAGTGACTTCTGTATCTGGCACAGATTTGGTAACAGAAGTTAACCTAAGAGACAGACATTCTGCCAATGGAAGTAATCAATGAATATAACAAGAATAGAAAAAAAGTTTTATTTAAGCCAGACAAAGAACTATAATCCAGGGGACACAGATTCAAGAAGTACTTGAATTGTGTTCCACTGGACTATAAATGGGGGGGAGGTGCTTATAATAGGTAAAACCCGCAAAATTACCTAAGTGGTTTGTAAAGAAATATTTAGAGATGGAAAGTAAGGGTGCTTGTTAAATAAGGATTGGTTGGGGTCTGGAATGGTTGCCTAGTTACAAGGGGAGATCTTAAGACCATAAGATTGCAGCTGGCAGCTAGCAGATATTCTTTTGAGAAGGACTAGCGATGCCCTTGCTTTAACATAATTCAGAAAATGCAAGTTCTCAAAAACTTGTCCTAAACCACATCCACAATGGCCCCTTGGCTCCATTTCGGATACCTGAACCACAGTCATTCTATTTTGACTTTTAAATACATTCTTAATAGCTATAGCAGATGTACAATGCCAATGTATATTTGATAAGGCATAAGACAATCTATTCTAGTTAGAATAAAATTCACACCAAATCATGTATAAGACAGAATGACTTCCCCATATATCAATATGCGAAAAATTGTTCCAAATGGTTTGGTCATACATTTGGATTTGTCAATGGAAAATGGACATTAGTAATCTATAAAATATAGCAACATCATGAATCAAGCTATTTATCTACAGTGATACTGCTCAGATAGTGCCAGCTAAACAGAGTAAATGACTAATCTTGTTGACAGAAAATTTTGTGTGCTTGATAGTATACTACTTGTCGTTATGTAATGTCATAGTTCATTTAATTCTTCTGACAGCCTTTGAAATGAGTAGGTACTGTTTTCATTGTTTATAAAAGGAAAGTGAGATAAATCATATAACCAAGTATAAATGAAACAACACATACAACCTTGACCAGCTTAAACTGGTGCTGCTTTCTTAAAACAGGTTGTTGATTAAGCACCTTTAGTCATTTTTCAGAGATAGCACTGCACATGTGCAAAATAGGAACCCATGTCTCTAGGATGACCCTGGCACCAAGAATCTTCAGTCTACAGAATTTAAAGAATAAAAACATTGTCACAAGAGCCCTTTCAGAAATAGAAGTCCTTCAATGAGGGAAACATGGCTTCAATGAAGGAAACATGGCTTCCAGCAGCTGTAATAGTTTATATGGACTAATTCATGACTAGCCAATCAGCTTCCAAGTGTGAAATCTCCTTAACTCCTTAAATTTTACCTCTAACTCTGAATCTAGGAGACAGAGTTGAAAGCCTTGCCTCCTATCTCCTTGCTAGTGGACCTCGCAATAAAACTATTTTCTTAAAAGCTGATGCCACATATAATGCTTCTATACATATTGGACAGTTAAGCCTTGCTCAGACCATAAGCAAGTATATACCTATACTCATAATAAGTATGTATGATAGTAAGACTGAACTCATTGTTTTATGACTCAAAGAGTAGTGTTATCTACCACAAGAATTTTGCCTTCCATGTTTCCTTTGATTATTTCTTCCATTGGCATAACCTAATGCATCCCGGTAATGAAGACTGTTATGTAAATTTATTTTCCAACATGAGCAGCTCCATATTTTGTATAAAAATAAGATACTTTAAAGGAAATTCAGGGATTTTTCAGATCAAAATGTAAGAGGTTCCAAAGAAAAATGAATTAACTGTCAACTCAATTCTCTAATGGGGCTTTCCAGGTGGCGCTAGTGGTAAAGAACCTGCATGCCAATGCAGGAAGATATAAAAGATCTGTGTTCAATCCCTGGGTTGGGAAGATCTCCTGGAAAAGAAAATGGCAAGCCATTCCAGTATTCTTGCCTGGGGAATCCCATGGACAGAGAATCCTGGCAGGCTACTGTCCATAGATCACACAGAGTTGAACACAAGTACTAAATTAAGTTTCTTAGAACGCTCAATGTGAAATTATGAAGAATAAATACTATAGTGTATGGTCCATGTTGTAAGACAGGTTACAATGTGGTAATGCTACTTCTGGGGTGTTTTTCAACACTATCAAGCAGTTCTCTGTTTGACAGATACAAACTTGGTGTTCAACAATTTCCTTAAATTCTGATTAATGCTTCCCTCATAGCTCAGTTGGTAAAGAATCCACCTGCAATGCAGGAGACCCTTATTTGATCCCTGGGTTGGGAAGATCCCCTGGAGAAGGGAAAGGCTACCCTCTCCAGTATTCTGGCCTGGAGAATTCCATGGACTATACAGTCCATGCTGCCTCAAAGAGTCGGACAGAACTGAGTGACTTCACTTTCACTTTCACCTACAGTTAGCACAGACCCCACATTTAAGGGCTCTGTCCCATAGGACCGGCCCCATTTCAGATACCAGTCATAAATCCTGGGCCACCCATATTTCTGATCAACTTAATAGTAGATTGATAGTTCCTAGGACTTCCCCCCAACAACTCCCAAGATCCAATAAGTTGCTATGGAACTCACAGAACTCAGAAAAATGCATTTCTTACATTTATAAGTTAGGCGCAACCAGATGGAAGACATGAATAGAACAAAGTACAGGAAGGTAAGTGGGAACTTATGGATCCTCTCTGGATACACTGCCCTTCCAGTACCCCACAGTTCATTAACCCAGAACTCATTAAAATCCTTATTCAACAGTTTTATAGAGCTAAATATCCAGCCCCCTCTCCCACTATTAGCCTATATGGGGACCCCACCCTAAATTACATTATTAGCATAAACTTTGTATATGTGGTCTAAAGGGGTTCATTTTGAATAACAAAATTTCTATCATATCGCTAGGGAAATTCCAAGGCCAGAGACAAACACAAAATATATTTTGTGCTATACCACTACAACTAATGTGTATTACATCTATATTCTGACTTAGAGGTCCTCTGAGCCTTCCTAAATATAATGATTATTTTTATGCTTTAAATATCACAGTTAGCAACCAAGCTCCTAGGCTAAATATTTGATTGTGATGATAATTTAGCACCTTAAAAAATCTAAAATTATATTATTAAGTCAATGATAATACATTTAACAGTAAATGTAAATATTAATAATTAAAAATAGATAATGCTATTAGTATGTTTCTGACATCTTATTTTAGATCTCAATATTTTACTCATTTTGTTAACTATGTTTTAAAAGCAATTTCAGTGATATTTNCGCGTAAGGGAACGTTGCTCAGCCACAAAAGAGGACGAGTGAGTCCATTTGCAGCAACATGGCTGGACCTAGAGATTGTCGTACTGAAGTCAGATAGAGAAAGACAAATGTCATACAATATTGCTTATGTAGAGTCTCAGATAAGCAAAAATGAGCTTATGGACAAAACAGAAATAGAGATACAGGCATAGAAAGCAAACTTGTGGTCACCCAGCAGGTAAGAGGGAGAGGGGTAAATTGGAAGATTGGATTTGACATATATACACTGCTATAGATAAAGTGGAGAACTAATAAGGACCTGCTGTACCACACAGGGAATGCTACTCAATATTCTGAAATAGCCTGTATGGGGAAAGAATCTAAAAAAAAGTGGATACGTGTACATGTATAATTGATTCACTTGCACTTTGCTGTATGGCTGAAACTAACACAACATTGTAAATCAACTATACTAAAAAAATTTTTTTAGAAACACCCTTCTCTCTAACAACATCAGGGAGATGAATCAGTAAGATCGTGGCCCTCACATCACTTATTTCCACCTCTGCCTTGGTTGTGTAATGAAAGCTGATCAGGAAAGAAGCCAAGTCCTAGAAAATAAAAGGAACTGGTTATTAACAGTCAATTGTTTTGGCAGTTGACAAAGAATAAAGACACGTGTCCAGTAAACATGTGACAACGTTTTCAACCTCATGTTCACTAAGAAGGAAAAAATTACGAGGTGGAGTACTGAAGTGAGGTCATCATTTTTCACTAAGCAAATGTAAAATAATTTGTCCAAATTTAACCTGGACACAAAGAATCCGTCCCTCTCACACACTGGTTCACTCATCCCTTCATCTGTAGAAATACAGAATATAATCATGAGTGATGGAGAACCAGTCCCCGGCCTCGCGGAAGCCCATCTAGTGGAGAGGAATTTGACCACGTGTATCAGATGCCTTTAAAGCATGACTACACTTTGATCCCACATTCAACATCTGGGAAATGCTTCTCAGAGGAAAATCGAGGAAGTGACTTCAGTAATGTTGCTTTCAGGACGTCCATCTCTTGTCATGTTCATAAGAGTGGAAAATGTCAAACACTTAAATGTATAACACAGTTAGTACTTCCTATCTGGGACACAGCCACACAAAGGAACTCCCAACACTCTTTTAAATGACATATTTGGCAGGGTGTACAGTGATTAAAAAAAAAAAAAAACACGATGTCTTAGCTTCAAAACGGTATTTCAGAATCAGTAATATTTGTGATTGGTGAAGGAAATGGCCACCCACTCCAACATCCTTGCCTGAAAAAACTCCATGGACGGAGGAGCCTGGCAAGTTACAGTCCACGGGGTCGCGAAGAATCAGACACAACTTGATGAACCGTGTTTGTGAATTGACAGGGAGTGAGACAGATTCCAAAAGAGAGTGCTTCTCAGTGACGAGATTATAGACTGTTATTGCTTGTACGCTTGCTCTCTGTATATTTCACCATGAACGTCTATTCCTTCTATAATAGCGAGGGGGAAAGGGAGCGGTTTCTGAAGCTTTGTTCTCGCTTTTAAACTGTTAAAAATTGTTGAGGAATCCCAGAGTGCTTTTATTGATGCATATTAGAGCTACAGAAATTTGCTATATTAGAAATTAAAACTAAGGCTTTTAAGAGCAATTATTTATAAATTCATTTTTTTTAAATGATAAAGCCATACCATGTTAATAAAATTAACACTTTATTAAAAATAGCTCTGTTTCTATTAGCTTCCAACAAAATGATTTGGTTTGTTCCAAAACTGAAACAAAAGGCAAAAGTAATGGGATGCTTTTTAATTTTTGCCTATCATTTTAATTTCTGCCTTCAGAGGAGACGGCTGGATTCTCCAATATGCTCTGTGTCCGATGTGTTTCCATATGTTGCTTTGGTTAAAATATAGGAAAAAAATCCAGCCCCACACATTTCATAGTTGAAAAAGGAAAACGTATTTCAACACCCTCTTCAGATAGTCAGAGGTCGTGTGCTATGAAGCTACCCCAAAACTTGACAAGGGGTGGTTTCTTAAGGTTAGTTGTAGAAGAGATCTGAAGCCATATAATGAGCTTTTTCTTCTCTCTATACCTGTGGGCAGATGAGTGAGAAAAAGGCACGCAGCGTCTGAGTGATAATCCGAACACTGTGTAACCTCATGGGCACCTGGCAGGCTCGGAGTCGCCCCAGATGCCTGGACCAGGGCTGGAGGACCACCATCCTAAAGGCCCAGAAAGAAAGTGTGTCGCTCTGGGGTGGCGCCTAGGAGAGCTGGAGTGAGAGCGCGCCCTTTTGTTTGTTTACTTCTGTTTGAACAACCTTTTGAATTATTTCACTTTCCCCCAGGTGCGTTTCAATTTAAAAAATCAGCTTCCTAAGGTCATTAGCATAGATCAGTTCCTTGGGAGGCAGACTCTGAGACGGAGATTTGCCTCCCGGGAGTTTACTGGGCTGCACGTCCATCAGCCGTTCCTAGGGCAGTGGGGCACGAATGGGGCAAGGCTGGGCAGAGGGAGGAGGGCACTCCTGTCCAGCTGGCAGGGAGCTGAGTCCGCCTTTCGGGGCGCCCCACTGGGGCCGGGTGACAGTCTGAGTGTCTGCACACATCTCTCATGGGACGCGACTGCCAGGGAACATGCTGCTCCGTGGTGGGCAAGTTCCAGAGAGAGAGACGGAGAGCGCCATCACAGCCAAGCCTCCAGGAGCTGGGGTGGCGCCCGGTCCTGGAGCGGCGGCTGAGCGGGCACTGCGCAGCCCTGCTTCAGTGTCGGAGCTGGGGTTGAACTCCGTCCTCCAGCTGACTCTGGGGCCTCAGTAAAGAGACCCTGAAGGCTTTCTTCCTGCGAGGCAGACTCTCCACCCATGCCTATGGGTGGTGACCGTCGGCAGCTCACCCCCAAGCTCATGGCCGGGATGCAGGGCGGGCTCTGGCCCCAGCCTGTCTTCGCTCTGGGCTCTCACGGGCTGGGTTCTGGGGAAGTGGAGGCCTTTTTCTGCAGGTTCACACACCTCCCCATGGTGATGGGAATAAGCTGACAGGCCAGGAAGGGGAAAGGAAACTGTAGAAACTATGCCTTGAAAACTCCAAAGCGCTCGTGTTGATACAGTGAAATAATCGATGTAGAAATATGCACGAGCGCATATGCACGCGTGCGCATGCTCAATCACGTCCGATTCTTCGGAACCCAGAGACTGTAGCCCAACAGGCCCCTCTGTCCATGGGGATTCTCCAGGCAAGAATACTGATCAAGCCCGTGTCTCCTGCATCAGCAGGCGGATTCTTTACCACGGTGGCACCTGGGAAGCCCAGAAATATCTGTGTCCGTCTCTAAAAGACCGCAGGGGGTGTCCCCAGCTACGGGGGCCCCAGGCGCCTCTTACAGCCACGTGGCCGTGAGGAGCGCCGTGGCGGCCTGCGTCTGTCTTTTCTCTGTTCCGGAAGCCCGCACAGAAAGAGATCTCTATGGGCCTGTGGGTCGTGGCTCACGTTTGCTGTCATGCAGACAGAGCTGAGGGGGCTTTCTGACACTCCTGCTCAGGAAACCCCATCCACCTTCCTGAAAGCAGGAAAAGAAAACAGAGGAAACCCCTGCCTGCCCTGCAGTCTATATTTTCTGCCTCTTCTTTCATTCACTGTGAGCAGGAAAACCCCGTGAGAATTCACAGGAGGAGGGAAAATTATTAGCACCTCATAATACCACATTTCCAGCTCGATTTGCAGAAGTATTTACAGATGCTTCTAATGTGAAACAGCTTCCTGACTGAAATCTCTTATGCACAGCACGTTGACAACGGTGCAATATCTAGACAGCTTTAGCCCACGTTCGCAGTAATGAAGTCTTGGAACCAGCGAGAAAGACGGGAGAAAGTCAGATCCTATCATCCCCAAGAACAGGGGCTAACCGGGAAGCCACTAATTCTGACAATGAGAAGGAAGAACCGGATGGCCGAAGCTGGGGCTCTAGCGAGGCGTGAGGTGTCCAGCGCAGTCCGGGTGGATCTGCGCCCCTTCTCGGTGGCCTCCCCGAGCTGTGCGGTTCCTCCTGAAGCCTGTGTGTCCTTACAGATTCTGAACAAGCAGGCGGTGGAAACCACTGCGGAGCTGGTGTTGGAGACTGGTGTGCAAAACCAGGTGGGCTAGATTGCGGGGGCCCCCTTACCCTGTGCACGCTCAAAATCGAGTCCCCAGATCCGGAGCAGAACGCGTGAGGTCATGATTTCCCTTCTCATTGGCGCTGTCACATAGAAGCTAACATCATCACTTTCTCAGCCGTGTCAACTCTCTGCGACCCCATGGACTATAGCCCGCCAGGCTCCTCTGTCCATGGGCTTTCCCAGGCAAGAATGCTGGAGTGGGTTGCCATTTCCTGCTCCGGGGAATCTTCCCAGCCTCCAGACCAAGACCCATACTTTGTGCCAGGCACTGGGACGAAGTGTTTTCTGTGGTCTCATTTGATTCCCACAACAAGTCTATGATGTGGGTGCTGCCAATACCCCCATTTCACAGATGGTAAAACTGAAGCACGGAAAGGGCAAGCCACCGCCTCAAGGTCACACAGCTAGTCAGCCACTAACGCCAGGATTCTTTTTCAGACTGCATGGCTCCAGAGCCTGGGCTTCTCTGCAAGACTAGGCCCTGGGTTTCGCCTTTCACTATCTCCAGAATCAGTCCATGGTTTAATTTGGAGCAAGACATGTGTCTTCTTTGAAACTCTGTTTCCTCCTTACCCGAGTGGGTGCTTCTTCCTGTGTCACGGGATTTTACTGAGGAGCATATCAGGTAATGTGGGCTTCCCAGGAGGCCCTTGTGGTAAAGAACCCGCCTGCCAGCGCAGGAGACATTAAGAGACCTGGGTTCGGTCCCTGGGTTAGGAAGCTCCCCTGGAGGAGGAAACGGCAGCCCACTCCAGCATTCTCGCCTGGAGAATCTCACGGACAGAGGAGCCTGGCGGGCCACAGTCCACAGGGTCGCAAAGAGGCAGACACGACTGAAGCAGCTCAGCACACACACATATATATCAGGAGGAAAAAAGTGACCTGAAAACGCCCGGTGGAGAGCGGACATAGAGCGGCAGGGTGCACACCGGATTCCCTGTCTAGCCCAAGCAGGCTGGGTGCACGGGACTGCACTGTGGTGTCTGGGCCAGTCCCCTCTCAGGGCACCGATCAAAAGCATGACTGAAACTGACTCAGACTGAGTCGGGAGAGGCCTGCGTGCAGGAAGAAGTGTCTGCCACTCTGGCCCGGGGCGGCCTGGAGAAGGCGTCAAAGAGTCTTCAGATTTCCAGGGACTCTTCAACACTGGGACCACCCCCTGCCCACATTCCAGGGAAGCAGTGTGATAAGAGGAGCTGACAGCCTCACGAGTGTATCAGTATTTGCGGAGGGGTGGAGAGCGTAAGCAAGATTAGGAGGAGAAACCAGGTCGTGAGACGTGACGGTGAGCGCCAGCTGAAGCAGGCATGACTGGGAGCGTCCCGCCAGGTGGACAGTCGGAAGTCGGCTCGTCCCCCCAGAAGCCTGTGGACTCGCTGCTGCCTCCAGCCAGGGCCCTGAGCGGGGTTTCATGCTCGGCAGCCACCCTCTTGGGCTCACTAGCAGTTTTATCATTGAACTTGTGTTGTGGACGAGAAACAGCCTATAAGAAAAGTCAGATCAGAGCACTGACGACCTCAAATGCTGGGGAGGGTGTGGAGCAACGGGAGCACTCCCAGGTGGTTGCGGGGACGGAAGACGCTGTGGCCACTTTGGAAGGCAGTTTGGAGGTTTCATATAAAGTTAAACACGCTCATACAATGTGATGCAGCAGTCACACTCCTTGGCATTTTCCCAAAGGAATGGAAAACTTATGTTCACACAAATACCTGCACGTGGAAGTTTATAGCCGTTTTATCCATACCGGCCAAAACCTGAAAGTCACTAAGATGTCTTTCGGATGGTGAACGGATAAATAAACTGGCGTATCCATACAATGGAATATTATCCAGAGCTGAAAAGAAATGAGCTAGCAAGCCATGAAAAGGCATGGAGGAAACTTACATGTGCATTTCAAAGTGAAGGAAGCGCGTCTGAAGGAGGCTGCAAGCTGTGTGATCCAACCATGCGACGTCCTGGGAAAATGAAAACCATGGAGACATTAAAAAGATGAGCTATTTCCCAAGGCTTAGGGGGAAGGAAGGATGAAGAGGCAGAGCGCAGAAGATCTTCAGGACAGTGATGGTATCCTGTACGATACCTCAGTGGCAGACGTGTCACTGTACATTCGCCCAAGTGCCAGGGTCCAGCCCCAGTGGATCCAGGGTAATTCGAAGCGGGGATGGCATGGTGAGGAAAAACTTATTTATTTAGAAATAAAAAGAGAGATTAGGAAGAAATAGTATAGTAGGAAAGTGTAGTGGAGAAAAGATGCTGAATAACTTGGTTTACGCAGACAGCTAATAAAACCTCAAGACAAGAGGTTTGCACCATCTACATTAGGCCACTAGCGCCCGCTTGAATAGCGGAGGGTACCCCACCTTTGGGTCCCTCTCGCGTGGGTCTTAGGAGCCAGGGCAAGTAAGTATACATGGTGAGCCTCCGCACTCCAGACGGGAATTCAGCCTGAAAAGGAGGAGGGAGAGGGAGAAAGAGAGAGAGAGATTCGACACAGGAGAAACCAGTCTTTCCAGTGACTGGCCCCTCCTTTATTATCCGTAAAGGCTTTTTACACTTTGGGTTGTACATAGGGATCAATGGATAATACAAAATTATGCAGCATCAGCAGCCCTGACTGCTATCGAGACCAGCTTTCTCTCTGCATACCTAGCTGTATACATGAGTCTTTACATCATCTTCTGGCCAGAAGGCCAATTAACATTTTATGGCCCTTTTCTGATAAGGGTCTGTCAACCAGAAAACTTAAAAGTGTTGTTCTTTCCAAAGTCTGGTACCACTCTCAGAAAGCATTAAATAAAGTTACATTCTTACTAGCAAAGACACAACAATTTATAACAATGAAAGAGGAGTACAGTGATTTATAACAAAGAGAAAATTGATTAACTCAAAAGTCTAGTGTTGCTAACATCAAAACTACTATATTCCTTTTTCTATATCCCAATTACATTGATTAATATCCTTCAGGTGCCTAAAAGATAAAGAATATGGAGGCCTGGCAGCAGTCATTGACTCAACAGTGAAACCCATCACCAGTATAATTTTTAGCTTTTTAGAAAAGGCTCTATATCTTTAAGATGCTTTAAGCTTCGTGCCTCTCATGGTTGGGGGCTGTAAACAATTCACAAGTTGTAAAAGTCTGGGGGAAACTGTCAGGCAAGTTAGAAAGCCATCAGAGGGGTTTAAACTGAGACATTCTTTTTACATGCAGTAGACTGTTAACTGGAGCTCTGAGTTAGCCCTTTCCAGAGAAAGGTGGTCGGGGATAGCCCCTATTATGTCAGAAGAGTGGAAAGCACAGTACGATAAGGCAGGCAGACTCTGGTTTTGGGGGGTAGATGTTCAGGAAAACCCCGGGGGAACCCCTGAAGCCAAATCACGCCTTTGCATATGTCAGGCTTCCTTCCTTATAACCTTTGCCATGGGCAGGATTCCTCACGCTGGCTCCTGGCACCCAAGCCCATAGAGGATATACCATCAAGAGTGGACTGTAACACAGAGAGAGGGCCTGTGGACGCAGCAGGGGAAGGAGAGGGTGGAGGGACTGAGAGCGTGGCCTTGACGTACTCATAGCCGTGTGTAAAATAGACAGCTAGTGGGATGCTGCTCTGTAAGGCAGGGAGCCCAGCCCGATGCTCTGTGATGATTTAGAGGGTGGGATGGGGCCGGGTGGGAGGGAGGCTCCAGGGAGGGGAGAGGCGATATGTACACAGATATATAGCGATAGGGATATGTAGATAGATATAGTCATGACTGGTTCGTGCTGTTGTACAGAGGAAATCAGCACAGCATTGTAAAGCAGTTGTCCTCTAGTTTAAAAAAATTAGTTAATTTTAAAAAATTCTAAAGGAGAGTGAACACAGAAGATCTTTGGGACAGTGACCTTATCCTGTATGACACTATCATTATCCCGTATGATACATCAATCCATCAAAACTATGGATTTTGAGTAGCTATAATGTAGGTTCATCAATTGTAAAAAATGTCCCATTCTGGAGTGGGCCGCTGATCGTGGGGTAGAGTGTACACGTGGGGAAGCAGCTGGTATACAGGGAATCCCCACACCTTCCTCTCGACTTTGCTATGAAGCTAAAAAAGTAGAGCCTTTTAAAAAACCTGACGGAAAGGGGCAGGTGTGTGGACACAGGAAGGACACGTCATCACACGTCCACTGTCTGTTGCTGCCCATTCACAGGCCTCCACGGTGCCCACAGGCAGGAAATCCCCGCAGGCCCTGGCGTGCAGGTGTCCAGCAAGCCTCCAGGCGAGTAGAAGTGAAGTGTGTTCAGCTGCAAGCGAGTTCGTAGGGGCACTTGCAGCCCGGAGCAGCCTCGGTTTCCATTCATAGTCAGAAACCATCTCAGAGCAGAAAGAAGGCCTCGCATTCTGAGAAACACAGACAGCAGAAGAGCCCGTGGCGCCCCTTCCCCTCACGCCCACTCCCTGTAGGGGCGGCTGAGAGGAGGGACAATGACACAGCCAGCAGCTGCCTCCCCCTCGACCTGCCCTTACTCCTTGGTCAGCTGGCGGCAGACAGTGCGGGTCCCTCGCGTGCGTGCCTCGAGGCAACATCCGTAGTTGAGTCAGTGTGTGTGGCACTTACTCTGCTTTAGTAAAAAAGGGAATATAAGTTGTGTGAATTGGGGTATTCCGAGAAGGAGTTCATTGCATTTAAAACTGATATTGCATGCTAGAAAATTGAATGGCAAAACTCATGCTAATAACTGAAAATTTCAATTTTCCTTTACTTAGAATAGTAAGTAAAATATATAACACATAGTGAGAGGCTGTGGGAGAAAGGAAAATGCTTTCTGTTTTAGAACCTCTGCATGCGTGCTCATGCGTGCTCAGCCATGTCCAACTCTGCAACTCCATGGACTGTAGCCCGCCAGGCTCCTCCGTCCATGGGACTCCCCAGGCAAGAATCCTGGAGTGGCTGACATTTCGTCCTCCAGGGGATCTCTCCAGGGACCCAGGGATGAAACCCTGGTCTCCTGTGTCTCCTGCATGGTGGGCGGATCCGTTACCCCTGCACTGCCTGGGAAGCCCTACGGGACCCAGGACCTCTCCCAGCACTATTTCCTGCTTTTAGAACAAGGGTCTCTGGATTAGGTCCTGCCCAGCACTGAGCCAGCCCTGCCCGTGGGAACACTCCTCAGTAACCCTTGGGGAGGGTCTGTGATATACAAGACAAGCTCCCTGCCTAGACGATGNCCTCTCCCAGCACTATTTCCTGCTTTTAG
The DNA here is from genome assembly GCA_006410875.1 of Neotragus pygmaeus. Classification (NCBI taxonomy): domain Eukaryota; kingdom Metazoa; phylum Chordata; class Mammalia; order Artiodactyla; family Bovidae; genus Neotragus; species Neotragus pygmaeus. The sequence continues at coordinate 11,111 of SJYV01016813.1, read as the reverse complement.
AACAAGGGTCTCTGGATTAGGTCCTGCCCAGCACTGAGCCAGCCCTGCCCGTGGGAACACTCCTCAGTAACCCTTGGGGAGGGTCTGTGATATACAAGACAAGCTCCCTGCCTAGACGATGTTTCTTCGTGGTAAGACGCCATCCACAGGGTACTGCCTGTCCAAATACTGACAGGGGAGCTGGTCCACCCAGGGAGGCCTTGCTGAGCCCTCCTCTACAGCAGGGAGAGGCCATCCTGCTCTGCAGGGTTCTGGGCGTCAGAGACACAGAACTCAGCACACAATAAATACAAAAGCATCCGCAGCCAAGAGGAGCGGCGGAGACTGAGGGCTGGGAGAGCGAGCCGCTGGCTCCCACTCAGCAGCTGGTCAGGCATGGGGTGAGCCTGGGGTCTGCTGTGGGCCTGGGGTCCGCTATGGGCCCGGGGTCTGGGAGCCTGGGGTCTGCTGTGAGCCTGGGGTCTGTGAGCCTGGGGTCTCTGTGAGCCTGGGGTCTGCTGTGGGCCTGGGGTCTCTGTGAGCCTGGGGTCCGCTGTGAGCCTGGGGTCCTCTGTAGGCCTGGAGTCCTCTGTGAGCCTGGGGTCCGCTGTGGGCCTGGGGTCTAGGAGCCTGGGGTCCACTGTGGGCCTGGGGTCCTCGGGAGCCTGGGATCCACTGGGAGCCTGGGGTCCTCTGTGAGCTTGGGGTCTAGGAGCCTGGGGTCCGCTGTGAGCCTGGGGTCTGCTGTGGGCCTAGGGTCCGCTGTGGGCCTGGGGTCCTCTGTGGGCCTGGCGTCCGCTGTGAGCCAGGGTCCGGGAGCCCAGGCCCTCGACCTGCAGGCCTCCTGACCCCGTGCTTGTGTCTGTATTGGCATGCTGTGCACGCCTGACAGCAGCTCAGCAATCGGGGTTGTTACCTTCCCGACTTAAAGGTACAGTGCGGAGCTGGTATCCGGTTTACAGACGTAATTATGGAGCATCTCGTTGTGAGTTCAGTGTTTGTTTCAGCAGTATCTCTGTTCCTTAAACGAGGCTTTCTGAAGGGGCCCTCTCTAGCTCCCCCTACTTCTCCCACCTAGCAGCCTCAGCTTTCGTTTCATAATGAGAATCCCACCCTGTGACTCTGTTTCCTTGCAGTAGTCTGCGTTTAATTATAATGGGCCTGGACAGGGTGGGGGCCTCTAAGCATAGGCCTGTATACAGCTGGTGTTTGACAAGTATTCATGACGGGTGCTGGGATGCATATATTAGTGAACAAAGCCACAGTAATTACTGGTTTTATTTCTCTGGAATGTTTTCTCATGAACACTGAATAACATAGCTCATCACACTTCCCTTTCTGCACTGGCTGTTGGGAAGCTCAAAGCCACATCTGAGCAAGTTTATAAATCCACACATACACTCGCCAGTGGTCTTACTCCCATTCAATGCACCCACTCTCATTTTTCTATCTTCTTTTGTTCAGTTGAGTTCAGCTCAGTCACTCAGTTGTGTCTGACTCTTTGCAACCCCATGGACTGGAGCTCACCAGGCTTCCCTGTCCATCACCAACTCCCGGAGCTTGCTCAAACTCATGTCCATTGAGTCGGTGAAGCCTTCTTTTGTTATCTTTTCTAAAAATTCGTTGACTTATAATTTACATACCATACAATTCACTTGCTTTACTTGCACAATTCAGTGATTTTTGGTATATTTGCAGAGCTGTATAACTATCAGCTTAGCTTTCTGGTTTTGTTTTGGCCATGTGGCCTATGGGATCTTAGTTCCTGGACCAGGGATCGAACCTGTGCCCCCTTCCTTGGAAGTGTGGAGTCTTAACCACTGGACCTCTAAGGAAGTCCCTCGTTATCTTTCTGTTTATGCTTTCCTGTTGTATCACATGTGTCTTCCTAAGATGCTGTAGTAAACATCCTTGCTGGAATTAAATACAGTGAATGGCCCGTCTTGAATTTTTAGCTTGCAGAAAAGAAGAATGCCCTTTCCAGTGCCAGGACCTGTCTCCAGAGCACTAAACCACCCTTCGGTTACCCGCTTTCCAGTACCCACAGGCCTTTGGGAGGGATGTTTACATGACTGGAGGCTGTGGGGGTGAGATGGTGTTTCCTCCCCCTTCGGTGGTGTCTCAGAAAGAATGAAGGTGAAAGGCAGGCAGAACTGCAAAACCTCACAGAACGTGTTTTCCCAGCTTTGCCCAGGCCCTGTGGTCACTGGGGAAGGGAGCTAGCTGCCCGGGTCAGCCTGAGCGGACGCGGCCGGTGAGGACAGGACGCTTGTGGGGCCAGGGAGGCGTCAGCACGAGAGAAGTCGGGGCCTCGGGTTCTCCGGGAGAGGCGAGGCCAGCCCCCGAGCCAGGAAGAGAAGCCGCTCGTGCAGGGTGGCCCGGGAGAGGCGAGCTCCACCCAGGCTTGTGTTTGCCCTGCTCTGTGTATTCAGCCAGCAGGCTTCGGACGAGGAAGCAAAGGGCAAGGAGCCGGGCTCAGTTGACAGCCTGGCTCTGGGCAGCACCAGCTGGACGCACGGCACTCCACGCAGAGGCAGCTCCAGGAGACACTGAGGACAGAAGACACTCCCACCGGGGGCTTGCAGGTAACTGCTTCCAGATCTTTTCAGCGAGGCGGGAGAGTTTGTTCTTTGCGAACGATGAACTGTAGAAGCCAGAGGCCAGAGAGGGTTGAGCTTGACCCTGGCTCTGCCAGTGAGTCACTGTGTGGCGTTGGATCTGCGAGGGCCTCAGTTTCACCATCTGCGAAATGGACCCAAAGATAGCCCCACCTAACAGGGTACGAGGATTACCTGATACAGTGGGCAGTGTTGCGTTCAAAGCAGCAGAAATAACTCCTATCCGCATGGACCCGTTGCGTGTCACTTCAAGTGTAAACCTTGGGGGGAGAGTCAGCAGATGGAGGGGCATGCTGTGTGCCTGGGGGACCACCATCAGAACTAGAGTCCCCCAGTCCAGAGCCAGCTTTCAGTCTGTGTCTAGGGGCAGTGCCTAAGGAGGTGAAGGAGCCGGGGAAGACTACCCCAGGGACTTTTGTGAATCTGGCTCTTATTTAACATTCAAGACCTCCCCTGGAGGCACCTGCAGGATTCAGATCCCAGCAGCAGACTCCAGAAATCTGCATTGTCCTCAGAAGCTCCGTTTACTGCCTTAAGCAGCCATGGTGATGAGAGGCAGGTGATCTGGAGCCCTCCTGATGCCTGATGCAGCCTCAGTCCCTCCACCAACAGGTCGGGTGCCCTGGGGTGGGTGACTTCACTCTCCGAGCTTCAGTGTCTTTGTCTGTAAAATAGGCAAATTAACAGTCTCGAGATCAAAGTGACATCCACGAGCACTGAGGGGCCAAGGCAGGGAACACCTACTGACGTCTTAATGAGCATTGGCTGCTATTTTTATTGTTATCATCATCTCCATGTGATATCAGGAAAATGAGGTTGGGGAGAGGTGGGTAGGGACTCCTGGATCTCTCGGAAGGGAAACTGTGAAACTGGGCTCCCGTCAGAGCCGACTTCAACGAGATGAGTGAGGCCCTGTCCTCTCCTTGGGGGCAGAATTTAAGAGACACCAAAGAACTCCATCTTTGAGATAAATTATATTTTAAAGCAATATTTTTTAAATTTTCAATGAATGTGAAAACATTCACAATGAACCAAGTAACCACACATTTTGTGAAGAATCAGTCCCAGCATTAATTCTGTTTTTTTAAGATAATACATTATTGAAATATATATATATATATTATTTATTTTGATGGCTCAGTTTTCTGGCACTCCATTAAATTTTGCACAAGGAGGCATCTGACCCCACTCTCATCATGTCCTGCTAGAGTTGAGCTGCCTTAAAGGCCTGGAGTGTATAGATCCTGGTGTGTGTGTGTGTGTGTGTGTGTGTGCGCGCGTGCATGCACACGCTCACTCACTCAGTCCTGTCCAACTCTTTGTGACCCCAAAAGGCTCCTCTGTCTGTAGGATGGACTGTACCCCGCCAGGCTCCTCTGTCCATGGGATTTCCCAGGCAAGAATACTGGAGTGGGCTGCCCTTTCCTTCTCCAGGGGAATCTCTCAGACCCAGGGATTGAACCTGTGTCTCCTGCGTTGATAAGCAGATTCTTTACCGATGAGCCACCTGGGAAGCTGTATAGCTGTGCCCCTAAATAAAAACCAAGGGAGGGCCCTGCAAACATGGATTTTGATCCATCAATCAGGGTGGCTGTTTTTTCCCAAAGGGTTCTGAAACTCGGGAAGGGTTGTCTTTGTAGGGAAAGGCATGTGCTTCAGGAGAGAACCGGGCCTGGGTGAGCCCATCCTGGCTGGCTTCTGGTGGCCACGGGGACGCACAGGGAGGTTGGGAAAGGCCCGGGAGGGCAGGGCCGCTCCTGCAGGCCCGCCCGAGCCGCTGGTGGCTCAGCCATTTGTGGAGAGTCACCGTGTCAGCAGCTTCTCCTGCTGCCCAGAGCTGGGCTGGGCTGGGCAGCCTGAAGGGTCTGAATGCCTTAGTCCTGTGGAACCAGGATCAACCTTAGCTCTGCCTCACCAGAACTTTCTATCTGATCAGCGTTACTTTACTCTCCTTTATCCATTAAATCAGCAGATATAACTTGAGGGCACACTCTGTGCAAGTAGGATAAGTGGGGTACCTGCCCCCAAGGAGTTTACGTTCTCAGGGTGAAGGCTTGCATCATTAAGCCTCATTCTCTTTATCTGTGTAATTTGGGGATAACAGGCTGCTGTAAGAGATAACGGAAACAATGGAAGTCACGTGCCCAGCGCTGGGCACCTTGCAGGGGCGATGTGGGGAGGCGCTCACTCTGAGGTGCCTGCCGTCCCTGCCCAACCTCAAAGGGGTCGCCTCCTTGCACAGTGGCCCTGACGCCTCTCCTGCCCCACCTCACTCCTGACCCTGCCAAGCTCATAGTAAGGCTGCAGCTAATGTTACCTACCATCACTATTAGCCTAAAGATGTTTGGGGCAACACTCAGGATAAGGTGCTGAGCTCCGAGCCTTCTAGGAACCATGATGGGTAAAGGGATGCAAACACAAGAAAGCATTCCAGTAGCAAGACTTGATTCCCAGATCTCCTTAAACACTCAGCAGCGCTTTGATAAGGAGGCCCTCGCCCCGAACCCACACATACCAGGGCACAGGGCTGGGGCGCAGAGAGGAACGGCTTTCAGCCCTCTCTGCACACAGCAGCCCGTGTTCCAGCATGGTGCAGGACTGCGGTTGGTGCAGGACCGCGGGGCCCAGCACGTCTGTTCTCGTCACTCACCTTGACGCTGTCTTTGGAGCTGGGGGCAGAGGGCTTGTTCTGCTGGGCATGCCAGCCTGCTCCTGTTGGCACCGCCCTCAGTGGGTGGTGAGCAGGGCCCCCAGTTTACCTGCATTCCACTGCATTGATCAAAGGTGTTTCCATTTACCCAGTGACTAATTCTGTCACCATTGCGCTTTGAGGACTTCCTCCTCCATCTGACAGTCATTTAACTGCCAGCAAGGCCGCTGTAGAAACGCTCTTTCTCTAGGGCAGCAGGTACCATGTTTGATATTTGATCTGTTTGGAGAAGGAGGACATATCGTTAACTTGTAGCTCAGTGAAGAGTCAGTGGTGGGAGGGGTGGGCAGGGACAAGAGGAAAGGTGTTTAAGGGAAGGGACTTGTACGGAGCAGCAGCGTGGAGACTGAGGGCTCGGGAGAGAATGCAGACATTCAATCGCATCATATGGTAAATGTCACTGTATTGGCAACCATATTACACTATATAAATGTGTCAAAGTACATGTTGCACCTTAAGCTTATAAATGTTACATGTCAAAGTCATTCAGTTAAAACCCTCTAAAACTGATTGATTGATTAATTACGTTAAAGGAGTCCGATGAACGCCAATCCCTGGAGTAAACAAGGAGAGATGCAAAGGAAACTTCCCTGAATGGCTAATTCACTTGTGGGTCAAAACAGAGCTAAAGTGATTACAACAGTAATAGGAGAAATGAACAGTGCGAACTAACATTTTTCTCATCTGACTGTTGCCAAGCCCTTGGGCTAAGTCTTTCCAAAGACTACTGATGACTTTTCAATTTTTTATTCACTTTAGATCTGGCTATGTTCCTTGACTAGTTATGATTTTGATTTCTCATTGCAAAAACAGATATGCAATAAATATTTTATGGTCTATGTTGCATTACATTATATGCACATACTTAATAAAATTTAACATAACTTATACGGTAGAGGAGACAGTAAGTGTAAGAAAAAGTTTAGAGCTTAAACTGTAGAGCCAGGCTGCTAAGGGTTAAGTCTTGATGCTCCCTCTTACTAGCTGATGATCTGTATTAGTCAGCTCAAGCAGTGTAACAAAAAAACCAAACAACCCACAGACTGGGTGACTTGAACAACAGATATTTGTTTTCCCACAATCCTAGAGGCTAGTAAATCCAAGATGAAGATCCTAACTAATTCTGGTTTTGGTGGAAGTTCTCTTCCTTGCTTGCAGCCCTCACACCTCTGACCTCTTGTGGGGTCCTCACATGGCAGAGAGAGAAAGCAAGGTCTTGGGTGTTTTCTCTTGTAAGACTGCTAATCCTTAGGGTCAGAGCCCCACCCTTATAACTTTCTCTAATCTCTCTCTGAATACAGTCATGCTGGGTTAGGCTTTCTACAGGTGAATTTGTAGGGGAACATAATTCAGCTCATAGCATGGTCTTAGGCAAGGAATTCAGGCTCTCTGGACTCACGTGATGTATCTGTAAAATGGGGACACTAAAAATGCCCACCTCGGGAGCCCCCGCCGGCCTCATGGTCAGGATTGTCATCTTCGCTGCCACGGCCTGGGTTCGATCCTCGGTCAGGAAACTGAAATACTGCGTGCCACATGGACAGTTCGGCCAAAAAAAAAAAGAGAGAGAGAGAGTGCTTTGAAAAGGTCGCAAACAATTTCAGACTCGCCAAGATGGCTGTGATTTGTGGACGTCAAAAGCCAATGCCCTTCCTCTCTCTGAGAATCCGGACCCTGGTTCTATGTACCAGGGGCGTCAGCATCTGGGGGAGTCCCTGGCCCAAAATGTCCAGGATGGCACCTCTCAGCCCTCGCCATCATGGAAGTCACCCGGAGATCCTGGAAATATTCTGATGCCCGGGCCCCGGCCAGGGGCTGTGATGGGATGGGTCTGGCGGGGCCTGGACATGGGGACTGAAATCTCCCGTGGGGGTTGGAATGTGTAACAGTGTGAAGACTGGCCACAATAACAGAGCTGAAAAGTGGAAAGTAAGGAGACTTTCTCCTCTGAATGACCCCCAGCCAAAGGCCTAGCCCACGTCCTTCAAATGCTAGGCCCCGGAGTCTAATTTCAAAACCAAACCTCTCTGCCATATGGAGACTTGTGTTTAATGTCAGATTAAAGGAGAACATTCATAAGAACAAAACTACGCATACCATCAGATCATGAAAGGGCGTTTTGATACCACCTTCAATTTTTTTTTTTTTTTTTGTCCAAAATAAAAACTGAGCTCTTTCAAAGAATGTTTTTCTTGATGGAGAAAACTCATCATCTGATTTATACTTCTCTTCTGTTGGAGACTGGAGGAAGCTTCATCACAGACAGGAATGGTCTAGTCTGGACCACCTGCAGCCTCAGTTTTGCCATCTGATAAATGGGGATAAAAAGTGTTCCTGCCACACAGAGTCCCTGACACGGCTTTCAGGGTGATCAGCTCATTCTGGCTTGCCTGGGGCTTCCCTGGCTGTAACAGGAAAGGTCTGCCTCCCCAGAATGTCCTCATCCCCAGGACATCCTGAGGGTTGCTCTCCATCACAGGCCCGCATATCTGTGTGCACTTGCTGAAAATACAGATCCAGGATTCCGGCCTGACTGTGTGAAGTGATCACGGAAATCAGAAGCGCCGCCAAGTTCTTTAGCTGTTTGTATCAGACAGTTCTGAAAGTATCAGTGATGATCACGGTGACATTTCTAACCACGAAGAACACCTTCAGGGCACGCCTTCACCATGTGCAACTGCCTATTTGGGGCACCTTCCACGTATTAGTGCCTTGAACTCTCACAGCAACCTCCAGAGTGTGTGCCCTCATTATCCCCATTTTACAGAAGAGGAAGCTGAGGCCCCGTGAGGCTCGGTAACTTGCCCGGTGTCACTCATTCAGTAGGTGGCTGAGTGGGGATTCGCACCTGCGTGTTCAGCCCCCAGGGCCCACACCCTTATTTGATGGCTCTGCTCTCTACCTAGAGGTCTCAGCACTGGTGCGTCCCCAGTCAGCTGTGATCAACATTACTTCCTTATCAGTTGCACCATCTTTGGGGTGGGTGTCCCTGGTGGCTCAGATGGTAAAGAATCTGCCTGCAGTGTGGGAGACGCAGGTTCGATCCCTGGATCAGGAAGATTCCCTGGAGGAGGAAATGGCAACCCACTCCAGTATCTTGCCTGGAGAATCCCATGGACGGAGGAGCCTGGTGGGCTACAGTTCACGGGGGGTCTCAAAGAGTCAGACCCGACTGAGCGACTAAAAACAGCAGCAACATCTTTGGGGCAGAAAAGGACTTGCCACGCTCATGCAAACCTTTAACGAAAGGTGTAATCGCTAAACGTGAAAGCCTTTCCTTTGCCCTCCCCAGACATTTTGGCCTTACTTGTGGGCTGCAGTCCACGGAGTCGCAGAGTCGGACAGAACTGAGCGCACAGGCACCGCAGGCCCAACACGATTGTTTAGGCCAATACTGACGTTGACCGGTAGGTGGCAGTAACCGTTTGTTTTCGTCTCATGGAAATCTGGCCCCTTGCAAAATTTGAAAGGCAGAAGCAATTTCACAACACATATGTTGTAACTGCTGGCGGAAACCAATGTTATCTGAGTCCAAGTTGTCCCTGAAAAAGACGTGCAAATGGATTTTCCTTCTTTCAGGCCATTTGGCCTCGACACTGCCGGAGAGGCGCCTTAAAACCTGCAATGGGCAGGATACGAAACCCAGACTTGCGGGTTGAAAGTTTCTGTCGGGTCTGCACACACCACAGCTCTCTCAGGGCAAAGATTTTTCATAACCTCAAACATTTTAATTGACGTTACCTCCGAAATTGGATTAAATGTGAATTGAATAATAGGAGCTCTGTGTAAGCCCATTGGTAAGTTGTTTTTAACTTTGTTAAGAGCTAGATTTAGATGGAGACACCATCTACTGTGTATACATTTTTGCAAGTGGCCTCGGTTGAGGCGTTTAACCTACGAATTTCAGTTTTCTCATCTGTAAAATTGGAACGATGATACTTCTGCCTTGTGGATTTGTTGTAAGGAGTAAATTCATTTACAGCACGTGGAGCTCTCAGGACAGTTTCCCAGCAGGTGATGAGCACTCACCAAATTTGTTATTATTATATCGGGGCATCCCTGGTGGCTCAGCCAAAGCAAAAGACACAGGTTCGATCTCTGGGTCGGGAAGATCCGCTGGAGAAAGGCATGGCTACCCACTGCAGTGTTCTTGCCTGGAGAATCCCATGGACAGAGGAGCCTGGCGGGCTACAGTCTGTGGGGTTACAAAGAGTCAGACATGACTGAGCGACTAACACGTGATTTAGCAACTAAATTACAACGTTATTTTTATTAATATTACTATCGTTCAAACATAACGCTATTTATTGAAGCTGTGCCGGGTGTCTCTTGCTGTGTGAAGCTTTTCTCAGGGCGCCGGAGGGGCCTGCGCTTCAGATGCGGCACAGGGGCTCCTCGCTGCGGAGGCGCTTCTCCCTGCGCAGGCGCTCCTCGCTGTGGACGCCCTCCGCGTCGCAGCGCACGGGCGCTCGGGCTGAGGGCTCGCGGGGCTGCCGCTCGTGGGCTCAGGAGTTGCTGCTCCCGGCTCTAAAGCCCAGGCCGCAGCGGCTGTGGCGCACGGGTTTAGCTGCTCCGAGGCACGTGGGAGCTTCCTGGACCAGGGATCAGATCTGTGTCTTCTGCACCGACAGGCGGGTTCTCTACCACTGAGCCACCAGAGAAGCCGCTCCTATTACTGTCTCATCATTACTATGGTCGTTAGCGTTGTCATTATTTTTATACACAGTGGGTTCAGTTCCTGGTCAGTCTTAATTTGGGCAGCACTTAATCTCTCAGCTGCTTCAATCTCATTATTTGCAAAGTGAGTATATGTTACCGAGGCTGATGTTGAGCAAAACCTATAAACTTTCTAGAAAAGGCCAGACAGTAAATATGTTAGGCTTTGCAGGCCATATGGTCTCTGTTGAAACTCCTCAACTCTGCCTCAGTACATGAAAGCAGCTGTAGGTAGACTATAGATAAATGAATGGGCATGGCTGTCTTCCAATAGAATTTTATTTATGGATACCACAATTTGAATTTCATATAATTCTCATGCATCACAATCTATGATTCTTCTGATTTTTTTTTCCCCAACCCTACACAGGCCGTGGACTGGATTTGTTCCCCAGCTGTCATTTGCTGGCCCTGGCCTTGAATATCCAATATTATTTTCGCAGTATCCCATTTATAGATGAAGCGATGGCCTATTGGGAGTATGCACATCTTGGACTTTATAAAAGAAAATATTGCAACATAACTGGGGTTCTGTATGTTTTAGCACTGCCCAGTTTTATTTCCTGTTGTAATGACCTGTTGTTAGTATATAAAATCCCAATTCTAATATCTACCAGGTTGCCCCAAGAAAGCCCTTTTGTGGCCTCCCAAATTTCTGATGACTCAAGTCTCCTCCCGTGGATATCCTTGGAGATGCATTGGCTGCGTTTGGCCAAGAATTAAAATCCCTGGCTGTTATTCCAAAAGCCAGCAGGCTGATGAGTCGGCAGCCAGGTCTTTGGAGAAGGGCTACATTGGAATCAATGTGTGCGTGAANCCTTGGAGATGCATTGGCTGCGTTTGGCCAAGAATTAAAATCCCTGGCTGTTATTCCAAAAGCCAGCAGGCTGATGAGTCGGCAGCCAGGTCTTTGGAGAAGGGCTACATTGGAATCAATGTGTGCGTGAAAAAGCAGCTTTTCACTAGTCAGGTAGCGCAGAGGGACTGAAGGAGCCCCACCTCTGGAAGCAGACATCCTCTGGGCCAAGACCTCATGTGGCCCTTCTCTGGATGTGCGTCCTGGGCGCGTTCAGGAGACTCGATTCCCT
>SJYV01016812.1:73521-109524 GCA_006410875.1 Neotragus pygmaeus | reverse complement strand
ACTCAGCTTCTTATTATGTTGATAAATTAGTGAATTCAGGTTTTTAGTTAAGGCTTATTACAGGGCCAGTGCTGTGCTAGGGACTGTGGAGGTGTTTTAGAAAGTCAAATGATCCATTTCCTTGCCAAGGAAACTGCAGGCCTGTTGGGGGAAGAAAGAGCCATTACTAGACTCCCGTTAGATCTTATTTTGCATATCAACCGTTGGGAACTCTGACAGTTGAGTTGCTTTTGACTGTCTATTTACATAATTGTTTGTTGCCCTAAGAGGGATAAGAAGAGGCTGGGGAAAATGTACACAGTCACCCTCTGTATCTGCAGGTTCCACATCTTTGGATTTAACCAACTGCAGATAAAAAGTATTCACAAAAAAATTTTAGAAAATTCCCAAAAGGAAAATTTGAATTCATCATGCTCCTGAGACTATTTACATAGCATTTATACCATTTTAACAACCATTTACATTATATTAGGTATTTTAAATAATCTAGAGATTGTTTTAAGTACATGAGACAAGGTGCATAGGTTATACGCAAATACCATGCCATTTTATTTAAGGGATCTGAGCATTCGTGATATTTAATATTTGTGGGGATTGTGTAATCAACTCTCAGCAGATATGAAGGACTGTACTGTGAATTTCCATGGGCTCTGATTATCTGAGTTGAAGATTAAAGAAAGAGCTGTTACTGGATTCCTCTCAAAGGTAATTTTGCCCTCTTTGCCTCCTAGGACCTGGGGCTGTTTCTATCATAGTGGAAAGAAATGCTGGAAACTAAATCTCCTTTGCTTGCACATGTGGGATTCTTGACAAGTGTTGTTGCAACTAGACCACATTTTGGCTCTCTTCAGCTCTATTTCTACCTGGTGCCTCAGCCTTCACTGACTTTAAGACAGTGGTTCTCCAAGTATGGTTTGTAGATTCCTGCTGGTCTCTTGGACTCTTGGTCCCTATATCCAAATTTTCATAATAATATAAAGTGTTATTTTCCCTTTCATTTTGTTGATATTTGTACCAATGATGCAGAAATCAATGACTGGTAATTCTACTGCTTTAGCGCAGACGAAAGCAGTGGGCCCATCTTGTATTCACTCTTCTACATGATACTCTTCCCTACCACCAGACACTCAGAGTTTTAAATGTCCTGAAGAAACAGAAAACATGACCATTTTTGGTCTTGCAAGCAGTGTCCTTCATCTGACTGTTTTGAAAATATGGTTATTTTCCATAAGGTGTTATTTGTTGAGTATTTTCCATATTCTATGTGATGAAAGGGGATGTATGTGTGAAGTACTTCTACTGCATTTCAAAGTATGAAGATTGTGTCTACGAAAAGTACCGTGGGACTAAATTACTCCAGTCTCTTTTCTACAGAATATCAGTTTTGCTTGAAAGAACAACTGATAGACACATTGCGGTTTTTCAGACAGGGAAATCTGGCAGGCATCGTCTCAAAAAAGAATGAAGGGAGTTTGCAACTGTAAAAAAAATAACTGACAGAATTTGTTGCCAATGATAAAATTCATGTCTCTATGAACAATTAAAATTATAGAAAACATTAAACTGCCCTGTGACAGCTTCTCAATGCTGAAAGAACTTTCTTGGGAGACGGGTGGTAAGAGTAATGAATATGATTTTTTAATATTGCCTAATGAAATGTGTCGGTAATTGGAAGATGTTATAAAATCAAGGATGGATAAAAAGATCCATTTGAAGTGCAATAGAGACAAATGGACTTTAAAGTATCTAAGTATGAAAAGTTTGTTGAGATGATTTCAGATTCCAAGTTGCAACTAGTGCTTTGGTGTAGTATCAAAGGATAGGCACCACAATTATTTGAAAAGTATATAAAAATATTTCTGCCTTTTCCCATTATATATCTGTGTAAAGCAGAATTTTCTTGAAATACTTCCATTGAAATAACACATTCCAACAGGTTGAATACCAAACACATAGTGTACCTCAGGGTCTTTTCTTTAGTTCTTTCTCCCTTAATGGTTCTTTACTGTATGATCCGAGTTTGGCCAAATCCTAAGTATATCCATTCTAATTACACATTTTAAAATGGGGACCCATTGACCACTGTGGTATCTTCTTGGGCCAGGGTTTAATTTATCTTCTGGCCTCCATAAGTCCTAACCCTAACAGGCAACATGATGGCTTTTAGGATTCCCAGGTATCACTGTCAGATTAGGCATATGTATCCAATAACTCACAATAACTCATGTTTGGGTATTCCCCTTCTCAGTTATTCTGGAGATAGCTGAAGGCCACTTTAGGGGAAGATTAGGGCAAGATTGATGTTTATACTTTATATACTTGTAAGAATATTACAAGTGCCTTACTTAAAGGAACATTGTCTCCTTTATATTAATGGGTTCTGGATCTGTGAATTCACTCAGATTTAGTAACAATGAGAGATCACAACTTTCCAGTGTAGTAATTTACATGAACAATTCTCATTTTTTTCTTAAATAAGACAAATAATTGGTTTCTCACATTTTTAATCCCTAGGAACACCATGCTCTATTATCCTTGGTCATAAATCTTTGTGGATCAAGGCACTTTGGTTGTCAACATAAATCTTGCTATCCATTACAGTAACTATGTGTCACGTTAGGGATTTCCACCTAGTTTCTGCCATTCCAGAATCCCATCATTCCTGCTGATTCCACATATCTTAGTTCTAGGACAGCCATAATCAAAGCATCAAAATGAACAAGGCTTCTGTACCTGAGCATCCTTCACTGTGCTGGTGAACTGTTTGTTCTCTGAGCCTTCCTGTGAAGTGTGGGCAGATGGCAGGTTCTCCAATCTTATTGTAAATATGCATTTTTATATTCTTATACTCTAGAGTTTTTCATCAATAACTTTCTTAAGGCAGTTCTGACATCTCGACAACATTTGTTGTAGGTTAGTGTTGTGTCCTAACTTTAAGGAGTCATCTCAGAAACATAGCTGGACTGGCACTCAGCGTCCTTGGTGAATCCTGAGGGAGTCTTCCTCATGACTGCTGCCAAAACACAAGTCTATGGGCCTGATGCACAGTGAGGCCAAACAATGCCAAAATGTCGGAGTTTGGAACAGAGAAATGTTTATTGAGGGCTCTGCAAGGAGATGGGTGACTCATGCCTTAAAAACATCAAACCCCACAAAAGCTCTGGGCAGAGCCCTTTCCTAGGTGAGGGAAGAGCATGGTGAGTTGTTGTAAAGTCTCGCTGTCAGATCCTGTGTTCTTGAGGTCAGGTCACGGTCAGGTAACAATGTTTCTGTAAATCCCTATCAAACAAATGTTATCCTTTGTTCTGACAAGGAAGGGCAGGGTCTCCAGGCGCAACTTTCACCCTCTGAGGTCCAAATCCTGGCTGAAGAAGAGGCAGATTTCAGCTGGCAGCTCTCTCAAGGCCGGGTCCCCCCAGTGCTTTCTATGCAGACTGCTGCTGCCATCAGGTCGCAGAGGCAGGGATGGGGGAAGGGTTGTTTGCCGCCTTAAGGTCTGGGCTGGGCCAGTGAGTGGCCCTGGCAAGGGCGGTGGTGTCTGGCAAGACACAGCCCCCAGCTGTTCCCTGTGGCCCCCCAGTTCCCCCTCACTGACTCCAGTCAGGTGAGCTAAAAGCCCCTACCTCCCAGAAGGCCAGGATCAGCCTCTTACCTCAGTCTCCTAACGACCACCACTCCGCTTTGGACAGTAGTGGAATACCTCCCTAACGGTTGCTCAGTGACAGTTGCTTGTTTGGGGGAGGGGCCCATTGGGGGAGGGGCCATTGCAGCTCTGACCAATGGCTGAGCAGGACCTCTAACGGTTGCTCCCGGACAGTTGCTCACTAATGGGAGAGGCCCTGGGAGGGGCCCATCCCAGCACCCAGCAACCACCGGGTGGTCTCACTATAAAGGCGGTAACCGCTGCCTGGTGAACCGTAGTTGCTACCATCTGACCAGGTCAAGAATTTCCTCTCTAAGTGTCTGTTTTTTAGGGTCGATTCTGTGATGAGTATCCTTCATCATAGTTTCTGTCAGTTTATTCAGGGGGAAGTCTTTTCAGGGAACAGAGTGGGGAACTGGGGAGAGTAGCCAGAGAAGGTGGGAAAGCCAGTATAAGGTTCATTTTGTCCGTGTTCCTACTGTGGGCAACTGAGGCTAGACAGACTGCCCTTGTATAATAAGCCTCAAGGTTCAGTTCAGTCAGTTCAGTCGCTCAGTCGTGTCTGACTCTTTGCGACTGAGTGTTATCACGGCACGCCAGGCCTCCCTGTCCATCATCAACTCCCAAAGTTCACTCAGACTCACGTCCATCGAGTTGGTGATGCCATCCAGCCATCTCATCCTTGGTCATCCCCTTTCCCCCTGCCCCCAATCCCTCCCAGCATCAGAGTCTTTTCCAATGAGTCAACTCTTCACATGAGGTGGCCAAAGTACTGGAGTTTCAGCTTTAGCATCATTCCTTCCAAAGAACACCCAGGGCTGATCTCCTTTAGAATGGACTGGTTGGATCTCCTTGCAGTCCAAGGGACCCTCAAGAGTCTTCTCCAATACCACAGTTCAAAAGCATCAATTCTTAAGTGCTCAGCTTTCTTCAAGGTTCAGTTCAGTTCAGTCGCTCAGTCGTGTCCGACTCTTTGCGACCCCNGCATTCAGATGCTTATATCTTTCCTTTTTTCCTTTGCTTTTCACTTCTCTTCTTTTCACAGCTATTTGTAAGGCTTCCCCAGACAGCCATTTTGCTTTTTTGCATTTCTTTTCCATGGGGATTGTCTTGATCCCTGTCTCCTGTACAATGTCACAAACCTTCATCCATAGTTCATCAGGCACTCTGTTAGATCTAGGCCCTTAAATCTATTTCTCACTTCCACTGTATAATCATAAGGGAGTTGATTTAGGTCATACCTGAATGGTCTAGCGGTTTTCCCTACTTTCTTCAATTTAAGTCTGAATTTGGCAATAAGGAGTTCATGATCTGAGCCACAGTCAGCTGCCGGTCTTGTTTTTGCTGACTGTATAGAGCTTCTCCATCTTTGACTGCAAAGAATATAACAGTCTGATTTCGGTGTTGACCATCTGGTGATGTCCACGTGTAGAGTCTTCTCTTATGTTGTTGGAAGAGGGTGTTTGCTATGACCAATGCGTTCTCTTGGCAAAACTAGCCTTTGCCCTGCTTCATGCTGTATTCCAAGACCAAATTTGCCTGTTACTCCAGGTGTTTCTTGACTTCCTACTTTTGCATTCCAGTCCAGCAACTTGTATAGCAATCCTTTTTTTTCCTTATCTGATTAAAATGTTAAATACCAAATTTTTCCATGTATTTTCATCCATTTCTGTTCTTTTTATCCTATTTTACTGTCTTACTGTCTGTTCACATATCAGTATTTTAATTATTTGAGCTCCGCAAAGTGTTTTGGTATTCAACAGGTCTGCCCTTCTCCCTTCCAGAAAATTTTCCCGATATTTTCTTTTTTCCATGTGAACTTTAGAATACTTACCTTCTACTACCCTAAAAATCCTGTTGATATTTGTTGGGATGGCCTGAAATCAGATGTTCATTTAAGGGAGGATCTGTATCTTTACATTGTTGTTCTTCTCTTCCTTTGTCATTTCTTACCCTTTCTTACTCATTTATCACCTGACTTTCTGCTTCCCTCCTGTTGGTAGGCCCACAGTCTCCGAAACTTTAATTTTTCTTTTTGATAGCAAAGACACAGAAATTATGGGATCCTAGGTCTATGAGTTTGAAGCTAGTTAGAGAAGTTGCCTCATTCTTAATAGCCGTTGCCCTTCTTCGTACAGGACCAGCCTCATTCTTCTTCTCTTCTGGGTCAGGGTGTTCTAGAACCTTCAGGTGTCAGTGTTCCAGAGCATTCTCAGGTTCTTCAGATCATGAGCTGGCGCACCCCACAAGACAAGGGGGCCTGCAGCTGAGCTGAATGTTTGTCTTGCAGACAAGAGTGTTTGAATCTTTTTATTGTTTCTTTTAGGACAGGAAGTAAAGATTCCTGGTACCATTTGGTTATTCCTTTGTTCCCTGAAATGGTAAAGAGTCTGCCTGCAATGCAGGAAACCTGGGTTCAACCCCTCGGTTGGGAAGATTCCCTGGAGAAGGGAATGGCTAACCACTCCAGTATTCTTGCCCGGGGAATGCCATGGACAGAGGATCCTGGTGGGCTACAGTCCATGGGGTCTTTAAGAGTCAGACAAGACTGAGTAAGTAACACTCAAGACTGAGTTAGTAACCCTAACACTAACTGACTTGTGGACAAACTTTACCCTACTCTTCTATAGTAATAAATATTCAAAATCCTAGTTTAAAGCAAAAAGCATTTTTATTTATTTTAAAAATACTTATTTATTTGGCTGTGCTGGGTCTTCGCTGTGGCATGTGATATCTTTAATTGCAGCATATGGGGTCTAGTTCCCTTACCAGGGCTCAAACCCGGCCCTGCTTGCTGGAAGTGCAGAATCATAGCCTCTGGACCACCAGCGAAGTCCCCCCAGAGTGTTTTTTTTTTTTTTCCAGAGAGTTTTTAAATGGAGGATTTACAGCAGGTATTACACATCGACCTCTGTCATTGCGACATGCACCCCATCTGTGAAAGGAACACTCAGATCATTTCTGGGTGGGAATCAGCCAGGGGTTTGAGGCCCAGAGGTGTGGGTTTTCCTAAGGGCCTGCTCAGCTCGCTGCTTGCCTTTCTCCCTTCCTGCCCTCTGGATCCCCGACATTGTTCCTCATCTTTATGTCCAGGTAGTTCTTGGCTCTGGCAAGCCCTTTCCCAGGCTGTATATCTGTCCCTCCTTGTGGGTTTCTCTGTCCGCTTCTCAGGGGACATCTGAGGCTGCTTCACTTCTCTGGTGCCCAGGTGCCCTTTGGCCTACTTGGCATTTTCTTCACTTGTCCTGAGCAGGTCTGTAAGGAGACACACACTTCCATGCAGTCATATTTGCCACAACTGTGTTGCAGCCGCCTCTTTTTTTTTTTTTTCCCTGTCTTTTTTAAAAAAACTCTGCTTGTCCTCTCTGTCTTGCAGCAGCTTTTTTTTTTTTTTTGGCTTTGCAGCATGTAGGATTTTAGTTCCCTGACCGGGGGCGAACCCTCACCCCTGCATTGGAAGTGCAGAATCTTAACCACTGGACCCCCAGGGAAGTCCCTAGCCACCTCTTAATGTAATTCCTGTGCCGTGTTTTGTTCAGGACCAGGAGTGTTAAAATTGAAAGTCCTTTTGAAACATAAGGGAGGGTGAGAGGTGGGGAGAGCAATTCTATCTCAAAACAGGATCTGATTACCTGCTTCGATGCCATTGAGCTAGTACTTTCCAGAAGAGGCAGATTGTAGAGAGACTGGCTATGGATATCCTAAGGTTGTGTAATAGCAGAAAGATAGAGACACACTAGTCATGCACTAGCCCCAGTCTTGGCATTTGTCTGTCCTACTTGAACCTCATCTTCTGGGTCTCTGAGTGTGATTGTTGAGTCCTGTATTGATCTTTCCGAGCTCATTTCTCTTTTTTTTCCCCACTTGACTAAACTTGGCCAACTCTGGCTTTCTGCCTGAGGATCTTTGAGTATGTCACTCTATCTGCCTGGGTCACTCTTCATTTTTCTCCTGGCTGACTTCTTTCATCCTCCAGGTGTTGACTTCAGTGACTACTCCTCAGAAAAGCCTTTGTTGGGTTCCCAGTCTAACATAGGTCTCATCTGTTCTGCCTCACGGCATGACATTCTTCTCTTTCTGACATGTAACACAGTTTATAATTGTGTATTTATTTGTGTGTCAGTGTATTTAATGGAAGGTGTCTTCAACTGGACATAGGCCATGTTTATTCAGCCACTGTGTAATTAGTCCTGGATTGTTGTAGAGACACAGGTAATACTTGGGCAAGAAATGAATGAAAGAATAACGTGAACTTGCTGGACTCTTTCTTCAGTTCAGTTCAGTCACTCAGTCGTGTGCGACTCTTTGCGACTCCATGGGCTGCAGCATGCCAGGCCTCCCTGTCCATCACCAACTCCCGGAGTTCACTCAAACTCATGTCCATTGAGTCGGTGATGCTGTCCAACCATCTCATCCTTTGTCTTCCCCTTCTCCTCTTGCCTTCAGTCTTTCCCAGCATCAGGGTCTTTTCATATCGAATGTTTTTTTTTTTTTTNAACTCCCGGAGTTCACTCAAACTCATGTCCATTGAGTCGGTGATGCTGTCCAACCATCTCATCCTTTGTCTTCCCCTTCTCCTCTTGCCTTCAGTCTTTCCCAGCATCAGGGTCTTTTCATATCGAATGTTTTTTTTTTTTTTCTTATCGAATGTTTTTTCATCAGGGTCTTTTCCAGTGAATCAGTTCTTCACATCAGGTGGCCAAAGTATTGGAGTTTCAGCTTCAACATTAGTCCTTCCAATGAATATTCAGGACGGATTTCCTTTAGGATGGACTGGTTGGATCTCCTTGCAGTCCAAGGGACTCTCAAGAGTCTTCTTCAACACCACAGTTCAAAAGCATCAATTCTTAGGCACTCAGCTTTCTTTATATGTATGGATATAGTCACTACTGGAAAAATCATAGCCTTCACTAGACAGAACTTTGTTGGCAAAGTAATGTCTCTGATTTTTAATATGCTGTCTAAGTTGGTCATAACTTTTCCTCTAAGGAGTAAATGTCTTTTAATTTCATGGCTGCAGTCACCATCTGCAGTGATTTTGGAGCCCCCCCCAAAATAAAGTCTGTCACTGTTTCCACTGTTTCCCCATCTATTTGCCATGAAGTGATGGGACCAGATGCCATGATCTTAGTTTTCTGAATGTTGAGCTTTAAGCCAACTTTTTCACTCTCATCTTTCACTTTCATCAAGAGGCTCTTTAGTTCTTCACTTTCTGCCATAAGGGTGGTGTTATCTGTATATCTGACTCTTTCTTAGCCCTTCCTGTAACGTGCTGATTAATGTGGTTGTGATTGGCAGATTGTGGCGTGTCCTGAAGGGCTTCCTCCAAAGAGCGTGCCACCTGGAGCCGAGCCCGAGTCCTTCAGTCACCAGCTTCTGCCTGTGGATCCCCAGGCCGAACACGAGCCACAGAGGCCTCATCTTCTGGAGGAAGACGGTTAGAACCTGGGCTTCTGTGGGATGGGTATGGGCATCCTGGCTGTGTGGGTAAGCTGTTCTTGTAGCGAGAGACCTAGGTCTGGGCAGCCTCTCTGCAGTTAGCATCATCTGGAGGTTGGGAAGGGTGGGGGTAGGGAATCGAGTCCTTCATCAGCTTGGAGGCCAGGTAGGAGCTGTACTAATATCCAGTGCCATGTGAAACCTGTATTGTGGCTGAAGACAAGTCTAAGTACAAGTACTGTTAAAAGATCTAGAAGTCTTTTATGAAAGTATCATTGTGGTTTTGCAATGGTTTTCCAGCTCTCCCTCATTCATTTTGTTGTCCTAAGGCTCACATTGACAAAGCCCTCCAGTTCCTAACCGCACTTCAGGCTGTTTGGCCATTCGTGTGAAATCTGATTTTAAGCTGTGTTTCACAGGGACCTTTAGAGCATCTGACCTCTATTTCTCTCCTTCAATCCTTCTCACCCTCACCTCACTGTTACTGACCTCTATGAGACACGTCAAGGAGGAAAAGTGCACACCTAGTATCTCATTTATGAGGATATATGTCCACAAGTCTGTCATCTCTAATCAGAATCTCTTGCTATGGGCTGTAGATTCTTTTTTTATTTGGCCAAGCCCTGCTGCCTGTGGGATCCTTGTACTCCAGCCAGGGATTGTACTCATGTCCCCTGCATTGGAAACACAGAGTTTTAACCACCGGACCATCAGGGAAGTCCCTGGATATATTTTAGAATTTAGAATTGTTAAGATTTACTAAGATGATCTGATTTATGTACCATCTGGATTGGAGGTGGGAGGGACCCCATAATTGGTTGTGTTGTTTAGCTGCTAAGTTGTGTCCAACTCTTTTGTGTTGCTTCTCTTTTCTGCCCTGTTGGCCAGACCCAGCCAGTTTGCTTATTCCAACAGGAGATACTGGGTTGGGTGGTTGGTTTGATGCTCTGGGGCAGGCTGCACCCTCATGCCTTTGATGGCACTGAGGGCTAGTTTTCTGTCCCTGGGTCTCATTTCAGCTTGAGAGGGCCAAGGTCATTTTCTTAAAAGCTAGAAACAGTGGGTTTCACAGGAACTTCAAAAAATATGAGTGGACTTATTTAGGATGTAGTTATTCTAATTATTCCAGTTATATTGGAAAGTATCTGTATTCATAATTACTGCTTCTGTGTAGACTATGTTCATCCCTTTCTTTCACGTCTTCTTTTGACTCTAGCCATACTGCTGGGTTCAGATCCATCTCTGTTTCTGGCTTTCATCTCTAACCATTGTCTCTTTTTTTGGGTCTTTGCTCATCTTCCTAGTCCTGGGATACATGCAGGCTCCATATGCATATGTTAATACATCTCTAGGACCCGGGACACCATAGGAAGGTCTGAGTCATCAGGTGAAAGGTTAATAGCAGATGGATCTATCCAGGTCAGGATGCACGAGGCAAGTCTGGATGCACCATGAATCTCAGACAAAGGAGCAGCAGAGGTGACAGCAGAGGGTCAGATGGTCACCAGCATCTAGAGCGCAGACGCTCCAGGCGTTGCTCGTGTGGGTCACTGTACTGGGAACGTACCTTTATCCCACCTTGTTCCATCCCACCCCTCCTTCCAAAGTCACTTCCTGTGGAAAGGCTTTCCTGCTGCTCCCACCTCCTGCTGTCCACTCTGCAGATGCCCCCGCTCTGTTCCTGCTGGAACTTGGGTGAACCTTGAGGATAATGCTCTCTGCCCTGTGCTGGCAGTAAGGCTTCTAGTTGGCCCTCCCCCTCAGACAGTGAGGTTTCAGAAGACAAGATTTGCTTTATCTGCCTGTTCTCATAACACACAGAGTAGATTTACCTGTAGACCAACTAGGACGCAAACTAGTCGGCTGTCTATAAACCAACCACAGTCATGTTTTGAAGGGAGAGAGTGTGGACTGAGGCCTTGGTGATGATCCAAGTGTGGTCCCGAGAGTGGCAGTGCCAGCGTGAGTCACCTTCTGGCTAGTTAGAAATGCACAATACGGGGAACACCCCGTTACCCTGGAGGCAGAATCTACCCTGTACCAAGACCCCCCAGGAGATGTGTGCACCTGAAAGCTTGAGAAGCCCTGGGCTCTTGATGGAGCTTCAGCTTCATGGAGGATGGGGGCCTGGGGAGATTCTTTGAGGTGACGAGGTCTGACCTTGGCAGGGCAGAGAGCATCCTTTCTAGGGGAATGGTCGTCCCGTCCCCAGTCAGCAGGATTATCCTGACTGCTTGACCACAGCAGGGACCCTGGTGTTTTCAGGGGAAGGCTGAGTACAGGGTAGGTGTGGGGGCCCAGAGTGTAGAATGTCTTGACAGCCAAGCAGAAGAATGAGGCCTCAGTGCCACAGGGCACCATGGTGGTTTCTTGAGAAAAAGCAGAACCTGATGGCAGTCGGAACCGGGCAGAGATTCTCACCGACTCCTCTTTTTCTCCCCTCAGTGCTTCCTGCTCTCCAAGCTTCCTCCCTTCCCCTGAAGGACAGCCAGGAGCTGGCAGCCTCGCTCCTCTCCACTGGGTCCCAGGTGAGCCAGCATCCCTGTGCCCACGTCAGGGGACCCACGTCGGTTCTTGGGCATGTAGCTGCTTTCAGCCTGACTGTATCAGGGTTCTATCTCTTTAGCCAGAGACAGGGCTTTTCTGGGTTTGTGGTCACTGTCTTTTCCTGGTCTGCTCCCCCAACCCTCCGTGAAGCACAGTCCCTCCCCTCTGAGCCTAGGGAATGGGAATTTAGTGGTGATCTCGTGTTTCAGAAGTTGGTGAAAATTGAAGATGTGGCGGACGTGGCTGTGTCCTTCATCCTGGAAGAATGGGGACATTTGGACCAGTCCCAGAAGTCCCTCTATAGGGATGACCGGAAGGAGAATTATGGGAATATGACTTCCATGGGTAAGAATGATTTCGTTTGTGTGGTGTAGGACATCTTCATTTTGTTATCCATAAAGAGTATTTCTAGCATGTCCAGTAGAAGCATGCATGTTATGTTTATTTATTTAAATTTTATTTTATATCAGATATAGTTGGTCAACAGTGTCGTGTTAGTTTCAGGTGTACAGCACAGTGGGTGTTATACGTGTATGCATGTAATTGCTATGACTTTGGTTATTTTGTTTTTCTGTAGGAGTAAATCAGCTTTCTCTGTCTCTCTCTCTTTTTTTTTCTTATTCAGCTTATTCTGATTATTTCCATCATAATAAGAGTATGATTGGAGTAGGAAATGGCAACCCACTCCAGTATTCTTATCTGGAAGATTCCATGGACAGAAGAGCCTGGCGGGCTATAGTCCATGGGGTTGCAAAGAGTTGGACATGACTGAGCACGCCAAGAGAATGATGGAGAACTGATAGTGCTTTGGGGATGGTATTTGGAATCAGGCAAATGTTATGTTTAGCTTAAAACTACAAAATTGGATCTTAATAGATTTGTAGTAGTGATGATACTCTGTTTCTTGACAAATTGACTCATTGTTAACTGAGTAATTCTCACTTGGAAAGCATCTCAGACTTTGCTGAATAACGTTTGGGGAAGTAGTTATTAGTAAAAGTAGCATTCTTCTTTTTCTTCTCCCTCATGTGTGGTTGGCTGGTTTACTCCATTGGGCTTCCTTTCCTGATGGCTCAGATGGTAAAGAATGTGCCTGCAGTGCCGGAGACCTGGGTTCGATCCCGGGGTTGGGAAGATGCCCTGTAGGAGGGCTTGGCAGCCCACTCCAGTATCCTTGCCTGGAGAATCCCCATGGCCAGAGGAGCCTGGCAGGCTACAGTCCACAGGGTCGCAAAGAGTTGGACATGACTTAGCAACTAAGCACAGCACACCACACGCATGGATGGCTAATTCACTCCATTTCTATTCTCAGATCACTGGTACCTGTGTTACATTCGCCTTGGCATCTGCATTTCACATGTCTTATCCCTTCTTGAATTTTGTGCCCCAGATGAGATTTTCAACCTATTTCTAAGTTAATGATCTTAGAAACTAATATTTGGCTGTGCTGCCTGGAGCAATTATAGAAAACCTCAGCACTATGGCAAATATTTTGAAGCTTATGGCTTGTAGCCTCTTTTGAATGAATTCTTTGGGAAGAGTCACTGTCAGGCACGCTGGTGGACTTTAGATGGATCCATCCACCATAAGCCCAAATTTCTTTTGAAAAGCATTATCCCAGTTTACATTGTCCAAGAGTTTAGTGCACTCACAGGCTTTTATTTAAAAAGGAACATTTCCTACTGCTCTTTCAGATTTTCTGTTTCCTTTATTACTATTGATATATATTTGTATTTTTTTTGAGTTATTTGCACATGCCCTCTGCTTGCTTGTCTATTGGTATCTTAGTGGTAGTCTCAAGGAATTGTTTATGTAGTATATATATTATATTTAATGCAAATTTCTTTCCCTACTTTTAAAATTAATTTCTTGGTCTAATTTGAGTCAGTATTGTTTTATCTTTTTCAATCACTTTATAGGTATTTAATGGGTTTCAGAGTTGCAGAACTTGGCACACTTCTGCATATTATCCTCCAAGCTGTTTTGAATTCTTTGCTTTTTTCAGCTAGTTAATTCAGTCATTGTTTGGCTGTGCTGGGTCTTCATTGCTGCGTAGGCTTTTCTCTAGTTGCTGCTCTCCAGTTGTGGTGTGTGGGCTTCTCAGTGCAGAGCTCATTGCAGAGCACAGGCTCGAGGGCACAGGCTCAATAGTTGCAGTGCACAGGCTTAGTTGCCCTGCGGCATGTGGGATCTTCCTGGCCCAGGATCAAACATTTTGATGTGGCTGTTGAGAAGAATGAGTAGGAAACTAGCCAACCTTAGAAACCCAGGATACCAGACAGGGTGCCAGGGAGGTTTTATATAATGTTTGAAAACAGTTTTTCTCTTTACAAAAAATCTTTTCAGAAAGTTCTCAATGGGCTATGATGTCTCTCTCTAGCCTTTAAAGAAACATTTCTATTTTCTGTTAACCACTAAAAGTTTATCTTTGGAGACTCTATTAAATTCCCATGTTTTGAGTGAAATATGTGTTGCTGATCCAGTTACACGGGGAATGGACTGCAGCCTTTTAAGTGTCTCTTTCATCAATGACCACCTGGTGGTGACCCAGCTCTCAACAGTCATAGGGCCTCTCCAGGTGTAGAAAGAATGCTTTTTTCCCTTGAGACTGATTCACACCCAACTGAGATTCTTTGGGGATTGGAAAAGCTACAGAGATCCTTTTTGTTCTCCGGGCTGCGAATGAATAGGAAGGGGAAGGTGAGGACTGGGTTAGCAACATCACCCAGCATCAGATTTACTGTGAATAGTTAACACAGCACAGGTGTTCACAAACAGCTACTGGATGGAAGTCCTGTACCAAGAGGAAGTCATTGTCTTTAAATGAAATGAAAAAAAAAAAAAATGAAATGACTGCTCTTCCAGTCTCATCCCACTGATCCATTCCTGTTGGCTCTGTCTTCCCTTTCCTGCCTCAGTTTCCAACTTCACTGATCTTCATCCCATGCCTGTATTGTGAAGTCATTTTGCAGATGGCTTTACAAAGTCATGCCTTGCTTGTATTTGTTGGTTTCATGTAATTTTACTCTATTCCTGAATGCAGGGAGTAAGCTAACGTTTCCATTTTTCCGCTGTCATCTCAGATTATGAGTCCAGAAACGACAACGTGGAACTCACAGTAAAGCAGATTTCTGATGAAGCTGAATCATCCTGGGTGACTTCAGGAGGCCCTGAAAGAATTGTTCCCCCAAGTCAGGAGTTTGGAGACGTTAGCAACCTTCACAGCATGGTAGAAAGGTGGCAGGTCCACCCGCCAGGGCGGGGATCAAGGCAGACCCCTCCCCAGAAGAGAGAGCTCAGGGCCATCACCGACGTGACCCGGAAGGCACCCACCAGCGGCGAGAGGGGCCACAGGTGTAATGACTGTGGGAAGTTCTTCCTGCAGGCTTCCAACTTCATCCAGCACCGGCGAATCCACACAGGCGAGAAGCCCTTCAAATGTGGCGAGTGCGGGAAGAGCTACAACCAGCGCGTGCACCTCACCCAGCACCAGCGTGTCCACACCGGTGAGAAGCCCTACACGTGCCAGGTGTGCGGCAAGGCTTTCCGCGTCAGCTCCCACCTGGTCCAGCATCACAGTGTGCACAGCGGTGAGCGGCCCTATGGCTGCCCTGAGTGCGGGAAGAGCTTCGGGCGCCACTCGCACCTGATCGAGCACCTCAAGCGCCACTTCAGAGAGAAATCCCAAAGATGTAGGTGTGAGCAGTTGGTCTTCGGAGTGTAAATGAGGCAGGAATTGCTTTATCAGCTTAGAACCATCGGACAGATGGGTGGGGATGGTGGCAGCTGTAGAAGGCTGGGACTGAGAGTTACCCTCTGTTTTATTATCACTTTACTGTATGGCTTGGTTTTTTAAAATATTTATTTGGCTGCTCTGGGTCTTAATTGTGCATTTGAACTCTCAGTCTTAGCATGTGGGATTTACTTCCATGACCAGGGACTGAACCTGGCCCCTTGCATTGGGAGAGCAGAGTCTTAGCTACTGGACCACCAGGGAACTCCCGACAACATTTCTTCTGGCTCATTTCTCTTTTCTCCTGGCTCCTAATTAGATATTCTTCCAACTCCATATCCCCCTCATATACCTTTGCTTCCCATTCTTCAGGTCTTCATCAGTTCTCACCATCTTGTTGAGTATCTTTGTTCTATCTCATTATCTCTCCATGACTCATATTGGGGTGAGGATCCCTTCCACATTTCTTACTGCCTCTCCCATGTCAGAATTCTTTTCTCTCCTCTCTGTGTAATAACAATGTTTGGCTTTTCCCTATGACTACCTGTCCTCAGTCTTTCTCATCACCCTCCCAAGTAAGCTCTCTATTCTTTATCTTGTTCACTGAACAGACACCAAAGCACATACATGCTCCCCTCCTCCTTCGTTACTCCTATTTCATCATAGTTTCATCTGATTATTCTCTTTTTCCTGATAGTTTCCTTTTCTTTCATAAAAGGACCGATAACATTTTCATTTCCTCTTGACTTTTGCAGGCAGCAATAGAAGAAGTAAGAATACAAAACTGAATGTTAAGAAGAAAATTTCAGAGTTTTCAGAAGCGGACATGGAACCCACAGGTAGACTCCAAAGAAATGTGTCTCCAGTTCAAGATTTTGGAGAAGGCCACGAGCACGAGGGCAAGTTGGAGAGAAAGCAGGGAATGCCCATGAAAGAGATACTAGGACAGCCCTCTTCAAAGAGGATTAATTTCAGCGAAGTCACCTATGCCCACAAAAAGCCCTCCACTGGAGAGAGACCCCATAAATGTAACGAATGCGGGAAGAGCTTTATTCAGAGTGCCCATCTTATCCAGCATCAGCGAATACACACCGGGGAGAAACCATTTAGGTGTGACGAGTGTGGGAAAAGCTACAATCAGCGTGTGCACCTGACTCAGCATCAGCGAGTCCACACTGGGGAGAAGCCCTACTCCTGCCCCTTGTGTGGGAAAGCCTTTAGAGTGAGGTCCCACCTGGTTCAGCATCAGAGTGTGCACAGCGGGGAGAGGCCCTTTAAGTGTAACGAGTGTGGGAAAGGCTTTGGGAGACGTTCGCACCTTGCTGGGCATCTGAGGCTCCACTCGAGAGAGAAGTCCCACCAGTGTCACGAGTGTGGAGAAGTCTTTTTTCAGTACGTTAGCCTCATTGAACACCAGGTGCTCCACATGGGCCAGAAAAATGAACAGAATGGTGTTTGTGAGGAAGCGTACAGCTGGAACTTAACAGTGATTGAAGATAAGAAGCTTGAGTTGCAAGAGCAGCCTTATAAGTGTGACGTGTGTGGCAAAGCCTTTCATTATAGTTCAGACCTCATTCAGCATTACAGAACTCATACTGCAGAGAAAACCTATAAATGTGATCTGTGTGGAGAAAGCATTGGCCAGTGTCCCCACATCAAACAACATCCTAAAAGCTATTCCAGCCTGCAAGCCCATCAGTGTAATGAATGTGGCAGAGGCTTCACTCTGCAGTCACATCTCAGTCAACATCAGAGGATCCACACTGGTGAGAAACCCTTTCAGTGTAAAGAATGCGGCATGAGTTTCAGTTGGAGTTGTAGCCTCTTTAAACATCTGAGAAGTCACGAGAGGACAGATCCCATAAAGAGCTGAAGTGTCTAGAGGTTCCTATCATAGAACAGCTCTTACAATTAGAGACGCCTTCCCGAAGAGTAACCCTATTCCTATAACGAATGTAGTCACAACCTCAAGCATCTTCTTCAGCATAACCATCAAACCTACAGATATGTTGAGATCCTTCAGTTAGAACTTAGGACACGAGCATCCACAGCAAGTACAGATCTGCTCTCTCATTGGGAAATGCTTTCACTTACATGTTCATGTGTGAGAGTCTAGACGGAAGAGAACGATATGGTGGGTAGGGGGAAGCCTTCAGAAGGCACTCATTCTTCACATGAATCTCAGAACATTGACACTGGGAGAAGCCTCATGAACTCAGTAGAAATAAGCTTCGTTTGTAGTTTCTGCCTTGTTTGACAGCTAATCTATTCAGGGAAGAGCACAGTGAAACAGAGAAATTTCAGCATGATCTTGGTGTTGGTATCTCAGCAACGAACCTTAGCGGTAATGCCAGCCACTGGAATGCTCCAGGTGTCATTCCCATCTTGAGTATTTTAAAACTTTTGAAAAGAAGTTGATTTTTAAAGTATTTATATCTGGGCAAAAACAAGGTTCAGAGGCTAGAGGGTATGTGTTCTTACTGCCTTATTCAGTCAACAGCTTCTCCATGAAACACACTCTACCTTTTTGTTTTGTCTTTAATTCTCCTGGCAGCACGGTTAGCTGGTAGAAAAGAAGTTACGTTTGTAAATTCAGGAGAAGCTGTGTTGGGCTATCTCATCTTACGGAGAGAGGAGTGGGACCTTTGGGTAATAGAGCTGATAGGCCAGGCTGTGGACTGTTTTTTTTTTTTTTTCCTGTTACCACACAAATGAGGGTGGCTTTATCCACAGAAGGAGTTGGACCAAATTGAATTGAGAATTGAGTTGTGGTCCAAGCAGTATGTGTGCTAACTCCCAATTGCCCTGAAATGGGTCTCCCCCATAGGATAGTGGATAAAGAATCAGTTTCAACTTGGGTTGCCACTGGATTTGAAAGTAAACATTCATAGAAGCAGGGAGGTCCTGGTCTGGTGTGCCCTGCCTTTCGGAAAGGTCTCAGAAGGAGTGGTGGGAGAAAGATGGTGACATGGAAAAGGAGGTTAACCGGAACCTGTTTGCTAGAGATGGTGAGAGGCTTTTGGGCACCGCTGAAGTCCTGCTTCTGCTGATGGCCTGAATTACAATAAATGCCTAATGAATACCTGTTCATTGTGTGTGTTGTGCACTGGTGCCCAGGCCAGGTCCCCTTTACCAGGCTGCCATACCTGTCTCCCAGCTGCTCTTAAGTTTTGGCCACCCGGTGCTCACAGCTCAGCCAGTTCTCTGGAGGCTCAGGTGAAGAGAGCTGCTCCACCCAGGAGTCAGCTGCCCACCCCACTCCCAGCCAATGACTGGCTGATACAGGGTTACAAAGGCTGGTTCACTTGCCTCCAGGTGGGGAGCAGGTGCAGTATGCTCCAGACCCACGCTTTGTGGATCAGGCAGAGGCAAGACTTTGGTTATCAGACTCCATCCATTCTCTTGTCTGTGCTGTCTCATCCCCTTCCCCCCTTCCTGTCCTCAGCAAATCACGTGGGTCTGAATGCTTGTCTCAGGCTCTGCTTTAGGCAACCTGATCTGAGGCGTATGGTGCCATGAATTGTCTGAAAGAATGGACTGGCCACTCACCATGAGGCAGCAAGGACCCGTCACCAATGGTGGGCGGAACACCAGTAGTCCCAGGCATGTGGTGGCCATTCAGTTGGGAGACACTCACTTTGGTGAACTGGGATGGAATACAGATAGGGAGGGATACACCAATTTGGGTAAGTTTTGAGGAAGAAAATGAAAATGATTATGGAATTGAGTGGCTCTGGCTGAAAGCCACTGATTGCTTAAAGAGAGAAAATGACATTCGGGCCAAATATCCACCAACTTAATGTAATGTATGAGTGTCAGAGGGCCTCCTTGGAAGCATTTAAGGAGACTTGTCACCTACAAGGACAAAGCTAAAGGTGATTGAGACTTAAAGGTGAGGGACTTCCCTGGCGGTCCAGTGGCTAAGTTTCTGTACTGCCAAAGCAGGGGGCCTAGGTTTGATCCCTGCTCAGGGAACTAGATCCCACATGCCCCAGCTAAGATCCTGAATGTCACAACTAAAGATCTCGAATGTTGCAATTAAAGACCCAGGGCAGCCAAATAAATACACAAATATTAGAAGAAAAAAAAAAAGACTTAAAGGTGATTTAAGACAATGGAGAATGACAACTTCAGTAAAGCCTGGTGTTAATGTCCACCGTGCTTTAAACATCATGCTAAGTGCTTTATGTGGATCACCTCACTTAATCCTCACATTATGCAATGGTTTCACTTAATAGCACTTTCATTTTACAGTTGGGGAAAACTGGACATTCAGAGCAGTTAATTCATTTGCCCAAAGTCACACAGCCAATAAGTGGCAGAGAGAGTATTTGAACCATGGTCACTTTGCCTCCAAAAGCTAAGCTCTTAAGCACCAAACTATACTTTGTCTAGATGATTAAACATTACGAAGTGATGAACTTCTTGTCAGTTTGTGTGAAAAAGATTTTGATCCAAATGGTAAAAACATTAATAGAATCTTGTAAAGGGTTTGATGGGACTGTCAAACTCAACCTCCCGCTCAGTGGAGGAATCACCAGTCAGTTGTAGACATGTGCATGCAGCAAGTGCTTAATAACTGTGTTGAACTGGAGAGAACACTTCCTGGCAGTTTCCTTTCTACATGAAACCCTTCCACTGATGGGTTCATTGCATCCCGAGGCAGCCTCTTCCCTTTAAAAACACCTCTGTTGCCAGAAACTCCTTAGTGAGCTGAAAACTGCCAACCCGCAGTCTTATATCTCTTAGTTGCAGAAAAAACTTTTAAAAAAGTTTTATGAGCTGAACATTTGTGAAGTTTTTTTTTTTTGCTGCTACTCAATCATCACATCCAACATCATCTTACCTTGCAAACCTCCCAAAGCGAAGGGAAACAGACCACTGGGGTCATATATTTTGTCTGGTCAGTTGGAGGCAAGTTAGAGCAATCTGGATCAGGACAGTAGCCCTGCATTCATTTACAGCAGTAAATGAGTGCGTGGAGCACACAGGTTGAATTCTACAGAAGTGTTTCCCACAGTCCTGGGGCAGGGAGGAAGACTGATTGATTCAGTCAAAGGTTTTTTGTTTTTACCCCACAAAAGTATCAGAGCTATCTGAGTGTGACCAGGTCCGTGTCACCAGCTTGCGGTCCTTTCCCCGCAGAAGGAGGCATTAGAAACAGGTACCGTGCGCTATTAATAGTTCTTAAAACTTATGAGCTGCACCTTCTGCCCCATCAACTCCTCACTTCTTTCTCAGTAATGAGGACCTGCTTCTAGGTATTTCTTAGACTGAGGAGGAGGTTTAAATTCCCTCAATTTATAGAGGAACCACGGAGACCGAAAGACCTCCTAGATTCCTAGAGAAAACCTATAGGAGTNAGTCGGACAAAATTGAGTGACTTTCATTTTCATTACAGCATTAAGTAAGTCAAATGAAGGTAAAGGATTTGGAGTTTTATAAAATATAAGTGTGAAAATCTTTTATGGCAAAACTTTCAATGATGCAAGTTACTTTACTTTTGAAATCATTATTCTGTTTCACAAAATGTCAAAATTTGACACAAAATCACAACAAATGAGACAGAAAGGGTAACTGGTAAAGCAAAGATTGCAAAGACAAAGGAGGTGGTGGTTTGGGGCTTGCAGGGGAGGGGGGAAACTGAAAGGAATAAAGTGGTGGGCTTAATCAAATCACTTTGAAAAGCTGCAGCCTCTCAGAGTTAACCTTGCCAATCAGAGGAAGCAGGAGTAGAAGCATGTTTGCGCACATTAAACTTAGCCTGTGTCCTTGAACCTACGGTGCACTGCCTCCTCTCCAGCAGTCTGGGAAGACTTCGTAATGCTCACCCTTAGAGAGAACCTTGAATTCCATTAGAAAGCTCCACGGGAAGGAGAAACCCTCAAGTGGCAGCCTGAACCACAGAGAGAGCTCATACCCTTTACTAATATTAGAAGTGAGCTCATGGGATTAAGTCTGCAAGTCCTGGAAAATTAAAAGGTATGAACACACTGACAAATGCCATTATATCAATAAGATATCTTTAAGTCTTCTTTCCTTTTTTTCTTAAAGATATGGCAAATATTTAAAATGATACCATAAAGACTGCTTACTAAGTCTACAATTCTATAACTGGTCTGGTTATAGTCATTATGATTATATTTACCTCTGTATTATGCTTTGCTATAAAATCATTCACCCATGTGATGACCTAGTAAATTTTATACACAAACTATTCTTCTAAATAAAAGGAAATATGAAGGTAGATACTACCTTGTCTTTCACATCACATTTGTTATTATGGTTCTACTGTTCTGTATAATGAAAAAGTATCTTATACAATGTATGTTTTAATACTACATGTAGGCAGGCTCAGACTCAAGCTGTAGGAGAAATTTCTAATAATGAAAACTTTCCAAAATGGAATAGCCTACTTTGTGAAGTGAACAGAAATGTTCAAACCAAGGCTAGCTGGCTTAACTACTTTCTGGAAATTGAACAGAGAAAATTACTGCAGTAGGTGGGAAGTTGAACCAGATGATCATAAAATTTCCTTTCTAACTTTATGATTTTACAATTATGGTTTATTCAAAGTAACAAAATCAGTGGCAGAATAGAAACTGGAATCTAGGTAATGTGACTCAAATCTAGTTTTTCTAAACACAAGGTTATAGACTCCCTCAAATGTCCGCAGGCAGTAAACAGAGTGAGGTTAATTGGGTCAGGGAAGCAATAGTGGGGGCTTCCCAGGTGGCACAGTGATAACCTGCCTGCCAATGCAGGAAACACAGGAGACCTGGGTTCGATCCCTGGGTCAGGAAGATCCCCTGGAGAAGGAAATGGCAACCTACTCCAGCAATTTTGCCTGGGAAATCCCATAGACAGAGGAGCCTGGCAGGCTATAGCCCACGAAGTTGCCAAGTGTCGGACACGACTGAGTGTAGCACACTCATACAAGCAAGAGTGGGCTGATGGGAGTCAGAGAGCTCAAGGCCTGTCAACAGAGGGCAGCAGCTACTTAGCTCCAGCTGATTGCTGACCCATGGGAACTTGCCTGGAGGTTTACAGTCCAAAGGGTCACAAAAGTCAGATATGACTGAGCATGCACGCACCGTATTTTCAGATTTTTCAAGAGAATCCTAATAGCTACACTTTTATGTGAAATTAATTGGGGCTTCCCTTGTGGCTTAGCTGGTAAGGAATCTGCCTATAATGCAGGAGACCTGGGTTCAATCCCTGGGTTGGGAAGATCCCCTGGAGAAGGGAAAGGCTATCCACTCCAGTATTCTGGCCTGGAGAATTCATCCGTGGGGTGAAAGGAGTCAAACATGGCTGAGCAATTTTCACTTTCAAACTCACAATTAATTGGCAGTTAATTATAAACTGTTATAACACTGTACGTGCCAAACAAAAAATAGATATTTGGGCTGCATATGACTCATGCCAGTTTGTGAGTATGAGACTTTCCACAAAAACTCCATTTCCAAACTGTTGATTTTGTAAACTCTTCTCTACATTCTTCAAATTTATCAACATCCTTTGTGAAAAACAAATGTCTAACTTTTACGTTTTATATTAACTATAGTCCTCTATGGATATAATAGTATTTTGCTCTGGTTACTACAGTGGTGGTGTTATGCTGGCTTTTGTAAGATTAGCACTACATTGCTGTCTCATTATTCACCAACTGTCCACAATAACTCAAATTTTCTGCAGATAATATTTGTGTATAATCAATCTCTAAACCTGAGCATATGAATTAGCCTATAAATATTANGGTGGTGGGGACCGCCATGCGCTTCCGGTAATCTTTCCGGAACCGGTGCTGTTTGTCCTACAGGCGTGTGGCATCTGCTGTCCTTCGGTTCCCTGAGGAGCTGTGTGGTTAGTACCCCCGGCAGGATGTGCTTCTCTTCCAAGTTTCCCTCCCCAACTTCCAGCCCAACTTAGTGCTTTGACTTACCCTGAATTTTGAGGTTTTTAGGAAAGGTGTTGAAGACAAGACATCCTGAGGTGTCCATAGGGTGGGTTTCTCCGAGCTCTCACCCCAGGGCTTGCCTAAGGCTGACTTCTTACTGTTGTCTTTCCTGGCTCCATGCCTCTGCACTCCTGGTGTCTCTCTCCTCTTAAAAGGTTACTAGTCTTAACCTTGAGGAACCCAACCTCATGACCTCATTTAACCTTAATCACCTCCCTAAGGGCTCTCTTGCCATAAACGGTCACACTGGGGCGTAGGGTGTACAGTGCATGAATTTTGTGAGGGGCACACAGTTCAGAACAGTTGGGATCTTTTTACTCTGTATTTTCCCGTAGGCCCTAGCACAGCATCTGGCAAGATGGTAAATCTAGATTTTTGTTTACAAAGTGATAGAAAACCTGATTGGAGCTGGGAGAGGAGTTATAAAGTTATTTACATCTACTGTCTTAGCTCATCTTTGTTTATAAATTTCTGAGCCCTATTCTGGAAGATCCGAAGGCCTGTTTAGAACTTCAGGGTCTCAAAGGCAAAGGCACAGAGGTACAAGGGAAGCTCCTGGGGGCCTCGGGGGTGGGAACTGAAGGGACAGGGTTTGTGCCCTCCCATTAACCTAACTACATTCTTGCTTCAACCAGGTTATCTGCCAGGCAGTGCAGTGGGGCTGGGGAGGTGGAGTCTGTGAGCCCTTGCTTCTCACAAGCTTGACTTCTGGCAGGATTCTGAACAGTCTGTGGTAACCATTATTGCCCCATCAGGTGTCACAGTGGATGTGGCATCATTGGCAGATGATGACAGAATGGCTTGGGGGCCTCTGTGGCCATTCATCTTGGTGAGCAGAGATCACATTACCACTTCGAATGATCAGACTAAAGCATCTATCTTGGCATCCTGTCCCCTTCAGGACCCACACTGGATTCATTTTGGTGAGCAAAGAGTTTATTTTAATAATTTTTAATTGTCCGAGGCCCACTTGGCCAGACTGTATGGCTTAGCTTTTGGTCACAGCCTAAGGAAAGCCTTTAGGGCAGGTAGCTAGTCTCCTATAGTGAAGCTTGTTGCCTGTAATTGGCTTTTCCTCAGGGTAGATTCCCAGAGATGGGAATATAAGACCACCTTACCTGCCTCTTGAGAAATCAGTGTGCATGTCAAGAAGCAACAGTTAGAACCGGACATGGAACAACAGACTGGTTCCAAATCGGGAAAGGAGTACATCAAGGCTGTATACTGTCACCCTGCTTATTTAACTTACATGCTGAGTACATCATGTGAAGTGCCGGGCTGGATGAAGCACAAACTGGAATCAAGATTGCCAGGAGAAATACCAATAACCTCAGACACGCAGATGACACCACCCTTATGGCAGAAAATGAAGAGCCTCTTGATGAAAGAGTGAAAAATCTGGCTTAAAACTCAACATTCAAAAAAGGAAGATCATGGCATCTGGCCCCATCACTTCATGGCAAATAGCTGGGGAAATAATGGAAACAGTAACAGACTTTATTTTCTTGGGCTCCAAAATCACTGCAGATGGTGATTGCAGCCATGAGATTAAAAGATAGTTGCTCCTTGGAAGAGAAGCCATGACCAACCTAGTCAGCATATTAAAAAGCAGAGACATTACTTTCCCAACAAAGGTCCGTCTAGTCAAAGCTATCGTTTTTCCAGCAGTCATGTATGCATCTGAATTGAACATCCATACTGATGGAGCTGAAGAATTGATGCTTTTGAACTGTGGTGTTGGAGAAGACCCTTGAGAGTCCCTTGGACTGCAAGGAGATCCAACCAGTCCATCATAAAGGAAACCAGTCCTGAATAATCATTGGAAGGACTGATGCTGAACCTGAAACTCCAATACTTTGGCCACCTGATATGAAGAACTTACTCCTTGGAAAAGACCCTGAAGCTGGGAAAGATTGGAGGTAGGAGAAGGGGACAACAGAGGATGAGGCGGTTGGATGGTATTACCAACTCGATGGATGGACATGAGTTTGAGCAAGTTCTGGGAGTTGGTAATGGACGGGGAAGCTGGGTGTGCTGCAGTCCATAGCGTCACAAAGAGTTGGACAAGACTGAGTGACTGAACTGAAAAGGGGTGGATCGCTGATTTCCAGATTGGTTCTTACCTGTACAGAGAGCCGCCATCAAGAAACCAAGCTGCCTTTTACTTTTTGTCTTATCAGGGCTTCTGCTTGACATTCGGAAAGAAAGTTCTTAAAGTGGGGATGCTATTTATTGTCAATCCAATAGTTGTACTGCTACTCTTCACTGATGTGATATGTGCCTCTCTCAAAGCCCCAGATCCTTGATCCTCAGGGCATAAGTGTTTCAAAAATCAGAATTTTTCAGTTTGTAGAAAGGCATTTTACAGAAAACCGCTTAGGGGTTTGCACTAATACTCCATGTGCTGCGCTGAGGTTAGTTGCTCAGTTGTGTCCGACTTTTTGCAACTCCATGGACTGTAGCCCACCATGCTCCTTTGTCCATGGGGAATTCTCCAGAATCCTGGAGTGGGTTGCCATGCCCTCTTCCAAGTGATCTTCCCAACCCAGGGTGTTCAACATTGCAGGTGGATTCTTTACAGTCTGAGCCATCAGGGAAGTCCAAGAATATTGGAATGGGTAGCCTAACCCTTCTCCAGGGGATCTTCCTGATCCAGGAATTGAACTGGGGTCTTCTGCATTGCAAGTGAATTCTTCACCAGATGAACTACCAGGGAAGCCAGCACTCCATTACTGAACATACTGGAACAAAATGTGTGAATATGGGGATAAACAGTCTTTATTTCACCAGCGAATAAATTCAGGTCATCTCAGGTTTGGTAACCAAATGGATCATAAGAAAACATGTTTGCCCTCAGATTTTTTAAATTGTAAAATTAAAAAAAAAAAGGGATTGTGGAAATATATATATACATAGGCCTTAGAAATTTATATATAAGGATAAATGTGTAAATAGATATCTTTGTTGCTGTTTAGTCACTAAGTTGTGTCTAACTGTTTGCGACCCCATGGATTATAGCCTGCTAGACTCCTCTGTCTATGGGATTTCCCAGGCAAGAATATTGGAGTGAGTTGCCATTTCCTTCTCCAGGGGATCTTTCCCATCCAAGGATCAAACCTGCATTTCCTGCATGGGCAGGTAGATTCTTTACTGCTGAGCCACCTAGGAAGCACTGCGTGGTATGTGGAACTTTCCTGACCGGGGGGACCAGGGATCAAACCCGTACCTCCTGCAGTTAAAGCCCAGAGTCTTAACCCCTGGACCACCAAGGAAGTCCTCTATTAATGACTGCAGCCAGAAGGTTGGCTACAAGGAGAGGGTCCCCACAGAAAAACCAGTTCTTGTTTATTAATTTTCATGAAACAATCAGCTTATACATACTTGCCATAGCAGTTAAGTTCTGGGCTTTAAATGGTAGCTTTTCCAGTTAATATCATGCAGATACCTGCTCTCTGTGGGTACCCTGATGCTTAATAAAGCTTGTGCGCCAACTGAAAGACTTTCCACATTTGTCACATCTGTAGGGTCTCTCTCCAGTATGAATAACCTCATGTCGATGAAGATTTGCCTTAAAGCTAAAGGTTTTCCCACATTCTCTACACTCAAAGAATTCCTCCTTCGTGTGGATCCTTTGATGCTGAATGAGATCGACATTCCGACCAAAGGATTCTCCACATTCACTGCATTTGTGGGCATTCTGTTTACTGTGAATCTGTTGATGGCTCATAAGGGTTGAGTGCCGGCCAAAGGCTTTTCCACATTTAGCGCACTTGTGGGGTTTCTCTCCACTGTGGATTAACTGATGTCGAATAAGCGTTGAATTCCGACTAAACGTTCTTTCACATTTGCTGCACTTATAGGGTTTTTCTTTGGTATGGATCCTCTTATGTTCGACAAGATACGCCATCTGACGGAAACACTTTCCACAGTCGTGACATTTATATGGCTTTTTTTGTGAGTGACACTGTTTGTGGACGATCAGAGCGGACTTCTGTTTGAAAGCCTGCCCACATATGTCACACTCAAAGGGATTCTCTGAACTGTGAAGTCTTTGATGTCGAACAAAATTTGCCTGCCGCCGGAAGGTTCTTCCACATTCGTGGCATTCATAAGATTTTGCATTTGTCAGAGTTCTCTTATGCTTCAACAGCCGTGATCTCTGATGGTAGGGTTTTCCGTACTCATCATATTTGCCCTGCTGTGTCCTTGTCTGAGCTCTCCGACTGTGAATAAGGTTAAGGCTTTGAAGGAAGTCCTTACAGCACTCATCACCAGTAGCAGGGAGTGAAAATCCGTAAATGTCCACGAATTCATTATATTCACTTAACTCTTCTGAAGGCTCCTTGGCTGTTTTCTGCTCTACTGCTGACATCTTCCATAACATTAAATCTTCAGAAGTGTTCTCCCTTGGGGTGAGCTCTTTCGTCTGGAATCTGGCTTCCGAATCTAGCCAAATAAAAAGAATATACAAATTACCTGACTGCTACAGAAGAAAAGGAAAGAAGCAACTGTTTGTGATATGAGAGACTCAAACAAGGCTATGAAGTGTTCACCTGGTTCCATCGCCATATTAAAGAGCCAGTATTCTGATTTTCATAGGACCCTCAGCTTTCATATCAGAAAGAGCTCTTGACATCATGAACTAACCAACTAACATATGCACAAGTGTGTCAGAGAACATGAGAACTGAATACACCCTTCTCCACTAGTGGGGAAAATAGCTTCCTGTTGGTACCCAGCAGGGTCACATAGTTCTAGGAGAGAGGGAGCATCTTGTACTTTGTAGAGACGCACGTTTTTCACAATTCTGGGAGAAACAACTGCTTTAAAATGGAAGCAGTGTATCAGACAGAAAAGGAACCTGAGAAACAGCACAAAAGCCAATGGAACAGAGCAGTGACTCTCAACCAGGGATGGTCCTGCTGGAGTGTAGTAGGCGGAGGCCAGTGATGCTGCTTGAAATCCTGTGAGGCCCAGGATCAAACAGCCCAAAACGTCAACAGAGCTGAGGCTGAGAATCCAAGGAGCGGAGGGATATGGTAAAGGGTAAAACCAGCAGCCATCAGGACTCAGTAAGTAGGAAAAGGCAGGAACATCAAGAAACACCAAGGGGATGTGGAAAACAGAATGAAAGCAAGGGAACAAGAGAAAGTACAGAAAAAGGGTAAGTGATGAGGGTAGAAACAAGGAGTATCTAGAATGGCCTGAGAGCTGTCAGAAAGCACCAGCCTGCCTCTAGTAGAGATAGGATGAGCTTTATTGCAGGAGAAAGAGGATAAGCTTTGCAGACTTGAAATCCAGTCCCAGCTGGGGATTATCTCTGGGGAACAGGGGCAACGATCATACCCACCACCATCAGGGGACAGTACGGATGAACGAGCAGGAGAACACATGCCAAACTCCGGGCTTGGTATCCGCGTGCAGGCGGGGCCTCCTGGATGGTGTCCCCAACTCTGCCTGACCCCCAGGGGCCAGGTCTGCTCCTCACCCACCTGGGCAGGCACTACCGGAAGCCTTCCTAGGCCCTGCTCTCTGCAGATCCAGGATCCATGGCTCTTCCCACTGTTCCAGCTGACAGATCACCTCAGGTTTGGGAAACTGAAATCCTACTCGTGGGGAAGTAAATGGGATGTGGTGGTTAGCGAGTGGCAGGAGGGGTCCCAGAGCTCAGGCTACCCCTGGGGGTCTGGGTGGCAGGGCTGCAGCAAGAAGCAGAGATCAGGACAATAATCAGAAGGATTATCTGAGGAGAGGAATCGGCACCATCTTTGCAAAAGCGTGGCATCTTGATTGAAAGCCTGAACAATATTCACACTCGTGGACATGGTCATTTCACTCTTAGGAACAGAGCCTAAGGGAAATGAGGACAAAGGTTAATGGGCAAAGGTTAATGCACCCCAGGTGTTCAGCAGAATCCTAACAGTGCAAACTGGAAATAAACCAAATGTCAACAGGGGAAGGATTAAAGTGTAGCCAGATATGATGAAGGCAGAATATTAGGCTAATATTGAAAATCTGTGAGTTCAAAGGACATTTCTTAAAACAGGAAAAGGCTCCCCACGTATTTTAAAGCAGAATACAAAACTCACATGTCGCATGATGCAAAGTTCATGTAAATTATGATCTGAATTTCTTTTTAAAAACTACATGTGTTAGGGTCTTCCCTGGTGGTCCAGTGGTTAAGAGTCTGCCTTGCAATTCAGGGCACACGGGTTTCCATTCCTGGTCAGCTGCTGCTGAGCAGCTAAGCCTGTGAACCATAACTAGACAGTCTGTGTGCTGCAATGAAAGATCTTGCATGCCGCAACTAAGACCTGGAGCACCTCCCTCCCAAAAAACTACATGTGTGAGTGTACGTGTACACAGATCATCCTCTTCTTAGGACAGGGTAAGTGAAAGTCAGTCATGTCTGACTCATTGCGACCCCGTGGACTGTGCAGTCCATGGCATTCTCCAGGCCAGAATACTGGACTGGGTAGCCTTTCCCTTCTCCAGGGGATCTTCCCAACCCAGGGATCGAACCCAGGTCTCCCACATTGCAGGAGGATTCTTTACCAGCTGAGCCACAAGGGAAGTGCAAGAATACTGGAGTGGGTAGCCTATCCCTTCTCCAGCAGATCTTTCTGACCCAGGAATCAAACAGGGGTCTTGACCCAGGAATCAAACCAGGGTCTCCTGCATTGCAAGTGGACTCTTTACCAACTGAGCTATGAGGGAAGCCCATTTACCACAGGATAACTTTCCAATAAACCCATTCTTCATAAATCCATCGTATGTTGAAAATATTGTAAGTCAGAAATGCATTTAATACACCTAAACTACTGAATATCATAGCTTAGTCTTACTTACCTTAAACATGCCAAGAATAGTTACATTAGCCTGCAGTTGGGCAAAATTGTCTAACACAC
This sequence comes from Neotragus pygmaeus, assembly GCA_006410875.1. Lineage (NCBI taxonomy): Eukaryota > Metazoa > Chordata > Mammalia > Artiodactyla > Bovidae > Neotragus > Neotragus pygmaeus. The sequence continues at coordinate 79,294 of SJYV01016812.1, read as the reverse complement.
AGCCTATTTCATAATAAGAATGATGAATATCTCATGTAACTTACTCAATACTGTACTAGTGAAGAACAGAATGGTTTTAAGTGGACTGGTTGGCGACCCTTGTGATCACACGGCTGTCTGGGAGCCCCTGAATGCTTTCAAAACAAAAAGAAACATTAAAGCATCCAGTGGTGGGTGGACAATCCCACAAAGGTGGTCAGGAATCTGCCAAGAGTGTCAGCATGGGGTCAAACATACTCCAGAAAGAAAAATCCGTCGAGAAACCTCCCTCTGTAGGAGACTGCATTGAATAAGACGAGGGTGGGCTCCCAGGAAGGTGGAAGCTGAGGAGGTACAGAAGTGAAGTCAGTGAAGAATCATCTCCTGGGCACCCGGTGATGGTGTAAGCAAAGAAGGAAACCATTTTAAGACAGAAGAAAGAAAAAGGCTTTTCAAGAGAGGAAGAGGGTAGAGTTTGGAATCTGCATGGGCCACAATCTTTTCAACTCCTAGAAGTCTTATAGATGTGGAGGAGTCAGGCTGGGGGATGAATGTCTTCAAACTCTAAAACAAAAGGAAACTACTCATTATCCACAATCCCTTACTTGAAAATGTTGAGGCTTGCTTTGTTTCAGGACTCAAAATTTTTCCAGATTTCAGGAAGGTGACTTGAGTGTGGGTATAGTTTCTATTATGTACCACCCTCAACAGGGGTTGAGCTGAAACCTTAAAAAAATATTCTGATATTTCTGATGCCATACATATATATATATGGAGACCAAATGAGAAAAAGGATGAGAAATAGCTTCCTACAGGATAAAATGAGGTTTAACCACCTGATGACTTCAGGTTAGGTCTTTTAGCCAAATGAGTTATGATAAAACTGGCTTTCAGAGCTTTTTCTGCTTTGGGCATTGCACGTAAGAAACCAAGGACACTCAAAGTGTAGACACTCAAAGTCAAATCTTAAGCCAACTCATTACCCAAGGAGATGACGTGTCTGTAGTTGTCCAGCATCACGTCCCTGTAGAGGGCCTTCTGAGCCCAATCCAGCGTGTCCCACTCTTCCCTAGTGAAGTACAGAGCCACGTCTTCAAAGGACAATAACCCCTGGAAAGAGAGAGACTCATTATAGCCGCAGCTCTTATCACAGCTCTGTGGGCCACAGTATTATTGTCCTACAGGCAAGGCTCATCCAGTTAATTAGCAGACTCAGGGCTCAACTCAAGCTCTGACCCTCAGGCCACGCATGTTCTTTCCTCTGCACTAGAGTCACACATGTTCTCTCTAGAGGGACACTTGGTCAGCGTGTGAGGCTTCTCTAGCCGTTTGATCTCTGCTGCGGTCATTCAGATAGTGTCAGAACCGAGTCAAATCGTGGGGCACCCAGCTGGTGTCAGAACTGCTCCATGTGTAGAGACACCCCATGTGCCTGAGGGCAGAGGTGAAGTGAGGAAGCAGAGAAACAGCCGTGTCCTCCCAAGGCACGCGCTGCGCCCCTGCCTCCCTTCCTGAGGCCAGCAAGGATGTACATGCTTGTCTTTACAGAGATGCTCCCGTGCCTGCCTGCCTCTTGTTTCCACTCTCTGTCCACTCCTAACTGGACCAGTTCTGTAAAGAAAACCTAGACACATATCTGCAGTCACCCCACAAACCTCCCCCTCTGACTTCAGTCTTCATAGCTCCCCTGGAGTGTCCTTCTGAACCTCGCAACAGCCCTCTGCCCACGTGTGAACACAGGGGACAGCAATACAGTTACCGCAGGAAGTCAGAGATTTCACAGAAACGATGATTTTTGAGCTGAGTGTTAACATATGCAGAGGTGAGTTTGCCTGTGGGGGGGAGGACAGAGGATACACAAGTTGGGCGGTGGGGGTGGGGAAGAGCATTCACATCCCCACGTGCAGGTCCTCTGGTTTCAGGGAAGGCGGGAGATGACACCAGAAAGGCAGCCAGAGCTCTGTGTTCCCTCAGCAAATGTGGACACGCTGGGCCAGTGGGGCCAAACTGTTGCCCTTGAACTCCCTGTCCAAGACTGGTCTTCACAAACTGTCACAATGGCTTCCTCACATGTCTTCTGACTTTTCACTGACTTTTCAGCTTGACTTCTCACAATCACTCTCCCTCTTGTTACCAAATCAGTACCTAAACTTCTATTGTACCTTTTAATGCAAGGGATCAGAATTATGTGAGCTTGTTTCCATATCTCCTTCCCTCAATGGCTTGGAAAATCCTTAGGGTAAGAGTCTCTCTCCCAGCAAAGGACAGAACTACCTGGCACACAGTAGGTACACAGAATGCTCACTAAACATGGACCAACTGTGGTGACAGCAGCTAAAACTCACAGGGCGCTTGAAACATCACTAGATCCTCTGCCAAGCACTCCAAGAGCCTCACTTCACTGAATCCTCACATGACAGCTACCGTCACGACCCCATTTTACAGATAAGGAAACTGTGCCCCAGAGAGATTAGGTGACACATCTGAAACAGAGCCGGGATTTCATCCTGTCTGACCCCAGAGTTCAAGCTCTGTACATCGTATCTTCCAAGAAGGAAACACCCCCCAGCTGATAAAGATGGCTCAACCCCAACGGCCACGTGAACAGCACTGCCTGGCCGCCGAGACTACACTGAGGAAGTGGAGGCAGGGGGAACCCGCTCACCCTCCACGGGACTGGCAGGGACGTGGCTTCCATGGCCTGGTCTCCGAGATGGCGCTGGATCCTGGCCATCAGGCTAAGCTGGAGAGAGAGAGAAAACAATTAAGGTCGGCCCCGAATCAAAGCTCTCTCCCTAGACAGACTTTAGACGGGGAATGCCAATGGGGCCATCAAACCTCAGGCAGTACAAAGTCACAGTGTTTGGTATCACAATGTGCGATTACAATGAAAACAATCGCTAGAATGGTCTTAGGAATTTCTGATGCCAGATCAATTTCTAATTTTTATCCTAGAAAACCTGCGCCTCTGCCCTCTCTGTCTCTCTAGAATATATTCTTCAGTACCTCAATGAGAGACTCAATATATCAAGGGACCAGACTATAGGAAAAAACAGAACGCTAACCTGCAACCTGTAGCTGCAGCCTGGAACGCAAACCAGAAGCAACGTGCCAACAGGTGCCCAATCAGGACTTGGGTGGCAAGTGTGAACTTGTCCCTAACATGTGTCCCCCTCCTCCACCCAGGACCAGCAGAGAAAGTTGGGTGTGCTCCCCTACCAAATCACAGAGGACGTCCCTCCTTTTTTTTCCAAGCAAGGTTTTATTGGGGCCGCTACTGCAGCAGGGGGAGCAAGAGCAAAGAACAGGTCCCCTGCTTGCTCGCTCCCCGAGGCCGGGTGCAGGGGAGTCCAGCTTCTTTTACTTAACCTGCCTCCAGCTTTTCCAATCCGATCTTCTCAAAACTCAGCATAGTTGAGTTTTCCCTTTTTTCCACACTAAAGTTTCTCCTGCTTGCTTTTGAGTCTCTGCCAAACCTGTGATGGTGGCCAGTTCATTTAGTATAGCAAGCTCTGCCTGAAGAGCCTTTGCCTGCTCTCATTTGGGCGGTCTTAGTTTATTTCTACGTCACACAGAATCAGTCAGAGAGTATAACAATGATTTTAGGCTACATATGATATATAAAGAGCTAACTGTTGTCAAAGGGGCTTCCCAGGCAGCTGAAGTGATAAAGAAGCCACCTGCAATGCGAGAGATGCAGGAGACTCTGGTTTGATCCCTGGGTTGGGGAGATCCCCTGGAGGAGGAAAAGGAAACACACTGCAGTATTCTTGTCTGGAATAGTCCATGGACAGAGAAACCTGGCAGGGTCCATGGGATCTCAAAGAGTTGGACACCAACTGAGCAGGCACAGCTGTTGTCAAAAGAAAATTCAGAGGACTTTACTTGATATGAACAGTTTATGGAGTGAAAACCAAACTGCAAACAAGGAGGCTTCAAAATGGAAAGTCTTAAGAAGTTAGGCTCTCCGCACTTACCCTTCAGTTTATAAAACATGTAAATGGGCAGCAGAATAAGCCACTCCCTAATATACCACTTTGGAAAACTGATTATTTTGAGCTGCAGGCACTTAAAAAACAGCTGTTTTTTTAAAAAGGTGGGTGGGCAAAAGGAGAATTCCCGGGTGGTCTGGTGGTTAGGATTCAGTGCTTTCCTTGTTGGGGATCAGGTTCAATCCCTGGTTGGGGGAACGCAGATCTCACAAGCCATGTGGACTCACTTGTGCTAAGCCCCATGTCAGCAAACCGACACCTAATACTTAGCCTAAGTGCAGTTTCAGCCTCTTCCAGGTATAGAACCTCCCCCCCACCCTGCCCTAGGACTTCGCCAGTGGCTCAGTGGTAAAGAATCCACCTGCAATGAAGGAGACGTGAGTTCAATCCCTGAGTTAAGAACATCCCTTGGAGAAGGAAGCGGCAACCCACTCCAGTATTGTTGCTAGAGAAATCTCATGGACAGAGGAGCCTGGTGGGCTATAGTCCATGGGGTCTCAAAAGAGTCAGGATCAAGAGTCTTAAGAGACACAACTTAGCAACTAAACAACTCCCTTCCCTATGAAGATTCCATTTATAATAGACCTGAATTCTAAGCCATCTCAGGGGTTAATCATTTTTCCTTGGGAATCTCCATGTTTATACAAGGTAAGTGTGCGTGCATGTGCAGGCGTGTCCGACTCTTTGCAACCCCGTGGACTGCAGTCTGCCAGGCTCCTCTGTCCATGTAATTTTCCAAGCAAGAATACTGACCCAAGGTTTGAACCCACGTTTCTTGCATCTCCTGCACTGGCACATGGATTCTTTACCACTGTGCCACCCGGGAAGCCTCTTACCTGAGGTATACATGTTAAGAAACTTGTTTGTTTTCATTTTTTATTGCAGGAATCTCAGCTAAGTACTCAGAAGGGTAGAGAGAAAATTATTTTCCTCCTGTGCACAGGAATGAGGAAGTACATTGTTTTCTCTTGGGACTGGTTACTAGAACTGATGGTCCTTTCAGAAGAGTACCAGGGTACAAGTTTACTTGTTTGTAGCTGCTAGGAAGCTGCAAGGTTACCCAGACGTGAAGAAAGCTTAAGTTTCCTTTAAGGACAGAGCTGGCTCTTCATGGAAAACTAGGACAGTTAAGGTTTTGGTTCTGCAGCTCTGGGTAGTTGGCCTGGGAATATGCTTTAACTGTGGCCTCCACTTTGGTTCTTCTTTAATAAACCTAATGTTTCTCTCAGGGAGTACACAAATGATGGGGTACAGAGGATTTCCACCTTTTTCTAGTGCCTTTCTGGCCACTGGCAAACCTTGTTTTGTGGAAGTGCATTTTTAACAAAGTCTGTCACATTCTGTTCTCCTTCCTTAAAAACATTGTTCGTAAGCTCAATTGACTCTTAAACAAGGAGGCACTTGTGATCAATAGCCCCATGGCTGGGGAAGGGACATCGACCCTTTCAGTATGTAAAGTAGATTACCTGCTGTGAGCACTGTGTATTTGGAACTCAGAATCCATAATTCAATTTATAACAAAATCTGCAATGCAGGAGACCTGGGTTGGATTCCTTGGTGCAGATGATTCCCCTAGAGAAGGGAGTAGCTACCCCATTCTTTGTTTTTTTTTTTTGAATGTGCATTTATTTGGCTGTACAGAGTCTTGGTTGGCAGCGTGTGTGATCTGGGATCAAGCCCTGACCTGGGAATCAAGCCCAGGCCCCCTGCATTGGGAGCGCAGGGTCTTAGCCAGTGGACCACAAGGGAAGTTCCACACTCCAGTGTTCTTGCCTGGAGAATTCCACGGACAGAGAAGCTTG